>LQNS02278145.1:9835055-9864986 GCA_001587735.2 Parhyale hawaiensis
CTGGTGGCCTCCTCGCGGCGAGCCCTGGGTTGGATTGCTGCCCGATTATGGACATTCATTAATTCTAGGCAGCATTCCAAGCAGACAACCAGTTAATATTTAAACCAATTTTCATTTTTTCAATTTTTTCACTTAAATTAAAAGGGGCAAAATTTTGTAAAAGATATGGAAAATACCCAAAATCTATTAAAATTAACAAAAAAGATCAGCTTTGTGCAATATCATACACTTGTTTAAATTAAATACGGCTTTAATGCTGGCATCAAGGGACCCAATACTTCGTGTTGGCAGGTGTTGCCAAGTGCCAAATTGTGTTTTGGTTATTTTTAAAAGTCTCAAAAAATGGGTTCATTTTGCTCAAATTCGTAACTTTGACCCCAATGCGCAACATCTAAACATTATCCTAGGACCTTCAAATTTTAACACATGTATTTTATCATCATTTGGCATGTTTTTACAGGTGTTTCCAAAATAAATAAAATAATTCTTAAGAGTCCAGCCTTATCAAGCAAGTATAATTATATATGCTTGGCGAAATTATTAGGGTACTGTGGCCTACCAACCAAGACTTATGGCAACAATATATTTGGTGGAATTCTTGGGGCACAAGTGCCTACCAACTAAATGTATTGCTGTGCTAGATGGAATTGTTAGGGCAACAAAGGCCAACCATCCAGTCTTTGATGTTACATCAACAGGTGACTCAGAACAAGGGCCGTAAGGGCCACCACCGTAAAGGAAGCAACATTCTTAGGGCAACATACTTTGTGGAATTGTTAGGGCCGCTGGGGCCTACCACGAAGTATATAGGCAAACAATATACTTGTTGGATTTTTTGCAGCACAAGTGCCCTACCACCAACAAGCATTTTTCAATATTCCTCTACTCCGAGGAAGTAATTTACATTAGCTTTAATTTATAAAGCATCAATAGATTTGGTGGAATTCTTAGGGCAGAAGGGCCTACCACCAAAATGTATTGCTGTGTTAGATGGGATTGTTGGGGCAACAAGACGCCAACCATCCAGACTTGAAGTTATAGGTGGCAAGTAAGGCCGTAAGGACCCGGACTGCAACAATAGTAAAATTCAAGAGGCAATATACTTCGAGGAATTGTTAGGGCCACTGAGGCCTACCACGAAGTATTTAAGCAAAAAATATACTTGTTGGATTTTTTGGGGCACAAGTGCCTAACACCAACAAGTATTTATTCCTCTATTCCGAGGAAAAAACCATTTACGTTAATTTAATTCAAAACACAAATTCACAAAACACCATCACTGTTACTGGTCTTCAAAAAACCATATTAGAGCACTAATAAACAGTAAGGGAAGTATTACCCAAGCTCTAAGATCGATAGGTGAGTACCTACAGAGCAGGAGCTAAGACCAGAGCATAGTTGTAGATGTTGACAGTAGCACGAGTCGTAAAGGAGTGCTGCTGCTAGGCTCCGAAGGTACCAAGTGGGTGGGGTCTGAAAAAAAAAATAAATAAAAAAAATAAAACACCGAAAGCTGTCTATGATGAGGGTTACACCTCAAAACGATCTAAACTACCATTTAGATGCCCCAGAGTTGGGTGCTGTCGCGGGTCTGGTGCTACCGACAGAGGTGTTCTGTCAGACCAAGCCACTGAGAAAAAGAGTTGCTCTTTTGCATGAAATTAGTTTCATCTCTCTACAATGAATAGGGTAAGACGGGGTGATTTTGCCGCTAAAGCAGTTTTTTTTAATGGCAAATGTTAGAGCAGTTTATATACATTCAGGGTTTTGGCCATATGTGTGCATTATTGATTTTTTTCTATAACTTTTTTTTTACCTGTAATAAGGACTTGAAAAAAAGTGCTACGTGAGGCAAAAACACCCCGCTAACTGGGTGTTTTTGGACACCCACATTTTTTTGTTATAAAATGACATCTGTTGAGGAGATAGGATTATCACCACAATTCAGCGGCCAGCCCAACTCTCCAGCAATGGAGATCCTCTTCACAAGGTGCTCCTCCACAGATGGTGGAAGAACTGTTCATCCTCCAGCACCTATTCTCATGCTTCTGCCTTTCAGTTCGGCATTGACATGGTCGCTAAGGGTTTTCCTGGGTATGTTGTAAAACTCAGCGACGTGTTTGATGCTTTGCTGCTCATGATCTAGGGCCTGACTGATAAAGGCTTGACAGCCCTGAGAACATCCTCCTCAGAGTAGGGTTTTTTCTTTCTGGCCTGAATTGATAATGATGCAGCATACCTCTAGCTTAACCAAAAAACTACTTGAGTTAATAATCTGTGGAAACTGGGAATAATGACACATTAAACATGAAAAAGTAGGTAGGCCTACACCTAAAAAATTAAAAATTGTCACTCTTATTATTTACTGCCCCTCCCCCTCCCAAAAGCAATGAAATGCATCTTAAATAGCCTAATTTAATCCTTAGTAACTCCTCTACCACTGGACACTTCCAGATTTCCTGTATGTCAGTTTTATTTTGAGATAGGTATAGGCTCTATAATGGAAAAAAAACACCCGCGGCGAATTCACCCCACGGCGAAATCACCCCGTCTTACCCTACTTTGCGATATATCTGCATTTGCATTCTTTACCCCCAGTTAGCAACTTTGCCAACTTTACAACACATGACGCTACCCACAGCAAGTTGCAGCATGTAAAACACTAAGCATTATTGGTAAATGAAAGACTAAGAGAATATTAATGTAGAAACAACAAAACTACATAAACTTACAACTAGAACTGTGAATAATTTTAAAATAACTTACCTGTCCATATTCATCACCTTAGAAACAATATCGGAATAATCATCATAATCTTCTTCATCAGAAGGATAAGGAATAGAATTTCCATCCATTGGAAAAAACTCATCAGCTGTTGAAAAATCATTGGAAGACATAGCTATTGGTTTCTAAAGAAAAAAAAAGATTAATACACATATAGCTATATACACAATATTCCATGCTATTAGCTAAAGAAACCTTCAAAACATAAAATTACAATGAATGTTCCAATTAATAATTTTGCAGTGGTGAGTGGTGGGCAGAGTACCTCTGGCATTAGTATTTAGTAGAGATGTTACTCAAAAAATACCACCTATTTTTCTATAAAAACATGTTTTATTACAAAAAACATCAATCAAACATAAAAATCAAACTTTTTTTTGCATAATGTGCTTTAATCACTTCAGTAAGAAATAAAAACGTTTCTAATCAACTAAGACAGTATACAACCGTCACATAATTTTATATGTAGCTATTTAGGACATTTGTCATATTTCTCATTCCCTTTCTGCCATACTTTGAGGGGACCGTCTCACCAAAACTTTTTTTCAATACAGTAAACTTTCTATATAACGGACATCTTATATACCAGAATCTCTATATATATATAAGGGAGTATTTCATGGCCCTTCCGGTCTATCCTTTATATACCGGAATGTGCCGGTATAAAAAGAGAAAATCCGGTATAGAGAGAGGGGTCCCGGATCTTACCGGACTACTCTCTATCCATCCGGAATAATCCGTTATAAAAAGAGAATGTCCGTTGCAAAGAGAGAGGGACGCAGAAGCAACAGCAGTGTGGATGAGTCATTGTTTACTTCGAAGTAGTGCTCGCTGTCTGGAGAGCAGCCTCTTCGCACAGCGGCCGAAAAAGAGGAATTTAGATTGAATCTTCCAATGAATACTTTTGCAGTGGTGAAGCAAAGGCAGAGTACCTCTGTCGGTAGCACTTAGACTCGCATAGCCGAGGCTTTTCTTTGACAGGTCAGGTCAGAGTCGTCACACTCATATAAGACAGATAAGTACTCTCACATTTTTCAAAATTTGTTCAATTTTCCAGTATTTGTGATGTATTTCGTCAGTATTCATGCCAAAATCTGAGTCGAGTTTGCCATTAGGTGTTTCTGTGAAGTTTAAACGAAGTCTCAGATTTTTTTTTTTTATCTGGTCATACCTCCTTATATCATTATTCCTCCTTGCAGCCTATATTAGGCCGGCCAGTACCGTACCCTCCAGCGTCATTTGACTCTGTGAGACAAGCGACCCAATACTATCAAGCCTCCACAAAAGAAGGGCTTTGGGTTGTACCAAAAACTCCAGAGGTACTCTGTCTTCGCTTCACCACTGCAAAAGTGTTCATTGGTACATTCAATCTATTTGCAGTGGCTTGCTCCGGCAGAGAACCTGTGTCGGTAGCACTGATATACCCACAGCATAGCGGCAGCGATGAAGGGAGGGTTTTTTTGGGACTCGCCTGCATGGAGGTGCTAGGCCGTAACTAAGGTAGTAGGCTCTCTAAGTTCATCGGTCTGATACCTGAGCGCTCTGCAATCTATCCTCTGTAAGGCTGGGTTTCTATACCCGAGATAACCGTCACAAAGGTAGATTGCTTCTAAGCATCTTGCTCTTGGGTGGTTTTTAGCCCCCTGATGATCAGCTCAGGTCGCCAAAACTTTCTCAGACCGCTAGGACTGCTCTCGCCCCGCCTGTATTGGTCGTTTCAGATAGTTTCCCTTTAACCAAGGGCGCTCTGTGATAACCGGAGTTGTACCTTGTACCGGTGACCATAATTTTTTTTTTTTCGTGCTAAAGCAAATGACATGAGGATCTGCTCCGATATAGTAGCCAGCACTGGGCTTGCATCATCCCAGCTTCCGGTCCTTTCTAAAGGTCAATGGTAGAACTTAGAATTTTTCGTAAGTCCCTTACCAAGAGGTAATAAGACCAAGGTATGTAGCCGAGGTTAACCTCTTGCTCCAGCACACGAGACAATGACTGGTGGTCTCCAGGTAAGGTAAACTTTTCCAAGTTTTTTTTGCCCTGTTTTCATAACTATGAGCAAAGCCCATCAGGGCCTGCTATGTTATAGTAGCAAGCGCTGGACTTGTACCAAGGCAAGTTCTGGGGCCTTCCCAGGTATGAACGCTGGGACTCTAGAATTATTCCTATGCTCCTTATCGCGAGGTGACAAGAGCAGAGTATATACCGTGCCTCAATCTACCATCTCTCTCAAGTGCAGGAGGGCTTGAAATTTGTCAGGCCACAGAAAAAACTTTTCAAAGTTTTTTTTTGTTCTGTACAAGCCAACTCCCAATTTACATCTTGGGGATGTTGTTCTTGCACTGAAATTTGTACAGGGGCTCAACACCTGTGAATAAGGTTAGTCAACAGACTTATCCTTCTAACTGTTACAAGCTCTTTGTTCCGGGATGCCGGTGGAGCTTTCTGGCGAAAAAAGATGTCCTGCGTTGTCCAGGCCTCAGCCCCTTGTCGTTCCGATCCGCCCAGGAACCAGACTAGGCTATACGTCTGGGGGTTGTCTGTTGTTACACGGGACTGTACTCAAAAACCGCCCACGGTCTTAACTTATACAAGCCCTGACCATTTCCGGTCCTAGTGGTATCTGCCTGTCTGAAATCGCGGTTGGCGTAGTCTGGGTATACGAATGCCTCCGCTGGTTGTATTGGCCTCTCAAGACGGTTGTGTGCCCTATTACTAGCAACTTAGGGTATGTTGTATGCTAAGTTCTTGAATTGAAACTTCGTTGTTTGAGCTCCCTCGTGTTTGGTGGGGCCCGGTTTGGCGGGTTTCACCATTCACAGAAAACTTTGTGTAAGGAGTTATGGTTGTTCCGTGTGATGTCTTAGGATTTACACCGATCAAAATCCCGCGACCACTTGTACTCTCGCAACTTTTAAGCTTGCGACGTTGTTCTTTGGGACATAAAGAGGGGCCCTGTTGCTACGGTCATTCAGGCTGCCTGGCCCTTGAGCATCTTCAAGGTTTCAGCGGATCCTTTTCGTTGATGTAGTGATCGCAAAAAGGAAGAGCTCGAGGAAGCGTATCCTCTCAACCCTCTCTTTTCAGTTTTATATTTTTATGTCCGATTTTACCCTCTTGCCTCTGTGTCTGAGGAAAAACCTGTTTCGACCGGTTCCAAAGCACCGTCCGCCAATAGCCCTCTATAACCGTAGCTAGAGAGGCGGAACTAAGACTGGAGGCTAACTTGGTTTTCTCCGGTAGTTCTTTCTTGCAAAACTATTTTGTAAAAACCCTTGGCTTTCTGCCTTCTTAGCGTCAGTTGAGAACTTTGGTTGAGTAAACCCTAATCATGCGAGAAAAAGTCCTGGTTCTGACTCCCGCTTGGGTCGCGGAGAAGGACCTCCCCACGTCTTCTTAAGACCGGTTCGTTGTTTCAGGAGGTACTGGCGGCCGAGACACGGTCTCAGACGTAGGTTTGCTCGTGCGTCAGAGCCCTTATGGCTTCTGCGGAAAGAAACTATTACTCACTAGTCGAAGTTGATTTACGTTGCCTTGATCTCTTTGGCCGGACCAAACGTGGCCGCTGACGAGAATGCGAAAAGGATAATGCTCTGCGCCTTCCTCCGAAGCCAGAAAAGGGTAATATCCGATCGTAGTGAAAAACCTTCTGTGTAAAAGATGCACCGATCTGTGTAAGATTCTATAGTCTCTTGTCCTCAATTGTTCCAGAGAAATTCGCGTCTTTTAAGCTGAATTTCTTCTATGGAAGAGGAGGGCACAACGAGTTGTAGTACGGAGGGGCGTTTTCTGCCTGTCTGGCTACACGCCCGTCGTGGTGCTGTTTCTGCTAGGAGACTTTCCCTCTTCCGAACTACGGACGATCTTAGAGGAGGTTCTCCAATGTAGTTTCTCTGGGACCGATTCGCCGGCCGGAGACATAATTCCGGTGGTAGTAGTAAGAGTATTACTAGCGCTTCAGTGGCACCCTGACTATATAGTGCCGAACTATTTCTGCATCTAACTACATTCGCCTGCGCCAACTAAGGCGCGTGTTTATTGGTCACTGATTTTCTCTCTCGCCTTTAATCAAAGATCTCAATCTTTATAAAACTTTCGTAAATCGTTAGCGAGAAAAAAGGCCAAATAACGGCAAGCCTTTTACTGCCACGCAAGTAAGAAATTTAGGATTTTTTTCTGTTCTTTTTGTCTCCATCTCTCAAACAATTGTTTTAGAAGGTCATTGATACCCCTTACTTCCTGTTGAAAACGGAGTGATACATCATTAATTGAGTATTTTCCTCTGGATTTCAGTGACAACGGAAGTTTGCAAACGTTGGAGTGTGTGACTCTGAAGGTTAAACCAGCGCCTTCAGGTTGCTAACGTTCGCTAAGGAGAAGCTGCGAGTTATGGTGTATCTCAGTCTTGACTAAGATTGAGAGGCTTCATCTAGCTTACTAGCCGCAGCATGGAAGGTAGTCAGTTTTGTGTTTCGCTCGACGAGTCGAGTAGGTCTAAAAAATTTTTTGGGGCTGCTCGGGAACGCCTTTTTCGTGGGTTAAGAGTCAACACTGAAATCATACTTCCCTGACTACGAAATTTCCCACGATTTACTACAAGAATATTTGGTCTCGTTGTGTTCTCGGTACCCTTGTACCTTAAGAATATGTAGGTCTGTGCCTCTGACGTGCCCTAGGGATTTTACCCTGTGTGTCTCAAGGGTTAGGACTTTCGACCCTTGTGAAGTTGGCTGGTGGCGTTGGTCGTAGTTTGGGCACACGAGGTAGATAATCTGATTTATCAACCCGTCATAGATCGATGCAGGGCTTAGCCATGTTGAAAGGTCGATCAGGTGTCTGTAACGGCCTGTAAACTTCGTTGAACTATAATTGAATGCGACTGATAAGGTGCTGAATGAAACTTCTTATCTCAGCATTGACGCCGTTTGTCTGATCCCTAGCAATTTGGCGGTCCTCAGACCGCCCAGCCCGCTAAAAAGGCTCAAATTGCTTGTGTAGGTCCAAAAACGATCTATTCCGCTCATTTTCCTCTATATAGAGGGGAGCTTGGCCTCCCGGCCGGAAAAACCGACAACTTTTACCGCAGCGTACTGGAGTTGGACTACACCCTGGTCCACGGCTCTTACTGCGCCCAGTAGCCGAATAGTCTGCTCAGACTGTTTTGGGATGCGAAAATCTAGAGCCGGGGTTTATCACAGATTAGTCCCCGTCTCGTGGTCTCTACGTTATGCAACGATAGTCAGGCTGTTAGTAGCCATAACGCTTTGTCCCGTGACTCTTGGAGGTGTAGGTCCTCACGTTCAAAGAGGTTGAAGCCGGTCCATATTGTACCTGAGCTCTCTGCTAGCCAGGCAGGACCCGCTTTTGCGTGGGAGAAGTGAGGCGTATTCAGCGCTGCCTTCGTGTCTATCCAAGAAAAGTCTCTGTCTCTCCCAATGAAGGCCTCTGGGTGCGCCTGGGCTTTCTCCTGTTGGCACGGTTCTTGCCTTTGCATTTAGCTGTTAACTCCGTCTCGCCATAGCCACGGATACCACCGGCGCCAGTTTTCCCCTTGGGGAGGGGGACAGGGAATTAAACCGGATCTAGGCCGGTACTAAAACAGGCCATTTCGGCCACTCCCATTCGTGGTCTCTCAATTTCGGGCTTCGGCTGCGAAATACCATCCATGATTGCTAGAACCGCTATAGTGCACCTGAGAGTACCTGGGGCGCAGTAACGAAGTTATACCAAGGCTACGCTAGGCAAAGGCTCCCCAGAAGGCTTCTGGATATTCTGGGGTACATCTGGGACAGGGCCCCTGACCAAAACATCCTCCCGCCAACGTTTGTCCATATCGGGGCTAAGGTCGGTAACCGACCTTTGTTTCACCGAAACGAAGGGAACTTGCTCAAGGCCTTGGTGTTCCCTGATTGCGTAAGCAAGTTCAGGGATGGAACTGCCTGGGCCTTAGGACCCATAGTACTCTTTAGCGGCCTTCACCACCGTAGGTTTCCCCTTGAGTCGTCATTAGGCCTTTCTGCATTTGGAGCAATCAATCTCGGAAAGCTTTGGGACCCCTACCTCGGGGGGTCCCACAAGATGGCTCAACTAAAAGGGAGCTGTAACTCACGGAGCCAAATCAGCCGAACCAGGAGGGTAATTTTTGTATAGCGCTGAGACTCCCCTCAGGTGTCACAAACAGTAGTCAGAACCGTAGCCACAAGGACCTTAGGGTCAACGTCGGGCCGAGCCGAAGCTCTCCTGGTCTGAGCGCTTCATATGTACTCTGCTGCATCCCGACCATTTTACTGTGAGACTCCCTCTGACGGGGAGTCGTAGGCAGGTTTGGGTAAGGTGAGTCTACCTTACAGGACAACCTCGCCCAACCAGGAAGCCAGACGTTATAGTGCGCAAAAACTCACATTCGGATGTCTTGTAAGCGTGTTAGGATCGTGGCAGCGAGGGCTCCAGGTCCTTCGCCGGTCTAAGCCGCGGCTATCTGACCTCAAAGTCTCCAAGCGCACTGAGCTATCACTGGGCACCTCCATGGTAGGACTCCCTTTAGACAGGGAGTCGTAGCCAGTTTTGGGCAAGATGGATTTGAATTTCCAGCGGAGCAATTGTTCAACCCAGAAAGCCAGATATAGGTAACGCGTAGAGACCCCCGCTCGGAGGTCTCATAAGAATGTCAGGATCGTAGCAGCGTGGGCTACCCTGACCTCAACGCTTCTAAGTGCAATGGCCTACCTCCGGAAAGGTCGCGGAAGGGCCCCCTCTGGATGGGGCCATAGCCGGTTCGAGAGACTGGGGCAGCCACAGGGCACTGCCAGCTCGACCAAACCCGGTAGGACGAGTTTAAAGTGCCCGGAAACTCTACTCAGAGGTCAAACGCTAGATTCAGGATCGCAGCAGCAAGGGTTACAGGACCCTCGCAGGCCTACACCGTGTTCCTCTGAACCTAGAGGCTTTCGAGCACTGGGCTACATCCGGACATCGTCAACTGAGGGACTCCCCTTGGTCGGGGAAGGCAATGGCTCCAAACCAGAAAGCCAGATATAGTGCGTAGGACCCCATTTGGAGGTCCATTATGAGAGTCAGGATCGTAGCAGCAAGGGCTCCAGGACCCTCGCAAGACTAAGCCGCGGCTTCCCTGACCTCAAGGCTATCAGGTGCACTGGGCTACATCCAGACAAGGTCAACGGACGGACACCCTCTGGATGGGGGTCATGGCCGGTTCGGGAGGAAGGGGCAGTCACAGCACACTGCCAGCTTCACCGAACTTGGAAGCAAGAGTTTAAAGTGCACCGGGACCTCTACTCAGAGGTCCCATGCTAGGTTCAGGATCATAGCAGCGGGAGCTCCAGGACCCCCGCACGACTAAGCCGTGGCTCCCCTGAACCTAGAAGGCTTCCGTGCACTAGGCTACATAAGTATATAACCGGAAGGGCCCCCGTCTGGGTCGGGGGCCATAGCCAAAAACACAATCAAGTCGTTGTAGAAAACTTTTTTTTCTGGTTGAACATATCAGCTCCTCCTCCAAATTACATTTACACCGAAGTTCACCACTGCTAGCAAAACTTTATAATTTCGCATTTTAAAGTTTTATTCATTTTTCAAATTCAGATTCTAATTTGGAATATTCAATAACCCCATGCTAGACTCTTGCCTGTTTCTGATAGCTGAAGGTAGCATACCAGAAGTGAAGACTAAGCCCACTGAGTGGAGGGGATTCCAAAAGAGAATACCGAATTCAAAAACTTCCAAAAATTTTCAAAGTTGCGAAGTTTTTCAAATTTCCAAAATGAATTTGATTCGAGGATGGATTCTCAAATATCCAGTTTAATTCCAAGTTGTTTTCCAATTGTAGGCCGAAAAGCCAAAAACTCCCCAAAATTTCAGCATTTTGGTGAAGTTAAGAATTAAAAATTTTCCAAAGATTTTTAAAATTTCAAAGTTTGCACAAAATCCAATTTCTCAAAATAATCAAAGTATTAACAAGCAAGGCTCAATGGACTTCTCAAAATTATTGTAAGTCCCAGCGTTGGGACCCAAAAATTTTCAAAGTATAACTGCTTCCATGTATCTGAGGCTAAGTCTGAAAGGACTACCTCAAAAATTTCAAAGTGTCAACAGTGGAAAGACAAAATATTTTCAAGTCCAAAGAACTGTACTGTTTCAGAGTTAAAGTTCCAAAAGGGAACCAAGGATATCTGGTTTGTACCACCATCACTGTATTTAAATTCACCCACCACTAGAGTATGTAAGCAATCATCACCTAATCACTTCCTCTGTTAATAATTTCCAATTGCAATTCCTTTCCAAGATCTCAACCAGAGTCAACTTTCCACGTCCCTAAGCGCATATCCACCGCTTTCCTTCTGCACTGAAGCATACTTAGTTTGAATAAGGAGGCCCAAGGCTTAGGAGAGATAACCCCACGTCGAGGTATAAATAGGAATTGCGTTTTTAATATTACCAGAGAATTCATAAGGGTTCAAAATTCAATTCAATAGGAATTAAAGTTCAAGTCTTTCTCAATTTAGAAGGCTTTGACGATCTTCAGTATATTTCAAACGAATCAGTATAAATGCCCTCAGTGCCTGGTAGTGCTGGGAGTAATTCCAAATGAAGGACTAAGTATAAAAACTTCAAAGATCGAAAAGGCCGTCAGGTACAAATGGACCTCAGAAAAAACCTAAGTCCAAACCAGGAATTAGGTTAAGTGTAGACCAGATCATCCATTCTGAGGCTAAGTGTCAACAGGCTCTTCCATTCTGAGGCTAAGTGTCAACAAGCCCTTCCGTTCTGAGGCTAAGTGTCAACAAGCCCTTCCATTCTGAGGCTAAGTCTCAAACGGACCTCTCCATCCTGAGACTAAGTCCAAAAATTTGGTTTAGAAAAATTTTCTAATTCCATAAGGGTGGATGAGAAAATTCTTCTAAAGTCCCTAAGGCACTCACTGGTTTTGAGTTAGAGTCTCAAAGGTGGGACCCAAATGAAGATTAAGGCACTGAGCACTGAAGTTTGTGAACTTGAGTAGTTAGAACTTTAATTTGGAGGTGGAGGAGGGCAGTTGAGATGTTCACTCTCTCGCGAGTCGTCAACAAGTGACGCTGGAGGGTGCTGGCCCGCCTAATCTAGGCTGCAAGGAGGAACAATGATACAAGGAGGTATATATGACTGGATAAAAAAAAAATCTGAGACTTCATCTAAACTTCACAGAAACACCTAACGGCGAACTAAGCTGAGATTTTGCATGAATACCGACGAAATACATCACAAATACTGGAAAATTGAACAAATTTTGAAAAATCTTAAAAAGTACTTATCTGTCTTATATGAGTGTGACGACTCTGACCTGTCCTCCTGTCATGGAGAAGCCTTGGCTATGCGAGTCCAAGTGCTACCAACAGAGGTACTCTGCCGGAGCAAGCCACTGCAAAAACCAGTTTTTCCGTGCTAACTACCGCTCCGTAGAAATGACGCCAAAATATTCCGTACACAGTGCAGAGCATCTGCCGGTTGCGGCGTGTCTTTCTCTCTGTGCGGTTCTCATACTTACATTGTCAGCATATACAGTAGTTACATAGATTACTTATTAATTGCAGTTGGTGTGTTTTAGCTATACTGTATCCTATTTAACATACATACAGTATTGTGAGTTATACTGTGTTTATTTGATATATTTACAATGCGTGTTTCGTTTTTTTCCAGTGCTAATACTGTACCTATCTTGGCAGTTGTGATTTGCTCATTTCTGTGAACCATGTGCACAGTGAACAGTATGTTGTGCATTGTGTTTGAGTGGAAGTTTTTGGTTGAAATTTATAGTACAGTAGTACCGTACGTACATAGTACTGTACATACAGTACAATATCTATATATACTGTATATTATGTACAGTACGTATGTACTTGCATCCATACAAATACATACCATACCTACTACATACAGTAGTGTTGGTAGTAGCTACATACAGTATATAGTTACATGGGAGAGGAAGGGAGAGCAAGATTCTTCGACACAGCAAAATGGTAAGTACAGTATGCACGTACAATATGTAGCTCTACTGTATGTACTTTTTACATTACAGTAAATACTGTACATACGCAATTCATTACTGCATACATATATGTACAGTACTGCAATTTATAATAGGTAGCTACTGCACTCTGAAATCACTCTTAAACAACGTTATGTCGGCTTCCGGATGAATCTCTATACGACGGAATGCTCCGGTGTATAGCACTAGAAGTATTTTATGTAAGGATCTCTTTTTAAACCGGTATTCTCCTTATAACGGAGGAAAAATTTCCAAGGATCCCCTTGAGGTGTCCGTTATATAGAGATTTTACTGTACACGGTTGCTATAGCTACATCAGACAAACATGCAGGCCAATTTTTAGGCAGACAGTCTAATCCTGGAGAAGGGGTGGGCCCCTCCTGAGAAGTAGCTACACTCTTTAAGTTTCAAAATGATTTTTCTTATTGACCCGTTTGCAGTGGTTTGCTAACGCCAGAGTACCTCTGTCGTTTGCACCACAACCGCATGTTTTGTGCATTCTCCAGACAAGAGGAGCATTCCGAGTTGATCAGACTCTTGTTAATGACAGAACTAGGTACTCTGGAATTTTTTTTTTTCTTCTTCTTTTTTCTATAGCCGCAGCTGCACCAGCAGAGGTCCCTCTACACTATATAGGTAGGAGCACCACCCTCCAGACTTCACTTATTGATCAACTCGCGACAGGTACAGACCTCTTCTCCTCAGCTACCTGCACTCTGAAAATGTTCAAGATACCAATTTCAGAGCTTGTACTTTTGACTGAGAATCCCTTTTTGGACTCTAACTCTAAATGAAGCTCTACCTTTTAGACTTAGAAAATTTTCTGGGTTCCTCCTTTGGGACTTGGAAAAATTTTCACTTGGTCCTTTGACACTTTGCCTCATATTGAAGAAGAGGTTTTTAGACTTAGAATATTTTCTTGGCCCCCCTAAGGGACTTTGAAAGTTTCTGTATTGGGCCATTGACTCTTTGCCTCAGATACCCAAGATGGCTTTTTAGACTTAGAATATTTTCTTGGTTCTCTTTTGGAACTTAGAAAATTTCTAGAACTGGTACCTTGACACTTAACCTCAGAAACTGAATTGAACTTTATGAAAAGTTATAAAACCACTCTTATACCTGACCTCTGGTAATTTCAAAAACACAATTCCTATTTAGCCATACCTCGACACGGAGTTATCTCTCCTAAGCCTTGGGCCTCCTTATTCAAACTAAAGTAGGCTTCACGGCCGAGAAAAGCGGTGGATATGTGCTTAGGGACATGGAGAATTGACTCTGGTTGATATCTTGAAAAGGAATTATAGTTGAAGATTACTAACAGAGGAAGTGAATTAAGCAGTAATTGCTTATATACTCTACGGCTAGTAGAGTCAAGTGGTGAGCAAACTAAAACTAAGATTGTGGTACAATCCAGATATTCTTGATTCCCTTTGTGGAAATTTAACTCTGAAACAGTACAGCTCTTTAGATTTAGAAATATTTTGACCTCCCAGTTGACACTTTGAAACTTTTGAGGTAGTCCTTTGAGACTTAGCCTCAGACGCGGGATATGCTTATACTTTGAACTTATTGGGTCCCACCATGGAGACTCAGAATAAATTGAGAAGTCCATTGAGCTTGTGCCTTTATTGCAGTGAAGCCTTAAACTAAATTAACTAAATACAGAGTTCTGGAGAGGAATATGACTGATGAATGAATTAAAATCTATTGATAATGGAGGAGATGAAAGAATTTAAATTCAATTGAAATAAAATCAATAAAATGTTGCTATAACCAAAGAGTTTCTTAAAGTCTTTCTCAAATACGGCATCCGTTTCTGGAACTCTCTCCACCAAGTGGACTTAGCCAGTTCACCAAGTGTTTACACTTGATGAATCGGCAGGAGTCTAGCGTGGGGCTTTTCAATTTTCTTTATCGGATTCCGTGTTTGAAGGACTATTTTACCGGCCTTCGTTTCTGGAATTCCTTTCACCAGGTGGACTTAGTCGTTTCTTCAGGTGTTTACACATGATGAATCGGCAGGAGTCTAGCGTGGGGTTCTTCAATATTCCTGATCAATATCCATCTATCAGCATATCTATAAACAAATAATAAGCGTACAATAAACGCTTAAGACCTGTAAGGGCACTATAATAACGACAGGTCGGAGTGGGGGCGGCACAGCGTCCGCCCTGTCCCTCCAAGAGTAGTGGAGCCAGCCTCCTATACTACTAAAATAAAAGTGTACTATAAATATGACAAATGCCCCCGTAGGGGATTGGACACTGCGTCCTCGGTCCCCTTTGGCAGCAGTCAGGGCAACGCCCATCTGCATATAAAATGTCATGTACACTATAAAAGTATACTTAAAAGTGTCCCCGGGGTCGATTGGGTGCCGAAAAGCTTCCCTCTCATTGCCCAATATACACTATATATGAATCGTCTAAAAGGGACACTAGGCTATAATCTGCATTACAAAAAGTTGATTCATAAATAAAGACAGTATACTACAAACAAGATATGCTCATAAGTCAAATAACTACGAAAGTATACTACAAATAAGAATATGAGCATATACAAGCAGCTAAAAACGGCAAGTAAGCCCATGAGACATGTATATAGACCCTTAATTGGGAAACTTGACCTATATGCACCCGCGGGTCCGGACAGCGAGTGCATATAGAGAGTCCCTCCAAATATATTATTTGGATATAGGTACCTATATACTATTCATTACATGGCAATACCCTCTGAAGAGATTATAAATGCCAACATAAATTAACTAATAAAAGCTGCCAATATCCAGAAATTCTACAATAAAAAATTCGACAATATTAACAAATACTGTAATAAGCGTACAATAAACGCTTAAGACCTGTAAGGGTACTATAATCACGACAGGTCGAAGTGGGCAGGGCGGCACAGCATCCGCTCTGTCTCTCCAAAAAAGTAGTAGGGCTAGACCCTAATACTACTAATACGAAAGTGTACTATAATAATGACAAGTGCCCCCGGAGGGACTTAGCACAGCGTCTACGGTCCTTCCGGCAGCAGTCAGGGCAACGCCCATCTGCATATAAAACGTCAGGTACACTATAAAAGTATATTCAAAGTGTTCCCGGGGTCGATTGGGGGTCAAAAGGCTTCCCTATCATCTCCCGATATATACCTACCATATATGAATCGACTAAAAGGGACACTATAATCTTCATTAACAAATCGATTCATAAAGAAATAAAGTATAGGCCTACTAAAGATATGTTCATAATACAAAGCAACTACAAATGGCAAATAAGATACAGGTATATAGACCCCCAATCGGGAAAATAGTTAGAATGTTCCAATGAACACTTTTGCAGTGGTGCGCGGTAGCCAGAGTACCTCTGTCGTTTGCACCACAACTCGCATGCTTTGTGCATTCTCCAGATAGGAGGATCATTCCGAGTTGATCACACTCTTTGTAATGACAGAATTAGGTACTAAGAATTATTTTTTTTACCGACTTAGTCGAAATTGTGGAGCTTCACTCTTGTAGGTGTAAGAGTGAGCTCTTAGTTCAGTATTTTTTTTTCTTTCATTTTTTTTTCTCAGTTTTTTTACCGCAGCTGCACCAGCAGAGCTTCCCCTCCACTATATAGGTAGGTGCACCACCTTCCAGTCCTCACTTATTGAATGAGCGATTTTTAGAGTCCGGAAAACGGACGGGTTTTGGGGTGTATTTGTACTCCAGAGGTATTCTGGCTACCGCTCACCACTGCAAAAGTGTTCATTGGAACATTCTAACTATTTGCAATGGTTCGCTAACGCCAGAGTACCTCTGTCGTTTGCACGACCTACCCACAGCTTTAGCAGCGGAAGGGTTTTCCGGCTCCTGTGCTGGAGGTGGTGCTATTTAGAGCTCTATTCTTTATCATATTATTTTATGTTCTTGTGACTGCATTACCGTTAGTATATTCTTGCATTGGTTCATGTGTACCTCGTTTGGTATGTCCATCTTTGTTGTTCCTCAGTGGAGCTTCTACGGAACCCTTCTGTTCTCTCGTGATTTCAAATTTCAGTTATGTCTTGTTTCTTGGTTGTAGGCCGGTTGGCTTATGTACTTGGTATGAGAGCCTAGTATTTTCTCTGACGTTCCTCTTTTCAGGTGTAGCCTGCAGGTACGCTGCT
This sequence comes from Parhyale hawaiensis, assembly GCA_001587735.2. NCBI lineage: Eukaryota > Metazoa > Arthropoda > Malacostraca > Amphipoda > Hyalidae > Parhyale > Parhyale hawaiensis. Next base: position 9,852,025 of record LQNS02278145.1, read on the forward strand.
TCTGACTTGCACTCTCTCATTTGCTATCGTTTTGCCTATTATTGCTGAATATATTGTATGAGTGCGTCCGAGAGTCGTTTCTCGTCTTAACGTCGGTAGTCGTAGTTGTTCCGGTCGGTTTATCTCATGTCTCCTCCTAGAAAACGGGATAGATTGCTATTTTTCCGTTCTCCGATTTCCTGGTTAGGCTTGACTGCGCCGGGTCGGTAATTTGCCTATCTCGGGGCCTGTCGCGGTATCGGTGTCGGAGATCCCTTTTACAAGGAGGGATTGAGTGGGTTTAATGTGCCTAACGATCGCTCCCGGTCAACATTCGAGGCCCACAAATGAATCTGCCGCTTGCACTGTATTCGGTGCGGCGCCGATTCGAACGATTAGCGGGCATATATGCTTGGAAACTTCTGGGGCGAATCTCTATGAGTGTGAATGCGCGGATTGTCGACAGACACTCCGTCCGAGTTGGACGGACCTGTGATATTTGTATCCCAAGCTGAGATGATGGGCGTCTGTGGCCTTTACTTATTCTAATAGCTTGCTATACGGGAGAGAAGCTTGTTTGAAAAATTGTCTCGACCTATTTAGGACGCTACTGATATCAAAATTGTAGTGTTCAACAACCTTGTTGGATCCAGATATGAGACGGGTATAGAGTAGTCTAGTGGCCAGAGGTTGTGCCCTGTGGAAATAATTCGTTGCTGTCTCTCTCCTGGTCGCAAACTGCGGCACCATAGAAGATAGACAGCAGGGTGACTCCCCACGTGTGGGGTGACGTGAGTCCCGTCACCTGGGTTTCTCCCTAACACCTTCAAAGTAAGGGAACTAGTTTTGTTCTTAGTGGGTAGAGAATTTTCCAAGGGCGAGTTGAGGTTTGTCTTTTAAGAGAGACCCGGTTTGTCTAGCTCTCGGTTTTCTGGTCGGGTGTGGGTATCTGGCGGGGTGTCGAGATTCTTCTTCGGAAGGCTCTTTGGAGGGGTATTTTATGAGGATCGTCGGTATCTCAATTTTGATTGTTGTTTGTAAGGAAGATTCGCTGTAGGAATTGTATTGTAGCTTCCGATTGTATCTTCTTGGTTTACCCCTTTTGGGCACAAGAAGCCGGTTGAGAGGTTTTCAGGTCACGTCCGTGTTTTGTCTTGTGACCTTTAGGCATTCGGTGGTTTTTGATTTCGTTTGAGTCCGTTGTTTCTCTGTTATACCCGGTTTGTTCTGATCCACCGGGTAACTTGGTTAGCTGCGTTTACCGGAGCGGATATAGTCTCGTCTATTAGGGTGACTCGCTCTCGGTTACCGATCGTGTACCCGTTTAACGAGCTGTGTGTTGGTTATACGGGTGGTGTATGCTTTTTCTTCCCGACTTTGGGGGATGTGATCCGAGCCACTTTGTTCCGTATCCCGTTCTGTTACTCGACGTATATGTTCTCCAACTTGGAAAGTAGATGGATCTCTATGACTCCGCTTTCTGGTTCGCCTCTTTAAAGCCGCGTCCGTTTCCTTTCTTCCCCCGAAAGATTTTAGGTGTAAGATCGTTCCCTTAGGACATTAGAGGTATTTCCTATCCTGAGACTTTGTATATATTTGCAACAGTTTCTAGATGTATATAGGTGCTCCTTTATACATAGTCATATGCTATACAGCACGGCTATGAAAATATTCGGCTCCACCTTGTTCTCGGTCAACTTGCCAATCTAGAATGTGTAACGTTGATTCTTGGTTGTCCTCGAGGGGTTTAACCCTGTGTGTCTTTGAGAGTTAGGACCTGGGCCTCTGTAAGGTTGGGTATTGATGTGGTCCAGGAATGGGCCCGACTAATTGATATTGAGATATATATCCTCGAGCTATGGAAGGATTGCGAGAGGGGTAGGATATTTGTTTCTCAGATTGATATCCATTTAGAGGAAAAGGTTACCTCTAGGGCATCGCAGGGCTTAGTCCCGCTAATAACGCCCCTCTTGTCTTGTCTAGTTGATTTTACTCGCCAAAGAGGTAGACTACTGGGGAGGCCCTGCCGTTTACCAGGAGGGTTTCGGTGAGCCTAGTGGTTTCCCTGGCAAGGCTGAGGGAGTCCGACTATTTGTGGTACCTTTCGTTCCGCTATGGGTCGGTTTCTGGCCACGTTGGGCTTTCTTTACCGTAATTGTCGGTAACCCATAAGTGCCAGCTGTACTCTTGCTCCGTAATTACCCTGCTGTCTCTGAGAGGGTGTAAATTTACCTTCTTCTTGATTGTACTGAAGGGATTTCTTGAGCCTCCAGGTGGATGTAGAGGGAAACCTTCTGCTCGTCCATAAATCTACGGGAGTGATATAAGGTATTGATCTTTTCGAGTTTCCGTCCCCTGAATTATTAGAGAGTATCTGGTACTGGGTGACAATCTCTAAACTCGATCTTGGGACCATCAGGGTTGTGGGGTCGAGTCGAGAGGGTATTCCCCCTTGGTAAGAGGATGTTCCTTATTGTGCTCCAGGTTCATGGAGAAAGGTTGGTATGGGAGCATTGGTTCTGTCTCCCTTTTGCCAAAAACATCTGTGAGAGGTCGATTTATACTGAAGGAGCGGGAGTCATCTTGGAGTTAGGTAGTTTCAAAGTTTGGATCAGTAACTGTACTTTGTAAAGGGAATAAACGTATAAGTCTATATTAGACTTACTCTGCTTCCCTTATTTGCTTCGTCTTGGGCTGTTGCGAAGGCTTTTGTCCGGGCTAACTTAAGGGATTGGTCCCAAATTGTTTGTTTCTTAACCTTCGAATAATAGAAAGGAAGCTCGCATCTCTTTTGTCGTCGTATTTAACCCCCCAATCTTCATCATCGGGGAGGACTTCATCTCCCGCTTCTGATCTTTATTGGCTGTCCCAGATGAAACTGGGGGCAGGTCCTATATTTGGGTGATGATCTCCAGTAGATGGGATGTCTCTATGTAATAAGATTCGATTCTTCCGGTATAAGGCAAGGTTCTCCACCCACAATATTGACCTTATCTAAGATAAAGGGCGTCAGGTTTGTTCGAGTAGAGTTTTTATATCACTCAGATCAATTTCCAGATATTGATGGCCAAGGACCGTTTATTCTACGTCTTGTGGTCTTGGTATAAGTTCTGGTCACTTCAGCACCGAAAGGCTAGGGGGGCCTTAGTACGACCCGGGAACTCTGGGTTGATCTTGTACTAAGTTGACCTTGCTTGAACATACGTCTATGATAGGGATGGTTCATTTACGTCGCATTTCCCTTGCCTAGCCCATCCGATTGTATGTGCCCGTGTAGCAGCTTAGAACAGTTCTCTGTGTGTCCGAAACTCTGTCTCCCTCCTGAACCTGAAACCAGGAGGTAAACTTGTGTACGTTCGGGTTTTGTTTCGTTCCCTTGGGACTGTGGTGTCTTCCTTCACTGATTATTCGTAAGGCTTTGCCATAGGTTCCACTTTGGGGTCTGTGCCTGTGGAATCTCTTGGTAAGCTGTTTATTCCGATATACGAATAGCCGTTCATTCCTTATGAGTATTAACCCTATTTGTGAGGTATTGTTCTTATCTGAGGGACAATTCCTCTGTATTTTCTTGAGGTTGCTCAAGTGTAAAATAGCCGAGATTTAGAAGGACCGTGTTAACGTGTTGGCTGAGTTTATTTGTTTTCTTGTCTCGGTCTTGAACCCGCAATCCCTGGCTTAGGAGGCCAATGCCTTATCCATTAGGCCACGGAGGCGTTGGGCCAATACTTGGCTGTCTAATGTCTTGTGACATTGAGTGTAAGACTTTGGACCTGGTAATGATTTCCCGATCTCGTTTAGCGTGCCGTAGGCTCGGCCTGTCGAAATAATCAGGCTGAGGTAGCTTGTTGGTTAACACGTTTGAGTCCAACAGGTTGATTGTAGTTCGCAATTAAGCGTGTTGCACTGCTAACAGCGGTCTATTTGTCTGTTACCTTAGGTTAGTTACGTTCGAGAGTTTGGTTGGGACTTCTTTTATATCCCTAAAGATGGCCGATATTCTTTCCAGGTGTCTTAGTACTTATAGTATTTAATAGTATTATCTATTAATTAGATAATGGGGGTTCTGGTGTGTACTGCCTTCGACAGAACACACCCCACTAGTACTTGTTACTAGTGTACTAGTACACCCCCACTAGCACTTGCTAGTGGGGTTCGAAATTTTTCTAGCTCTCCCGTTATTATTCCCTGGGTCTTGGGATAGACTAGTAGTGTATCTTAGTACACTGCAGAACTTACAGGATTTAGTCCCGTGTTGGGCTCGGAGATATCTTGTCTTTGTAGCTGTCTTTTAGTCAAGAGCTATACTATGTCTTCTCATTTTTATACTCAGCCACTATGCAAGTTGCGCTCTTGTACAAGTATAAGTTATCTTGTTAGTCGTTTTTCTGTAGGCCTACTTAGTCTAGCATCGTAGTCTAGACTTGTACTACGTCGTCGTATTATATTAACACTTCATTTGTGTATCAAAATCTGTTAACTGTGAACCTGTTCCTTTGCAGGTAATAGAGCTATTTCGTCTCAGATTTTTTTTTTTTTTACTTAGCCAAAAGAGGGTATGTTCTTATGGAAGTTTAAGAACTTATCTTATTAGTAGTTGTTTTGTACTCAGTCTAGTAATGGAGCCTAGACTTGTGTTATGTTGTATCATTTTTATATTTAGCCACTATGCAAGGTGTTCCCTTGTATAGGTATAAGAGCTATCTTGATGGTAGCTGTTCTGCACTTTAGTCTTGTATATTAGTCTAGATTTGTAGTACTAGTTGTATTAGATATACCAACACTTCATTTATGAGTGTTAGTATAGGAGTTTTTAAAATCTGTTAACTCTGTGACTGCTTGTTTGTGCTTAGCCAACAGAGCAAGGTATGCTCTTATGGAAGTCTAAAAACTATCTTGTTAGTAGCTGTTTAGTACTTAATGTAGTCTAGACTTGTACTATGTTGTATCTTTAGTCCCTATGCAAGGTGTTTCTCTTGCATAGGTATAAGAGCTATCTTGTTGGTAGCTGATCTGTACTTTAGTCTAGTATATTAGCCTAGACTTGTAGTATTAGTTGAATTAGTTATAACAGCACTTCATTTTATGAGTGTTTGTATAAGCGTTCTTAAAATCTGTTTATTGTGGATCAGATTTTTTTTTTTTTGTGACTTAGTCAAAAGAGCAAGGTATGCTCTTATGGAAGTCTAAGAACTATCTTGTTAGTAGCTGTCTTGTACTTAGTCTAGCAATGTAGTCTAGACTTGTACTATGTTGTATTTTTAAGCCACTATGCCAGGTGTGTAGTAAGAGTTGTATTAGCTATACCAACACTTCATTTATGAGTGTTAGTATAAGCGTTCTTAAAATCTGTTGGCTCTGAGACTGCTCGTTTATAGCTGATAATTATTGTGGACCAGATTTTTTTTTTCAGCTCTCCCCGTATTAAAAACCGGCTCTGGGACCTCGTCTAGGGCCGCAGAAACTCGTTTATGAAAGATGAGGGGTTTACTGTTATCAATTTTATTGACAAGGAGCTGTCATAAGTTTACCTCCAAAGGCTAAGGTCTTATCTTTCTGCTAGTTTAGCATGAGCTCTTTGGGGTTTTATCTCAGAATTTCTGGATATTGGCAGCTTTTCTAGTTAATCTGGCATTTACAATCCCTTCAGAGGGTATTGTCATGTAAAGATTAGTATATAGGAATATCCAAATAAAATATTTGGAGGGACTCTATATGCACTCGCCGTCCGAACCCGCGGGAGCATATAGGTCAGAAGTTTCCCAATCAAGGGTTTTTATATATATGTCTCTTGGATTTCCTTGCCATTTTAGCTGCTTGTATATATCCATATTCTTATTTGAATCATGAATATATCTTGTATGTAGTATACTGTTTTTATTTATGAATCGACTTTTAGTAGTGCAGATTATAGTGTCCCTTTTAGACAATTCATATGTGGTATAAATTGGGCGATGAGAGGGAAGTCTTTCGACACCCAATCGACCCCGGGGACACTTATCAGTATACTTTGTATTTCTTTGCCTACTATGAGCATAGCTGTTTATAGTGTACTTATTTATGAATCGAATTTAGTATTGCAGATTATAGTGTCCCTTTAGACGATTCATGTGTATTATATATCGGGTGGAGAGAGGGAAGTCTTTCGACATCCAATCAACCCCGGGGACACTTTTGCCGGAGGGGACCGAGGTTGCAGTGCCTAATCCCCTCCGGGGGCACTTATTATAGTGCACTTTGTTTTAGTAGTTTCGGAGGCTGGCTCCATTACTTTTGGGAGAGACAGAGAGGACGCCGTGGCGCCCTGCCCCTCCGACCTGTCTTTATTATAGTGCCTACAGGTCTTAAGCGTTTATAGTCGGCTTTGGACTTTATGGATATGCTCATAGACGGATTCCGATCAAAAAATTGAAGCCCCACGCTCGACTCCTGCCGATTCATCATGTGTAAAACACATGATGACACGACTAAGTCCACCTGGTGAAGGGAGTTCCAGAAACGGAAGCCGGTAATTAGTCTTTCAAACACGGATTCTGATCAAGAAAATTGAAGCCCCAAGCTCGACTCCTGCCGATTCATCATGTGTAAACACCTGATGAAGCGACTAAGTCCACCTGGTGAAGGGAGTTCCAGAAACAGATGCCATATTTGAGAGACTTCAAGTTAATAAAACTCTCTGGTTTGATAATTTTCATTTATTTCCATTGAATTTCAATTCGTTCCTCTAATATTAATTTCCAACTACAATTCCTCTTCAAGATCTCGACCGGGGTCAACACTCCAATATCCCTAAGTGGATAGCCACCGCTTCTTTCGGCACTGAAGGCCGTTTCGAAGAGATCGTCCGTGTCGAGGCATAAAAAGGAATTTTGAAAATTACCAGAGTGAATTCAAATTCTTTCCTCTCCTCCAGTATCAAAAGCTTTTAAATCATTCATCATCTTATTCCTCTCCAGAACTCTGTAATTAGTTTACTTCTTTCTATTTAAAGTTTACTCAGCTTAAACAGTTCAAGTAGTTTCATTGTAAAAGAAGCAAAAGCTCAGTGGACTTCTCAAAATTATTCCGAGTCTCAATGTAGGGACCCAATAATTTTCCAAGTAAAAGTGCTTCCTGCATCTGAGGCCAAGTCTCAACGGACTATCTTAAAAATTTTCAAAGTGTCAACACTGGAAGTCAAAGAATTTCTAAGTTAAATTTCAACATAAGGGGATCAAGAATGTCTGTTTGTATCACAATGGTAATCTTTAAAGTCGCTCACCACTAGAAAATATAAGCAATTATTGCTTAAAAACATTTCCTCTGTTGGTAATCTTCACTACAATTCCTTATCAAAGTATCAAACAGAGTCAACTCTCCATGTCCCTAAGCGCATATCCACCGCTTTTCTCGGCCGTGAGGCCTACTTTAGTTTGAATAAGGAGGCCCAAGGCTTAGCAGAGATAACCCCGTGTCGAGGTAGGAACAGGAATTGCGTTTAAAGATTACCAGAGGCCTTAAGAGCGGTTTCATCACTTTTCAGAAAGTTCAAAATTAATTCAGTTCTTGAGTCAAGTGTTCAGGTACCAGTTCCAAAAATCTTCTAAGTTCCAAAAGATAACCAAGAAAATATACTGAAGTCTCAAAATCATCTTGAATATATGAGGTAAAGTGTCAAAAGACCAAGAGAGAATTTTTCTAAGTCCCAAAGGAGGGACCCAGAAAATATTCTAAGTTCAAAAGCCTCTAAGAGTAACTGAGACTAAGTGTCAAAGGGTATGACCAAAAACTTTTCAAGTCCCAAAAGAGGAACCCAGAAAATTTTCAAGTCTAAAGGTACTGCTTCATTTTGAGTTAGCATCCAAAAAGGGAATCTCAGTAAAAAGTACAAGTTCTGAAACTGGTATCTTGAACATTTTCAGAGTTCTGGTAGCTGAGGAGAGGAGGTCTTCACATGGCGCGAGTTGATCAATAAGTGAGGACTGGAGGGCGGTGCACCTACCTATATAGTGGAGGGGAGCTCTGCTGGTGCAGCTGCGGTTAAAAATCTGAGAAAAAAAGATACTGAACTAAGAGCTCACTCTTACACCTACAAGAGTGAAGCTCCACAATTTTGACTAAGTCAAAAAAAAAAAAAAAAATCCAGAGTACCTAATTCTGTCATTACAAAGAGTGTGATCAACTCGGAATGATCCTCCTGTCTGGAAAATGCACAAAGCATGCGAGTTGTGGTGCAAACGACAGAGGTACTCTGGCGTTAGCGAACCACTGCAAATTATAGACCTATATGCACCCGCGGGTCCGGACAGCGAATGCATATAGAGAGTCCTTCCAAATAGATCATTTGGATATACCTATAAACTAATTTTTACACGTCTATATCCCCTGAAGGGATTATGAAAATGCCGACATCAATCCACTAATAAAACTGTCAATATCCAGAAATTCCGAGACAATACCCCAAGAGCAACAGGCAGATTAGATCAGAACCTTTGGCCTTTGGGTGTGAACCGATAACAAGTTCCTTGTCAATAATTATTCGACAGCAGTATACGGCTCATTCGATCATAGGGGATTTTATACAGTCCTGGACGATGTCCTAAGGGCTAGTTGGGAATATCATACAAGAGCCTATCTTGAGATTTTGGCTATATATAATACGATACGGTACTAGTCTATACTAAGATACTAGACTAAGTACAGAACAACCACTAACAAAGATAGCTCTGACACACAAAACTTATCTTAGAAGTTGGGCCGTAGGATATGATACAGTACTAGTCTATACCAAGATACTAGACTAAGTACAGAACAGCTACTAATAAAGATATCAGATACTTACGCAAGATCATACCTTGCAAATTTGGTTGTACGATACGATACAGTACTAGTCGATGCTAAGATACTAGACTAGGTACAGAACAACCACTAACAAAAATAGCTCTGATACTTACACAAAGCTTATCTCAGAATTTTGTCTATGATATGATACAGTACTAGTCTATACTAAGATACTAGACTAAGTACAGAACAGCAACTAACAAAGATAGCTCTGGTACTTACACAAGAGCATTTCTTGGATAATTTAGGCTGTATAATATGATACAGTTCTAGTCTACACTAATATACTAGACTAGGAACAGAAAAGCTACAAAGATGGCTCTGATGCAGTACAAGTTCGCTAGTCAAGCATTTCTACAACCTGACTGCAAACTGTACTAGTGTGTCATTAATCTAACTATTTCTTTCTTTCCTCGACACACTCAGGATTTTATATATGTCAGAATGATATCATCGAGAGCGGCCAAGTACATGGATCCTAATTCTACAGACGCCAAGGAACTATGAGTCGGCTTGGATTTTGGTGGAAAGGCTGTCGACTGATGCCAAGTGCTACCGCAATTGCTTTCACCTAAGACTCATCGGTTGAAAACACGTTGACTTACATTGATATTTATTAGAGGAACCAGCAGGTAGAGGTACATCGGCAGCTATTCCATCACAAACGGAGAAGACACCTTGAGTTGACAAGTGGCAAGCTTCAACAAGAGACTTGAGTTGACAGAGGACAAGCTACAACTGACTTCTGGATTACATTTCGCTCTAACAACAACTCCTATCTTCGAATTTACAGACAAGCGAACATCTTTTCATGAATAAATCCTAGAATATTCGATGTAGTCAAACGAGAAACTTGAGCGGATGCAAAGCTGACTTTGAGAATTGGAACACGATATACCAGTTTCGCCGATTCCGCCGCGAACCATGTGTCGCTCCCAGCAGCGCCCCGAAAAACAAACATATGAACTTCAAGTGATAAACAATTGTGTTGAACTAAAAGAAGATAAAGTGAATAATTATCAACGAACAGGCAGTGGTGAGTGATTGATAAACAATGTGTTATGCAGAAAAATAAGTAAAACAATGTTGAAGTCTCAGCCTAGGGCTAGACTATGGCTCTGGCCTAGGGTAGCAACTTGGAGTAGTGGTGATGGTGATGTTTTTGTGACTCTTCCTGTCACAAACTCACAATGCAAACACAAAGAAAAATCGGAGAGCAACAGATCTAGCTCTGCAGAAGAAAAGATTCAAAGTTCACATTCCCATTACGAATATACACATATAAACGGGAATATACACATATAAACGGGAATATACGATACGGTACTAGTCTATACTGAGTTTATACAAGTCCACATTATTAGACTAAGTACAGAGTAAGATAGCTCTTATGCTTACACAAGATCTTGAAAAACACTTAGCCCTAGAATAAAAGAACTTGACGACACTTAGCCTCAGAATGGCTCATCTTGTCTACACTTAACCTAACCCATGGTTTGGACTTAGGTTTCTTCTGAGGTCCTTTGGTACCTGACGACTGTTTTTGAACTTTGAAGTTCTATACTTAGTCCTTCCTTTGGACTTAAACCCAGCACTACCAGACACTGAGAGCACTTATACGGAATCGTTTGAAATCTATTGAGGATCGTCGAAGCCTTCTAAATTGAGAAGACTTAGAACTTTTATGAATTCTCTGACAAATTTAAAAATGCAATTCCTATGCATTCCTGAATACAGGATTGCCTCCCCTAAGCCTTGGGCCTCCTAATTCAAACTAAAGTACGCCTCCGGCCTAGAATCTGGCTTAGCAGGGCAAAGAAAAGATGAACTTTAACTTTAATTCTGAAACAGTACAGCTCCTTGGACTTCGTAAGATGTGGAGCTTCCGCGTTTGACAATTTGAAATTTCTTAGGTAACCCCTTCAGACTTAACCTCCGTTACATGGAAGCAGTTATATTTTAAAACCTTTGGATCCCGGCGTCGGGACTTGGAATAATTTGAGAAATCCATGGAGCCTTGCCTTTAATACGGTGAAGCAAATTATACGTTGTTATACTGCGATTTCACTGATAGACTTAGTTCCTTTAGGGCCTAGGGCCTGTTGATACCTTGGTTAAATTTGAAGAATTGAAATTTTCAAATTCATACATTCTTAACTTCGGCCAAAACACTTTGAAAATTTTGGGAGTTTTGGGCCTTTCGGTCTACAATTTGAAAACAACTTGGAATTTATCTGGATTTTCAGAAAACATTCTCCAAACACATTCAACTCTTGGAAATTTGGGAAACTTTGCAACTTTAGAGATTTTTTAAAGTTCTCGATTTTGGTATTTCCGTTTGGAATCCCCCCACTCAGTGGGCTTAGTCTTCAGTCCAATAGACTGCCTCCAGCTATCAGAAACAGACAAGAGTCGAGCGTGGGGTTAATGAATATTCCAAATTAGAATCTGAATTTGAAAAATAAATGAAACTTAAAACACAAAATTTGAAATTGTGCTAGCAGTGGTGAAGCTTTACATAATTATAATTTGGAGGAAGAGCGGAGATGTTCCACTAAAAGCTCTCTACAACGACTTGATGGTTGTGGCTACGGCCCCCGATCCAGACGGGGGTCCTGTCGTTATAGACGGAAGTAACCCAGTGCACTGAAGCCTTCGAAGCGCTAGGGAGTGCGGCTTAGTTCTGCAGGGGCCGGGAGCCCCCACTGCGCCGATCCTGAACCTAGCGTGGGACCTCTGAATAGGGGTCACAGTGCACTTTAAACTCCTACCGCCGAGTTCGCGCGAACAGGCAGGGTGCTGTGCCTGTTTCTCCTTCCTGAACCAGCTACGGCCCCCATCGAGAGGGGGTCCTTCCGCTGACTTTGCCCGGAAGTAACCCAGGGCGCAGGAGGCCTTGAGGTCAGGGGAACCACAGTTTAGCCCCGCGAATCCCCTGCCGCCCTCACTACTACAATCCTGACTATCATACGGGACCTCCGAATAAGGGTCCTGCGCACTATAATATCTGGCTTTCTGGTTTGGGGCCATTGCCTTTTTGAAGGTACTGAGCCACCTTGCCCAAACCTGACGTACAACTAGGGAATTAAAAAGGTTTCAACCAACCTTTCATCAAAATCTAAGTACTGATAATATGCTGTTAAGAGCCCTTACTCTGAATAACGTCTGGGAGATAAGTGCAGAAAGAATCCATTACTATCTAACTATTAATGGTTGTTTACTATTGAGTAATTTAAATTAACACTGGGGTACTTAGAGGAAAGTTTCATCCATCTCTATGGACTCAAAGAGAAATTTTCTGACAACTTTCGGGCTTAACCAGTCTCAATAAACATTGATAGATCGCTGTTATCAACCGAGCACTGTTAATCACGAGTGAAGAGACGATTCAAGCAACATTCAACCCTTAGTTCGTTGCGTGTTAGCCAGCACACCACCTCATGCCGATTCATTCCTGCATAGACCGAACCCTACAGCATATGACTATTGTAAGAAAGCACCGCGATCCATCCCAATCCCGTGGCAGGAACAGAAACGTACGACTACAAAGTTAGACTTGGAAATTATAGCTACTTCTAGTTACTCAGAGACACAAATCATAATAATAAGCAGAGTAAGAAATAATTATTGGGACATCTGAACAAATAGCATGCCAAGAAGTTACACAAGTTCAGACACTAAGGGGGAACCAACGGCAAAACTTATAATTCCCGTGTTCGGGTTCAGATGAGAGACCAGGCTTGGAGCCACAGGAAACACGTCTCATAGAGAAGGGTGGCCCAAAGGGAAGCAGAACCTCGATTCCCATACCTACCTCCCTCCTCGAACGGGGGGGGGGGAGATAAGAAAGAACATCCACCTACCGAGAGGGGTACCCTCTCGGCTTGAACCCCACAATCCCGATATCCAAGGACGGAAAACCTCAAAGATCGATACTATATATCACAATCCATAGATCCAAAGGCATATTGGCAAACAGAAGTTTATACTCTCTAACCGCCTAAAGGTCAGAGAAACCCCTCACGCCAATCAAGAAATTAGAATGAATGTTCCAATGAACACTTTTGCAGTGGTGAAGCGTAGCAGAGTACCTCTGTCGGTAGCATTTAGACTCGCATAGCCGAGGCTTCTCCATGACAGGAGGACAGGTCAGAGTCGTCACACTC
>LQNS02278145.1:9897656-9918309 GCA_001587735.2 Parhyale hawaiensis
CTGTGCGATACACAGTTTTCTTATTGGGCGAGTTTCTTCCCGGGAATTTTTGATGAAATGCTCTTCCAACATTTTCACTGTTTTTCGTTGCCTCATATTCCAGTACGATGAAAATTCTTTGCTCGGTAGTTCTTTTGCAAAAAGTTTAATCTGAACAAATGGTTTTCTACCCCTTCAGTAAATCGATCACTGTAAATTAGTTATTCAAACAATTTCAAAAAACTTTAAATATTCGAAAAGAAAACAAAATTTACTATATTTTGGAAAAAAAGAGACCTAAAATATGTTGATTTAAAGCCGAGATATATTCACTTAAAAACCGGGTACATTTTTGTGGGACACCCGGTATATCAGAAGCAATATCAACTATGGGAAAAAAAAAACATTGCTTTTTCTCCCCGAAAGAAGCTGGGTGTTGTTCAGCCTTGCACGCTTATCTGTATGGTTCCTTAATTCAAATTGGCAGTTGCGCAGCATCCTACACAAGAAGTTAATAAGAGCCTTACATGTATAGAAGGGAGCTCAACCGTCTACCCTTAATAGGTAATAACCTGAGAAATCATAAAGTACATGTCCCATCAACACGCGGTACTACCCAGACAGGGAGCTTCCTTTTATAGATGTAAGGCTCTGCCTTAATATCTTTGCGATGATATTACAGGCAACGCAAGACGGGTGAGGTGATGTTTTCGTTGAAGATCTAAGTATATACAGTGGGGCTAGAGATATTAGTCCTGAACATTACCTATTTTACAACTAAATGAAAACAACTGAACAAGTTTAGCTTGTATGTCATATAATGTAAACATTGTTTTTAATGATATATGTACCAACACAAAATAGTGGTTTCATTTCCAAACATCTTTGAATTTCTTTCTTTTATAGAATTTAGTACTATTCAAGTGGCTAACGTTATTAGTTAGGTACTCATCAAAAAGCCATGATTTTAGCGTGAGGTAAGTTATGTATGAATTATGATCATAAAAACAAGATAATTAAACGATTTACTCTCCATTTACCAAACAAATTTTCACAAAATTCCTAAAATGCTTTATGTGTAGACATAAGCTCCCTTATTTTGAATTATCTTAAAATGCCTCTCAGTGACGGTGGTCACTGCATGCGTCTTGTATTGCCTTGCAGGCTTGCACTAATCATTTTTTGGAAGAAAACTGGAGGAGATTCGCATAAACCTTGCGCTTGATAATGGCCAAAAATTTTCAATGGGATTCAAGTCAGGAGAACAGGCAGGCCATTGCATCAAGGTATCATCTTTGAGCCCCATTGATGTAAGAAAGTGAGTGATAGCTTTAGCAGAATGTGATGGAGCATTATCATGCATGAATACGATCTTCTTTCGGAGAGACGGTGAGAAATTTTCAAGCCACTTCATCAACACTGACCCAAGGAGGTTGTAATAAGGCAAGCCACCAAAGATAATTTAACGCTTCCAGATACATATACTGGGCCAACAATTCGATCATTGATGATGCCAGCCCATATCATTATGCCTCCACCTCTATGTTGTCAACGAATACGAGTGGGGCACTGCTGTCCAGAAACGACCCATCCCATTGGCCAATTGTCGGGTTCATCCAGGTTTGCTCTGGATTCATCAGTAAACAGAATGTACTTCGTTGGTAGTTTCATGTACTGGTGGGCCTACTGTACTCGCCTTTCGCGGTGTTTGGCATTCATTGGAGGCGTTTTAAATGGGTGATAAGTTTTTCCGATCTCGCGAAGAACTTTGCTCCGGATGAATTTCGGCACATTTATCAATTTTGCAGCAGCAAACATCTCTCCACTATTTTTCTCCTAATTGGCACTCATTGCGTGACGAATTCTGCGCAGGTTTCGATCAGTTTTGGGCTTGAATGACCCCGCATCTGATTTCTTCCTCGGAGAGGGATCCAACAAAAATTTCGTGATTGTTTTGTGGTGGCGGCCCAGTTCTTTGGCTACTGCTTTGACAGGTATACGTTCAGCAGTGTTTTGGACGATAAGATACTTTTCATCCTGAGATAAAGCTGTTTTGCGTCCCATAACGGGAAAGCCATATGGGTAACTAATATCTCGAGTCACTCAATTTTTACAAAAAATACTTAAATTTACTAAAATATCTTGAAATCGGGTTGTTGATATTATTAATATGTTATATATTGCACCTTATAATAGCTCAAACTATGAAATCCACAATCTGTAATGAACTGAAAAAATTATTGATAATTCGTTTTGACTATTATCTCGAGCCCAAGTGTATAAATTTGTCTGTCCACCCAAACAGAGGTAGAAAAAGTTGAGCAATGTTAATATTTTTTGCAGCGAGTCTAGTGGGCTGACCTAGATCTGACCAGTGCAAAAACTAGAATAAGGCTAGCTGGCCATCGAAAATGACGGCGTTGAATCTGAAACTCCACACAAAAAACACGAGTTGAGCAATGTTCTCAATTTTTTGTGAGGCGTCAGGTGTGCTGACTTAGATGTGAACAATGCCAAAAACCTAGAATTAGCTGGCCATAAAAAATGCCGGAGTTAAATTTTGCCCCTACCGAGGGTGATGGTTTTACGCCACGAGGCGTTCTAGTTTGACTTGAATTAATTTAAGCCTCCCATGGATATAGCTACGTGACCTCACATAATTACCCCGAGGTTGGGAGGCTGAAAGTAAGACTCAAACTCCTGGGTATTGCAGGCTAAGGAGCTTCAGTCTGTAACTCACGGCTCGACTTATTGAGCATCAAACCACGAAGGTTTCGTGGAATAACCTTCTATTAAACCCTTAATGATTAGCCTACATACGGCGTCAAGATTCAATAGCTCAGTGTTAGGTGCAATTTTTCTAACGAGAGGTAGACAAAAAGCTTGCTTACTTGCAGCAGATAGAATTATAATGCAGCCACATGGAGGAAGCAGGGCTAATTAGTCAGTTGGTGGAAGGTCCAACCCCAATGTCGGCACCAGCGGGGGGCTTACTATAGGATCAAATTCAGTACCAAACTTAAACAATCAACAAGAGTGAAACACTAGTTTACTCCTACTACTGGGGCCCGTAGGCGCTGATCTGGACTCCTTGGCTCTCAAAATCTTAAAGTTCTACTGTAGATCGTAGTAGACAACCTGCCGCCACTGCCGGGTTGCACAACACAATATGCAAAATCTAATGACTGGTTATCCCGCGCTAGCGATGAGAAGAGCGGCGATGAATAAAGTATATTTGTTCGTCTGTCTACCAAAACAGAATGAGAAGGAGTTGAGCAATGTTAATAGATTTTTTTTTTGCACGGAGTCAGGTGGGTTGAACTTAAAGTAGAAAATATCAAAACTATAGAGAAAGCTGGTCATCAAAAGATGACGGTGCTTATACAGTATTTGCCCACTCCACTCGGGTGATGGTCTTACGCCACGAGGAGTTTTAGTTGCTCTATACAACAGTCCCTACGTAGCTACACGATACGACACTGTGGAAGCGTTTCAGATCAGCGTAGTGGCCCAGTGTCTGTCGTTGCATAGGCACCGTAAGGAGAAGGAGCGTCTGCTCGCTGATGCTTGGCAAGCCAGTCCAGGACAATCCAGCAACAGCTCCTGGTGACTGCACAACAATTGGTAGAACATTCCCAAACAGACATAGATCTAAGAAATATCACAGCTTTACACACCTGAAGCTGGAAGTGATATCAGCGTCGGGAATTTTCAAGGAATCACCATAACTTCTGGAACCTTCTTCAGATTGAGTCACAGTAATCCTTGGGACATCACTGTGAAATGGTCTTTTGTCGGCTGTTATACTTAAGCTTCCAACACCAGCAGCTGGAGAAGGGCAAATATTCTCTTTGTTTTCAATAACTGAACTGCTGCTCTGAGCGGAGGTTTTCAACTCGTGGCATTCGGATAAAGGAGCCTCAACAATGAGTTCAGAGCTGAGCTCAGGTAATGGCAAGTCACGTCCAGCAACTGTCTGCATATTACCCACGGCCTGCTTGGAGAACTCCATTTTACGAATAATCTTTGATTTTGTCTCCACATCAGCATGGCCACTCACAGGACCATTTATTGAATATTTATAGGGAATCTCTGGCGTCGACACGGAGCGTACCTGGGAAACACAAATCAATAGCAGAAAAAAAATCATTGCAATGGCACACGGCAGCAAACTTTAACCATTTCTAAAGCCAATACAGACATGTCACATAAGTGGCTAAATCAAAGGCAAAGGGCTTGATAATAAAATATTTTGGGGGTATCACATGAGAGGCAAGCAAAAAATGCTTCAGGTGGTCAGGAATTGTCTGCTCTGGGATTGATGTACCAGGGCGTTACTTCTCTTAACATAGTTTGGGCAAACCTAACTAACCAAACCCTATGGCCCCTGAGGGGAAATATATAATTTTTGTCCTACATGAAATTAGAGTCACAGTGAAAAAATGTTTGAAATGGTAAACTCAAATGAATACCATGCTCTTTCATAACAGCTGCTACTGTACACTGAATTGTGACAAGAAAGTTACACTGGCAACAAGTCCACGCCCGAAGACTGCACGCCCACCGCACGATTTGCATGTCGAACAGAAGGTTACATACCATTTTAGATGATGATGATGGAGCCCGCAGCTCATCCTTTCTGCCGCCAAGCCCTGAGTGGCCGGATGAGTCTACACTATCGACTTCCAGTCGGGTACTCTGATGGACAATAAGAATAGAAAATAATAATAAACGAAATGATAATAAAAACCAAAACCGAACAGTTAATACAACCGATCACAATTGATACAGTAACAAGTGCAGTGCTAAAATCAGAGCAGGGACTACCAAATAAAATTCGGTATTTCGGTAGTACCCACCGGCAGTATTCTCATCTACCGAAATACCGAATCTTTTCTCAATCTTCTACCGATACCAAATGGATATACCGAATGACTTTTTTCGGTACTGTTGAATTTCCCGTGCTGACAAAAGAAGCTTCTTGGCCTCATAGGATCCACCGTCTTTACTGGAAGACATAAGGAAAATCTCATTGATTTTCGTTCAGTTCAGCTTTTTCATGCAGTATTGCACTTCATTGAAGAGGAAAGATGTTGTGCTGTGAGAATTAGGCATAGT
The DNA here is from genome assembly GCA_001587735.2 of Parhyale hawaiensis. NCBI lineage: Eukaryota > Metazoa > Arthropoda > Malacostraca > Amphipoda > Hyalidae > Parhyale > Parhyale hawaiensis. The sequence continues at coordinate 9,902,754 of LQNS02278145.1, forward strand.
GTATCATAATGCTTCGCTCACTTAATTGTCACGTCCTTCCGAGCTTAGTGCAGCGTGAACTGCCAGTGAGTGATCATACACTAAGCATATTTGTGTAAATTTCATGGATAATCGTGAATATAGAGAGCCACAATAATTCATCATTCATGCATGTGTAAAAACGTTTCAGCAACCATTGTTTGCACATTTCAAACATTATAAAGTTTATTTATGAATTATCATTACATATAAAGAATTATATGCGATGTATCAGAGCGTTTCTGATGAGTTCTGGAACATTATTGCAGATTGCTTCACCCTAAAACATATATATATATATACATATATAGGGAGTTTTTTGAAATTTTCATGCCCGCTGGGCAAGTTTCCTCTGTCTTATAAGCAGCTTGCTGGCGTTCTAGCTTCTAAGCTAGCAGTGATCTTCCGGCGCTTGATACGGTTAGGAAATATTCCCCGTTGTTGGCGAACTGGGATTATTACTCCCATTCCCGAAGATCCAGTGTCGGCCCATGTCGCCAACTACCTGCCCATTACGCTGACGCCCATTTTATCAAAAGTGTTCGAGAAATTGGTCGCTTATACGCTCAATCTTTTTACTGAGGTTATGAGTTTGCTGCTTGCAGGTCAGTTTGTGTTTAGAACTGGTTTGGGCCGTTGTGACGCCTAGTTGTCGGTGCCACACCAATTACAGCCTACGCTGGATTATCGGTCTGAGGCACGCCTTGTAGAGTTGGACATTAGCTCGGTGTTTGCAAGGGTCAACCACGGGGTTCTATTATACAAGCTGGAGTCGTTTGGTGAGGGTGGTAGGACTCTGTCAATCATTCATGATTTTGTATCTGAGCAAACGCTGAGTGTGTCTGTTGATAGCGTTTTGATTGCCTCAGTCACGGTGGACTCTAGCTTCCCTCACGGTATCGTGCTTGGTCCGGTGTTGTTTGCTCTGTATACTAGTGACATGTTATCTTCGATGGAAAACACGATGCTTAACTATGCCGGCGATTCCACTTTGATAGCAGTGATACCAGCTCTCTGCATGCGTAATCCTGTAGCCCAGTCTCTGAATAGAAATTTGTCACTCATTAGTGCATAGTGCTAGGCCTGGAGTATGAAACTGAATGCCAGTAAGACCAAGTCTATGATTGTCAGTCAATCTCGAACACTTGTACTGCATCATCCACATTTGGAGATAGATGACACTTTGCTTCAAGACTCTAGCTCCTTGGAGATTCTTGGTGTTGTCTTTTATGAGAATCTTACTGTTCAGCAGCATATTAGGCGACTAGTGCCACTTGTTTCCAGTAAGATAGGGCTCCTGCGTTAGGTGAATTCTGTGCTTGGTGACAAGAGAGGTTGTCCGCAGACGCTTTTCTGCTGCCTGTGTTGTAGTATTGCACACCGGTCTGGGCTTCGGCTGCTGACAGTCACTTACGTCTGTTGGACCGACTTCTTAGTTCGGCCAACAGGCTGTGAGCTGATAATGATCAGGTGAAACTGTCTCCAGGAGAGGGGATGGCCGAACACTGTATGTTTTATAAGGTGTACAATAATGAGAGGCATTGATTGTATTCTTCTGTCGCGGCCCTCAAAGTTAGTAGAATTACACGTCATGCAGTCGGTCTCACTCTTTCACGTCGGAGAATGCTAGGTGCTGAACTAATCAGTTCAGTCGGTGCTTCGTATCCTGGTCTTTTAGGGTTTGTAACTCATTGCTGGCATCGGCTTTCGGTTGAGTTGGCTGGAGGCGTTCAAGTCAGCTGTAAATGGTTTTATGTTGGATTTCCTTGAGCAGCATTTCGGCCTTCTCCGAGCTGCAAGTGCTTCATTTTGATTATGATTTCTATCCATGGGGGGGGGGGACGAGCATAAAGTTTTAATACCTACCGAACCAAATACCGAATCATTCTGTTCATTTTTTTTTTCTAAATACCGAAATACCGAACCGAATGACCCATTTTTAACTACCGAATACCGATCTGGCGGTACAGAAAAATACCGAATCCCAGCTCTGGTTCGAAATTAACAACACATTTGAACATAGAAAGCCATTTCAGTTAATTTCGAAGAACTAGAATTCTGAAACTTCCACAGCTAAAGCTTAGTGTGTTCATTTAAAGTATGAAGTAAACAAGCTCTTGTACAGCAAGGGTGGAAACAACAATATCAACTAAAGAAACCAAGAAAAGACTGAGCTTCAGTATAGCAATCAAATCAGAAGAAGGAAAAAGTGCAGAAGATGTAGTGCCAAACAAGACTACCTACGTACTAGAGGAAGACGATGCAGAGGAAGAGAGTCATGGGATATCAAAACTCTGGAAGAACAAAAGAATCCTGCAGAGATAGTTTTTAAAGGAGCAGATTATGCTTTAGTGAAATTCATTGCAGAAAGAAAAACCAGTGCGCCCTGTCACAGTCACTAGGTGGGGAAATTGGTTAAGAAACTGAAGGATCGTAGGCATGACATTAACTATATGCAAAGTTGAAAGGCCTATGGGACAAGAAAATGAACATGTATCAGCTTGCAAATTTTCAGTCAATTTAGATTATTACCGCTGTGTCAAATACCTAGCTATTGTTGATAAATTACAGTGGAAATCCATCATGAAAATATATTTCTTTAAAAAGTATTACTTTAAAAATGCCTGGGTTAGATAGGCATGTAGATAAGACAGGTACCTGATGTAGTTGCCCAATTATTGGCACTGGCCCACACTGTACCACTAAAAGAACTTTTAGTTATCTGTCTCGAAGTGTTATTTTCTTTTTATCATACGGAATTTTGTTCTATAACAAGGTACCTTTAAATACATCTTTTCTCTACCTTTTACACTTAAATAAAGGTTGTTAACTAATCTATGCTTTTCTCTCCAGACCGTAGCAATTAAAAAAAGTTCGAGAAATCGATCCACATTGTACCATTTTACAGAATGCATTTTTAGTTCATGGTTACCAATGTTTCAGTATGCTGTGTTACTGTGGTTTTATTTCAAGTTTTTCAGTATTACTATGTGTTTTTAACATCCGTTTTTTGCGGCTATCTTGATGAGCTCTACCGAAGGCTCAACATACATCAATTTCTGGGGTTGTTGTTTGAAATCCGTCATTGGAAAAACGTAATTGTATATGATACAAAAGTGCATTACAACTTGTAGCTAACTAGTATCTATGTGCCAATTTTTTGGGTAAAATTCTTTTTTCCAAGAAATTATGATGAATTTTCAATTATTCTTGGTGTCCGAAGTTGATAGAGCTATTTCGCCACAGAAGATATATAATTGTGAATTTAGATTCCTTCTTCTGCAGCACATTCCTTATGATACAATTATTATATTGAGAAGTTTATAAGCCTCCATTTCCACGACAATGGCGATCTAACAGAGGAAGAAGCAAGGGACATACAGTGTGATGATAGTAATATGGGGAACCCATGCACAAAGGGGTTTCCACACAGGATCAACGCGAATGGGAACACCAAGTCAGGAAAGAAGAGGAGATAAGAATAAAGCATGAGCAAGTAGGAGTATGGTCTGGTTCCAATAATGTAGTATGGAACCAGCATGAGGGTGTTCAAACACAGGATCAAAGTGCAAGGGAACAGCTAATTATAAAAGAAGAGAAAGAGCAGAAAATATTAAGAAAGTTCCCATGAGTGATAAGCTGAAGAAAAAATACCTCTGTCTGTAACATCCACGACAAAGCGCCCAAAATAGCGTCTCCAGATTAAAACCGTTCAGTCGTCACATTCATCTACGACAGCTTAGGTACTCTTGTGTTTATTATTGTGCGAAGTATTTTATAGTATATTTACTAGTGTTGCTCCCTCAGAACCTCACTCCAAATGAGTGTTTATGAATCTTTAAAATCATTTAACATCGGGATTTGCGATGGATGTAAATATTCCAAAGATACTCTACCTTAAGGCTACCACTGCAAATAGTTGGAATGTTCCAATAATCACTTAGCAGTAGTGAGCAGAAGGCAGAGGAACTCTGTCGTTAGTACCAAGACCAACAATGCTAGCCGCAGGTAGGGCTTCTCCACTTCAGGACTTGTTGGAGTTATCACACTCATAAATGGACAGGGAAGTACTCTTTAAACATTCACTCACTACTAACTGTTGTATAAAAGAGTTCCTAGGAGGTCATTAGGCCTTCTCAGAAATCTCCGTTTTTTTTTTTTATTCTTTTTTTTTCAACTCCAAACTACAGGGGTTGCAAGTCCTATATCGGAGCTCAACGACTTGACTGTGTCTCTTTTGGAGAGGTACGTCCCGAAGAGGACTATTCTTGTGAGGTCTTGGGACGAATAGTGGTTTGACGACCACTGTCGGTTAGCTTTTGAAGCTAAACAAGCGGCTTATCAGGCTGACCGCACGTTTTGGCGCACATATGTGGATCGTAGGGCAGAAGCTAAGCGTGTGTATGAGAGGGCACAGCATCGTCAGATGCAGTGTTCCAGGGAATTTCTACTGAGTATTGACCATCCACACCGTTGGTGGATGGAGCTTATTTGTTCAGTTTTTGGTGCTGAACCTTCGTTGCCGCCCCTTGTCGGTGCGGGTGGAGGTATCATCGCTGATCCCTTGGCTTGGGTGGAGCTCGTGTCGGCTCACTTTGATTTGAAGCAGAGCAGAGATGTGTTGCCTGCTGGTCAGTTTGCACATAACTGGTTTGGGCTGTTGTGACGCACTGTTATCGGTGTCACACCATTTGCAGTCTGCGCTGGATTGTGGGTCTGAGGAACGCCTGGTACAGTTAGATTTCAGCGCGGCGTTTGACAAGGTCAACTACAGGGGTCTATTGTACAAGTTGGAGTCGTTTGGTGTGAGTGGTAGGGTTCTTTCAGGCATTCGTGATTTTGTTTCCGAGCGAACCCAGAGTGTGTGTGCTGACGGAGTTTCGAGTGCCTTTGTCGCATTTGAGTCTGGCGTCCCTCAGGGTAGCGTACTTGGCCCGCTGCTGTTCGTTCTATGTACTAGTGACATGCTTTCTTCGCTAGAGAACATGATGATCAACTATGCCGAAGATTCTACTTTGATGGCAGTGATACCTGTCTCCAGCATGCGTAAGGATGTCACCACGTCTCTGAATAGAGATTTCTCGCACATTAGTGCATGGTGCTCGGCCTGGAGTATGAAGCCGAATGCCAGTAAGACCAAATCTATGATTGTCAGTCGGTCTCGGACACCTTTATCGCAGCATCCACATCTGATTATAGATGACACTTTGCTTGAGGAATCTAGCTCGTTTGATATTCTTGGTGTTGTCTTTGATAAGAAGCTTACCTTTGAGCCGCATATTAGGCGACTGGTGTCACGTGCTTCCAGTAAGATTGGGCTCCTGCAGAAGGTGAATTCTGTGTTTGGTGACAAGGGAGGTTATCCGCAGATACTTTTATGTTTTCTTGCTGTCTGTGTTGGAGTATCGCTCATCGGTCTGGGCTTCAGCTGCTGACAGTCAATTACGTTTGCTGGGCCGCCTTGTTAGTTCAACCAGCAGGCTGTGCGCCGTAAATGATCTGGTGAATCTGTCCCATAGGAGAGGTTGCTGGACTCTGTATGCTTTATAAACTTTATAACAATGAAAGACATTGGTCGTATTCATCTGTCCCAGCTCTCAAGGTCTCAAGGAGGATAACACGTGCTGCGGTTGATGCGCATTCTTTCGCTTTAGAGTGTTAGATGTAGAACTCATCAGTTCACTCGGTGCTTTATGCCCTGGTCTGTTGGGGTTTGGAATTCATAGCCGGAATCGGCTTTCAGCCGTGTTGGCCTGCAGGTGTTTAAGTCAGCAGTTAATGGCTTTCTGTTGGATTTTCTTTAGCAGCGTTTCGGGCTTCCCAGTGTTTCAAACTGCTGATTTGGATTGTACTACTTGTCCGTGGCGGCCCGGGCGTGAAGTTTTAATAAAAACCTATGCAGCCACACCCCTGAGCACCTTCACCCAGTATCTTCGTACCATTTGACGACAAGCGCCCAACACAAGCCGCAAAAGAGGGCTTTGCGATGGAGTAAAATTTCAGGAATACTCTGCCTCCTGCTTACCACTGCAAAAGTCCTCACTGGAATATTCCAACTATTTGCAGTACCTCGATTACCGCACACTACCTCGATTTTTAGCACCTGATATACCTACCCTCGGTGGAGCATTTCATAAAGCTTATAAACACCTCAAGTAAAGTGGATAGACTATACTTGCAGAGATTAATACGTAGAGGATTAGCAAAGATACCTGCCGCACATGGAGGGGTTTTGCAGTGTCCTGAAGAGGTTGCAAATAAGAGGTAGTGCCAAGAGATTTTATTAGACATATGTTAGGTTAAAAACCAGCAACATTCACACAGCTTCCTTCTTAGATCGCAAGTCTGGAAAAACTTCTATCCTACAATTCTATCCAAGTCTATTGAAGGGAGCATCTATCCAAAATATCTTAATGTAAATATCCTTAAAATTCTTTTAATTTAGCAAGAAAATATATTTTTCTTGCCACTCTTATTTTCTGCGAAATAATGGTAAATTTTTAATACGATTGCCTCCCCCCATGACTCACCTAAATATTGAGAAGTAGGCCTATCAGCTTGCTGATACCTTCAAAGGTAAATATTCGAAAAGTACCGTATTTTAACATCGAACTGAAGACTATTGACCTCCTGGTTTCATAATCTCCAGTATCATCTAAAACGCACTGCGACCCGTTATACTAGCCATCCTCAACCAATTAGGTAAAAATCTTTCATCTGCTTCACAAAATCTTTGACCAACAACCATTTAATCTCATTATCTACACTGCAAATTACAAAAGATGTCTTACAAATCATGCAGACATATATCTGCCTTAATAAGGATAACAACTAAATATAATTACAGTACTTATTGCTAAATAGAGTATAATATTTATATATCTTACATATATTCTGAAAGAACATCTTAAAAGCACTGGATACAGTGGATAGACGTCCTCTGAAAAAACATTTTTCTTGGATAGACAAAAAATCCAAAGCCAAATTTTCTACTTTAGACTGTAAGGCTAGGCCAAAATATAATAAGTGCTCATCTTTCGCAGTAGGTTGTGTCAGAGAGCGCAATAACATCTGAAAACCATCCACATTAAGGTCTAACACGTTTCTCTGCAATTGTTTATCGAGAGACGACAGCAGTGAGGGAGCATTGCATACATCCTAATATAATAAAATGCTTGGTGTATTTATTTCGCGTCTGCTCTTAAGAAAAAAGGTCTGGTTGCAGATGATGGCAAAAGGTTCTTTATCTCTTTATCTGAAGGCACTTCTTCCTTGTAACACTTCTTGAAATCCAAGTAAAAATAATTGCAGCTTCCGGAGTCCGTTTTTATAACTTTTTTTTCTTTCAGGTCACGACGTATAAATTCGGCAGATGGTCGACAAAGCGCTACGGAGGTGATGATTTTTCACAGGTAGTAGACAATTATTTCTTCTAGCTTACTGTCTTTCTTATTTGACGGAGCAGTTTTCTCTTCTTCTTCTTCTTTCTCTAGTTACATTTTCATATGGGGTCGCAGTTTCTCGCAATTCTCCTCACAGCGTCTGATCTATCACCCAATCGTCCTCCAGTTGCTTCTCCCTGACATCGTTTCACACCGTTGCTCCATCGCAGTTTAGGTCGTCCGTGACTCCGTCGGTCGTTTTCTCTTCATAGGCCAAAATTTCAGCACTTCAAATGAAGCAAATATTTGAGTTGGAAAGACGGTACCTATCAACGGAATCATTGCTATGTATCGCTGATATTGTATATAAGCTGACCAGACTGGAGTTCCATTCAAATTTATTAGTGTTTTGTTCAAGCTTTTACTTCTATCAATATAGATGACCTAGGGATGAGAGCACGAAAAAATATCAATGAAGAAGCAAGTCAGAGAAGATTCTACACCGGCCTATAGGTATTAGGCAAACATATTGATCATTGCGTGAATATTTTTTCACGCATGAGTACCTACACTAGTCTATATATATTTTGAGCCCTCACAAAAACTATACAAGCTGCCATGGAAGGTTTAAGATAGTTCCAAGTCATAATCTACAAGGACGACAGCTCATAGTAGGAGTCTGAGAAAACTATCTGCTGGAAGTTGAGGAGCAGCCGCCCCATTCCTTCTGAAACCCGGCCGCACTATCGTCTCTCACGACGATTTTGCGTTCACGTAAGCTTTCCTGCACGCGCCACCACTAAAATAAACACTACCTAGGTAAACCTATCCTAGCCTAACCTAACCGCCTAACCTAACCTCCTTACCTAACATTCTTACCTAACATTCTAACCTAACCTTACCTAACCCAACCTATCTAACCTTTCTAACCTTACGCAACCTTACCTAACGTTATCTGATGTTACCTAACGTTACTCAACATTACCTAACCTAACCCAACTTAATCAGCGATACAGCGAGCAGCGCGGCGCACCAACTTCAACGCCGCTCACGCGCACAAGATCTGCGTACACAAACACGCACACAAATCGTCGTGAGACACGATAGCGCAACAGGGCCACGAGTCAAAAGGATTATTATTATATGCAGAACTTAAAAGTCTCCGTTTCCAAAACAAAGGCGATATCACAGAGGAAGAAAGGACATATAGTATGACGATGGACACATGAAACCCATGCACGAGGATGTTCCCACACAGGATCAACGCGCATGGGAACAGCAAGTCGGGAGAGTAAAGGAAGAACAGATGAAGAAAGATCAGAGTATGAGATAGGAAGGAAGCCAAGCGGGCACGAAAGACAGACGTCCCAAAGACCAAGCTAATGGCTAAGATAACCTACACAAACTCCCTGGGGTCGCTGCTCCCCATAACATAAGATGGGCGAACATACATTAACCTAACCCTATGGAACATTCTATGTCCCATGAGGGGAGTCAGAAGGATCAATAACATTTTCGTCGTCTCTTTTGGCTTATGGATCGTTTGCCACATACTACTTTCATCCTACAAGGATAGTGCTGTACTAGCCGAATTCTTAACTGTTGAAAGAACTGAACTTTCATCAATCCTTTCTTTGAAACGACCTGTGGCCTAGCCTTCTGACTAGTGCGCAACCATCCTTAGTAATCCGGCCCTGCTATGCACTCAGAGTATTCTTTAAAAAATATGGTTCAAGTTAATCCTGGTTCCAATTTGTTCCAAACCCTAACTACCCTAGAGCGGCGACTGCAACAAGGTAAGGAAACACTTTTCTTGGCTCTACACCAATCCTAACGTCAGAAGAAAAAACAGAAAAATGAATTCCGCTTCCCGAGAACTCCAAAAATAAACACTCCCTTGCATTGGGGACCGACATAAGACCACAAAAATGGGAGAATTCTCTTAGCCATTAACAGTTTTGAAACATGGTCTCTTCCATATACTCGTACTACTGAGCCAAGACCGTAGCTGTTGAAGCATTAATAGACAGGGAAAAATGCTCTGTGCGGCAAAACTCCCATAAAACACTATTTCACTCGCCAAACTATTTTGGCCACCTTAAGAAAGTCTGGGTATTAGGGTATCACTATTCACTATTGACTAGCCATGTCTATTCAGAGACTTTGCTTGATTCAGCTTAAAACCAAAATAAGTTGAACGATGATGTGTCATAATAAATTTCCTTCTTACAGTAGCTGACTAGCTGTCTTAAGTGAAGCTCCTAAACAAGTTTTCTAACTTTTATCTTTCGGATGAAAAAGGTTAAAAAGAGGCATGATAATTGGGGGTCCAAAAGAGAGCGTTGTGAGATTTGCCAACGCGGTGACGTCAGAAGGTGCATTCAAAAAAACGTGAACTCTAGCTTTCAGAAGTCTAATTTAGCACAGTAGGTACCCTGGTCAAATTCAGTCGTTAAATCCAGAAGGGAGTCTACTAGTAGGTGTTATATAGTAGTACAGTTCAAACTTCCAGTAGACTGCATTAGAAAACACCGGCTGGTTTCCAAATGGATTCACCATAGAGAAACCCTAGTTTTCCACCAAGCATTGTGTTCTGGGGAGAAGTAAGCTAGTGTAAGATACACTATGTCGACCAGGAGGTTATCTCCTAGTTAGAAGGTAACAGGAAAACTCGAGTTTTCCCAGGTTGGGCCTGCTTAGACTCAGTCTTACAGACCTGAGCTTTTGAAAACTTCAGGAGGGGCCAAGTTAGGCTGCGCTTCAGGTTGTGTCCGCCTATGTTAGGGAGTTCCCCACTAACAGAGGAAAACGTCTCTAGCCAAAGTGCGGCAGAGTAAGGCACACTTCTTTTGGGCTGCTGGCCGAGCTAAGTAGTATAGACGGGGATCACCCACCAGTTACGAGATGGGGCCCTCTAAGAGCAGGTTAAACTTGCTCCGCCTAATACAAGACTCTGACTACAACCGTAAGCCAGAGTCGCCTAGTAGGGGTCTACCCAGTCAGGTCCAACGGTAGCAGCTGAAAGGCGCAGTATAGATGCACAGTATACTAAAATAAATTTGTAACAGGCTCAGATAGTGTGTCTGTCACCAGGAGGAGACTGGACTCAGACAGCAGCCTGGAGTGGTAGGTGCCTCTGTTCTGGATAATCGGAGAAAATATTTTTTCAAATGAGCTGACCAAGATCCCGTTGGGTCCAAGACCGGAGCTTCAAATAGGCTCAGGTCTCTAGGGCCGAAATAAGTCCAAGTTGCGTATTTTTTACCCACTCACAAGGCCCTCATCGAAAATTCCTCTTAACCTTGTCTGAAGCGGGAAGCTTGCTTAACCATAGAGTAATTTAAGTCAGTACAGGACCATCCTTTAGGGTCCCGTCAAGGTTTTGCTCTTCTACGACGGTGGAAAACACCGTTACAAGAAAGAGTCTTTAACTAAACACAAGGAAAAAGTCTTTCCTCCTGATTAGCATCTACTGGACACCAGAAGTTTGTGTTCCCGAACATAGGAGGTGACTACCTCGTCAGACGGCACACTGGAAATGGTTTTTAAGGAAGTTTCTGTAGCCTAATGAAAGTGTGAGATTCCTGGAATTAGGATGCGTCATTCCTGACCTATCCTGCTCCACCGAGCAGAGAGTTCAGGGTGCTGGATTAGTGTGGATGAGGCTGTAAGCCTTCTACGGGTTCTCCTATCGGAATCAAGGATCCAAGATCCTCAGGAGAAATCTCACCCTACCGGCAGAGACAACGCTGGGGAAGACAAGCCCAGAGTAATTCTGGTCTTCAATAGGTAGTCGTCCCGGAAAGACCCCAGTTAAATATACAAAAGGTGGAGCGATGGCTCAGGGCTCTGGTTGAAAAGCAGCGCTCTCGGGATTCGACCACTGCTACAGATGGTCAGTTTCAGAATGACTCCAAGCGGGATCCAGAAAGAACTCAAAAGCCTCCCCGTGTCTAGACGGAGCCAGGTACAAAAGCAGTAGTTCTTCAAGGTTCAGAAAGGTCTGAATTACAAGCGATTCTACTCACTGGCTAATATCTCCAGAACCTTCAGGTAAAGGTCGAGAACAGAATGAATCCGGGTTAGAACAGTATTGTCCTAACAGGGTTTTGATCCATTAACTTCTTCTGGGAAAATTGAGTACAGGCAGTTCGTTACTTATAATCTTTTAATGAAAAGTCGGGGGTATGGCAACTCACTGAAGATGGTTGCCAGGTACCCCTGAGATTAGAGGTGACTTACAATCACTATCCTGCCTTTGTTGAAAGAGCTGGATTGTCTGAAAGAATAGTCAAAGAGATAAGAGAATAAATTAGTTCAGGTCAAGATCCTTTGCACCAGTAACTTAGGGGGGCCAGGAAACCCCTCCCTGCTGGGCCGTGGGTATGTCGGTGCTACCGACAGAGGTGTTCTGTCAGAGCGAGCCACTGAGATCGGATAGTGTTGCAACAAGTTTCTCTCAGTGGCGAGCAAAGACAGAACACCTCTAGAGGTTCAAATAAACCCAAAGCCTCTTCAGTTCCATGGCCTAGGGTGATGATGTATTAGTACGCTCGTCGTGCCAAAATCAAGAGTGCTGCTGGGCTCCAGACGTACCAGGTGGGCGGGGCCTAAAAAAGAAAAAAAGATAGAACACCGAAAGCTCTCTACAATGAGGGTTACGCCTCGAAACGGTCTAAACTACCATTTAGATGCCCCAGAGTTGGGCGATGTCGCGGGTCTGGTGCTACCAGCAGAGGTGTTCTGTCTTCGCTCGCCACTGAGAAAAACTCGTTGAACACTATCTATTTTTATAAATGGGATTCTGGAGTCAGAGTCGGGCTAAAAATGCCGACTCCGAGACCTAAAGCAAGTGAGATTCCAACTCAGACTCTCCCTCAAATCCTCTGGCTCCGGAACCCTGACCTGGAGGAAGGCTTTCCAGAAAGGAGTTCTAGAATTGAGAACTTTTTCAATTATTCACAATAAATCATAAGTAGTTGCGAGTGTCTCTTGCCGTCAGTCACGTAAGAGAACATAGCAATACAGCAGAGGCTGTAATGGAGCTAAGTCATAATTGGGGAGATCTGTAATCAATTCAAAACGTCAAAGCACATTATCTGTTTAGAGGTAAAGTTCCCAAAGTGAATCCAGCTAAAACTAAGTTCACAAATTTCCAAGTACAGTCAAATCCCGCTTACTTGGATCCACGTATCAAGAAACCCCAGTTTCCCGGACTTTTTTTTTTTTCATTTTCCGAACCGCGGACTTTTTGTCCCAGTAAATGGGGTAATGTTCCGGACGTCAATGAAAGTCCCGAAAAAGTCCGGACATGTGGTTTGCCCACTTCGGATAAACCTCAGTTGCTCGGACATGACACTGCGCAAAAGTACAGAATGCACTTCTGCGCACGTCTGTCGGTCCGAATCGGACGCAAATTCCGGAGAGTGAGTCAGTTGCAGCGCTGCTCTCACTCGTGCATGATCGTTCTTGTGTGAACTGTGTATCATTGTACTGTATGTACAGTATTTTTTAGTGTTTTATTGTGCTTTAACAGTTCTCATTACAATGTGAAATACGGATGTTTTATGCATACAGTACCTACTGTATGTCCTAACAAAAATGTTACAGTGTTTTAAATTGCACATGGACATACAGTATGTGATAGGCTAGGTATGCAAGGCTGCAGTCAAGACGTGCTCTTTATATAGTAGCTATATTGTTGCAAATTTTAAATTGAATGTTTGATATGACATACAGTTTTGAATTACAGTGTTAGAGGTGCTGTACTGCAGCTAGAGTAATATATATGTACATACATACTGTAAAGTGTACATATCTACAGGTAAATGTATGTAGTTACACTTGTCACCTGTGGCAAAAATGATAGGTAAACATAAGTGTATTGGGCTTAAGAGGTGGTAAGGATTGATTTCATGTGGCCGGAACATGTTCGGAAAACGACTGGAAAAAGTGCGGATAATTGAGGTTTTTTGTTCCAACAAAAAACCCTAAATTTCTGGAAACCAGGGTTGCAGAGTCGGAGGATTTGAGGGGGATTCGGAGTTGGATTCTCATTCTATGAGTCGGAAACTCACTTGCTCTAGGAGTCGGAGTTGGTATTTTTAACCCGATTCGGACTGCGGAATCCCATATAAAAAAAAATCCCAATTTTCAAACATTCAAAATTTTGAGTCTCAAGTTTCGAAAAATAAACAAGATTATTGTAATTCTGGACATACTTTGTTTTTAGCTCTATGTGCTTGCCATTGATAATGAAGTACCTAGATTGTCTAATGCTGACTTATCCTAACTTCTTATGCTTCATAAACAAACTGTATAATTACAGTCCCAAGTGGTGCAAATGGCGATGGAATCCATTTGAGGTAGCTACAAATGTGATAATTCTGAAACTTGAGTTGCTGTATTAATTAGATTGCATTGTCATTTTATATTTGTACATTACATTAAAAACTATATTATTATGGTTTAGTGACAGTACTATATTTTTTGTATTCTATTATTTACAAATTGTATTGAACATACCACTAATATATCACATGGGCCTAATTATTTTACAAATTAACTGAAAACAATTGGACGGACAAGTAAATAAAAATGCTTCCAGTATTCAAGAAAATAAAAATTCTACTCTTCCCATTGACCATCACCAAGCAAATGTTCAAATAAAACGAATAGGTGGAACTTTTTCAAATTTTTCGGAGACTTTAGATCAAAGTTTCATTCTTATGGAGTTACAGTATGTTAAATATAGGTTTTTTTTGGGGAACTTGTAAAATTTTTAAAAACTTTTCAACAACTGCTATAGAATGCACCTGTGTTTAATTACTTGACACATCTGATAGCTCAATTTCTGCACCATGATGTGCAATAATCAGAACAAAATAGTTTTCAAGCAAAAAATTAGGCACATCAAAAAAGACAGTTTCTGCATTATAATTATTACTGAATTATAAATAATTAAATATATGAAAAATCAATAGCTTAAGTGATGCCAATGATGCAAAATATCATTGTAAATGAACAAAAATTACTATCTTTAGCTTAATATGTGTGTGTAAATATTGGAAAAATTTTTTTGGACATAGGTATTCAGCTAATGTTTACGTTAGCCTAACTACTAGTTGGCTCAAGTTGTCGGGAGTCAGAAATTCTTAGAGGACCAGGAGTCAGAAATTTTGGAGGGCCTGGAGTTGGAAATTCAGGAGGGCCTAGAGCCGAAAATTCTGGAGAGCCTGGAGTTGGTCCTTGAACCAACCAACTTCGCAACCCTACCGGAAACCCCGGTTTCCGGACTGGCCCTCGCCCCGAGAAGTCCGAGTAAGCTGGGTTCAACTGTGTTTAAGAGCAGATGCACACCATTCACTGAGGCTAGTCCAAAAGTGGACCTCTTGAAATTATTCCAAGTTCCCAAATTTGGAACTTTGAAAAATTTCCAAGTCTAGAAGCGCTTCACTGTTTCTCAGGTAAAGTCCTCACTGCACTATTTGAGGTTAAATTCCAAAAGGGAACTACACAAAATTTTCAAGTCATTAAGGAAACTCTGAAAATATTTTCAAGTATCAAAATCTTCACACAAGCGCCAATTTACAAGTTCTGAAACTGGTATCTTTAACATTTTTCAAGTTAGAGGGTGCTCCCTGTAAACGGGACTGGGGCTCTGCTCGTGCAGCTGCAAAAAAAAAAATAAATCAGGGAAAAAATATGCTTGTGACAAGCCAAAGGCGAAGGAACACCCCCTTTTTCTCACCAAAAGCGAACTTGACACCTTGGCTATAGGACTTCCTCCAGGGGATCATACTGCCTTTATCTCTTGATACCTGCTTCACAAGTGTAAAACGTTACAGTTTTCGTATGTTTGATTAATTTTATAAAGCGTTTCAATAGGCAGTAGGATGCTTAATCTTTGTCTCTCTTTCTGAAAAGTTTATGCCAGGTCACTGTCGGGATGTCCGGGGGTGGCTTCAGCCAATCCGGCACAGCGCCAGCAGTGAGGCCGCTCGCCGAGTGGCTACGTCATCCGCCATGTGGCGTCCGGGACAGCCAGCCGCTTGTCACCTCAAGGCGTGTGCTGGCTCCGCTCCTCATGCCCACGCACCAATTGGTCGCGACGGGGAGGAGGGAGGCGTCCACGGTGTCAAGTTCGGTTTTGGTGA
>LQNS02278145.1:9931581-9943939 GCA_001587735.2 Parhyale hawaiensis
TTTGGAATTTGTTGCCTGCATCGGCTTTTGGTCGTGTTGGCCTGCAGGCTTTCAAGTCGGCTGTTAATGGTTTTTTGCTGGATTTCCTTTAGCAGCGTTTTGGGCTTCCCGGTGGTGCAAATGCTTCATTTGGGTTGCATTAGTTACCTGTCCGTGGGAGCTCAAGCGTGAAGTTTTAATAATAACAATATTAATAATAATAATAATAATAACACGTTCCAAGGCCTGAGAATGTCGGCTTCCTGTAGACTTTAGTGGTTAGGTTTGAGTCCTGCTTTGTGACTAGGGTATCTAAAAATGCAATAGAATCGTTTGATTGGTTTTCGATGGTGAACTTTATGTTGGGCTGCTTACTATTAAAATATTGTAGAAATAAATAAGAATCAGCTGGGTCTTTGAAAATACGAAAAGTGTCATCTACATAGCATTTATAATGGATGGGTTTGAAACTATTCGGGCAGTCGTTGAGCCATATTGTTTTGTGATGGCATAAAAATATATTGGCTAGGGTGAAGCCAAGCGGGGAGCCCATGGTAACTCCATCAATTTGTGAGTACTGTTTAACCTGTTATTGAAAATAAAAGAATCTTTGATGGCCAGACTAAGGAAATTTCTGAATGTAGGTTGGTCCATGTTGTGGAATGAGTCAGAGTTATCAAAAATTTTATTGCTTATAATAACTATGGTTTCATCAATGGTTATTATTGTAAATAGGGAAGTAATGTCAAGCTAGATATGTATGCATTGGGTGGCAGTCAAAGGTTTAGGATTCCATGTTTTAATTCATAAGAGTTACGCAATGTGCACTGTTTAGTTGTCAGAGGTTCAAGCAATGGAACGAGGAATTTAGCAATTGGGTAAGATGGGGTATTGTATGCAGCTACAGTTGGTCACAAAGGGATATAGGTTTTATGTACTTTAGGGAGACCGTATATGATTCCAGATGATGCGCCCTAGTTATAGAGAGCAGCAAGTCGAATTAGTAATGTCTTGATCTAGCAACTTCTTCAGGAACGTATGAATTTCATCAATGAATTTAAGAGCAACTTTGAAAGGGTCGGTATGTTTATCATAGAGTGAACTTTCTTGTACCAGATAGAATAGTATTTATTCATTCCTATTGATGACGACAACTCCCCTACCCTTTTCCAGTTTACAAACTACAACTGAATTTTCGTTACCTACTAAAATTTGACAAACGAGACAAATCGGTCTTTGAAAATATAGGAGAGAATGGATAGCTGTGCGAAGTGTACAGGTAATTGCGAGTTTTTTTAATTTTGTTTTTTTTACTTCGGCAAAAGAAAATTTAGAGCCAAGTCGTTGGGATATCAGTCTGCTAGCTAAATTTTCAAAACGAATGAAATGTCTATAATAATTTGGTTTGAATACAGGCAGGCAAAACTCCACCAAAAAAAAAAAAAAGTGTGGCTGGAGGGTAACATTAGAATAATTGAAAATCACATTATCCGGGTTTGCAAGAAGTTAAGTAAGAGGATGCACCTAATTTATTTAGCTTTCTGCTGTGGAATGTTTTAGTTGTGTCAATAAACTTCCTATTGTTGCGGTGAACAAATATAATTTAACCGAGATAGTCAAAAAATGAGAAAGAAGTTTTGATTTGCAAAAAATAATCTTAATCAATGTAGGGTTGTCCCTAGATCGACTCTACATAACATCGGATTTATCCTAAGAACTCATCTCCTGAGCTCTCCGGGGTAACCTGAGTATCTGGAGTCTTACAAGGCCTTGCGCCAACTATAGCAACTATGGTTTAAGAGCAGTCTTTGAGAGATAGAGTTAGACCTCTATAACTCATCACTTCCTTCAAGAAAATTCAGGCCTGCAAGGACTCTTTCCCAGGGTGAGGGCCAGAGAGTACCGACCAAACCTGATAGCTTCAGATGGTGGTACCGCTCCTTCAGGCATACTTAGCTGCCGGTAACTCCTCTGACACCGAAAGTGTTTCAACATTCAACTCTGAAAAGGGGTCTTCTCTACTGAGAATTGGAGGAGTCTTAATTCTCCGCCTCAGGCTTCTGCCTGGGCCCACAGCATGTCCCCATGCCTTCCTGGGATGGTCTCGTTCATTCCGTCTATTGAAACAACACTTCTTTGCAAGGCCTCAGCTCTAGCCCGCATGTTTAGGACTCTTGAAGTCCTAAATCCTTTTATGTCTTGTGCAGAGCTAAGGGTATGGAAAAACTCCATTGCTAGCTCCAGCTGTGTTACACTCCGTCTACCATCTCAAGTCCTGGGATTTCTCCTCTCATCAATTTCCTTCAGGGCTTTGGGAGCAAAAACGTACTGGAGCACTATGTTTTCATCCTTAGATGGCTCCTAAGGCTTAGGTGAACCAATATTATTGAATCTGCAAGATTATGCTCGACTGCTCAAAGCTTGGGTGATGCAGAATGTCATTCAGTTTTGAGCGTTGCCCAGGTCAATGTGAACTCCCTTGCCAATGAGCTGGATATGTTACATATTTTTGTGAGAGAACATGATTTGGACATTTTGTTTGTGAGTGAAACTTGGCTTTTGTTGGAGGTTGGAGACGCATCAGTGGGGATTGATGGCTTTCAGCTATACAGGGCAGACACCAGGGTAAATGTGAGAAAACACGAAGCTGCCATGTATGTTAAAAATCACATTGCTTGTGTAGTTGTTGATGTTGGCATAGCTACCAAATATTGTTGGAATGTACTTGTCATGTTGGATGTATGGGTCCTTGGTGTAAACCTGCCTCCTTCCAATGATAGAGGAGCTAATCAGCTACTTTGCGACCTTATCAGGGACTTGTGTGTTGGCAGAAAAGCGGTTGTCCTGGGAGATTTTAATTTACCTACACTGAAATGATCGCGTGGGCTCCCAGATGAAGATTTATGTTAGTCCTGTCGATAGATTATTTCTGAACACGTTTGCAGAAGTTAGCCTTACTCAGTGGGTCCAGGAGTAGACGTACCATGTTTCTGGTAACGTGCTGGATCTGTTTCTGACTACAAGGCAAGATAGTCGGTGATACAAAGTGACACCTCTCCCCTAGTGTGGTCATTCTCCCGTGATTTGTGATTACTGTATTTGTTTTGTACTCAGGTTGCAGAGGGCACTTCGACTAATAAGACTAGGCGATTGTGGTTTGGGAGCTCATATGAAGAGATATCCTTGTCCTTGGCTCCGGTGGATTGGGATTTCGAGTTTGATAGCCTTGCAGTAGATGCTTGCTATAATCGTCTGTTGTCCATCGTGCAGTCTCTTGTTGCTGTGTTTGTCCCTTTGCGTACTGGTGATGTGCACTGTCCGTGGCCAATCCGACCACCTGGAAGCCTGAAATAACTAAGAAGTACGTAGTGGAGGCAGTACAAGACCTGCAGGGGGCAGTACGGCAGGGGAGATGTTCATACATGTGATGCTTTGGATCAGTTCTTTGCGGTCAACAGGAGATACTACAACTTTTTTTTGGGTTGAGAGAGTCAAATATGAGAGGAGACTAGTTGCAAGACTTCCTGAGGCACCAAAATTATTCCATTCTTATATACATAGGAAGAAAACTGGGAAGCTCTCTGTGGGGTTCATAAGGCTTGAATCTGGCCAACTGGTTGACAATGCCCAATTCATGTGTGAGTTATTTGCTGAAGCCTTCAGTTCTGTGTATGAGGGAGAAGATCCTGACCATCCTGCTGTGGGACGGCGTTTTGATGGTACCACTGAGGATGTCAATTTTACGGTCGATGATGTGGGCTCTCTATTGCAAGCAGTTCATGTGTCCACTGCGACGGGGCCTGATGGCATGCATCTGAAATTGTTAGTCATGCGCTGGGGCTCTAGCCTACCCACTGTACTGTATATTTGCTCTCCTTATCGTCCGATGAGCTGCCTGGTGCTTGGATGCAGTCACTTGTTGTCCCTCTTCACAAAGCAAAATTTTGGTATGACTGCCTGAATTACCGCCCGGTGAGCCTGACCTCCGTCTGTTGCATGACATTGGAGCGCTGATCGTGAGCCACCTTTAGAGGTATTTGGAACATGGCAACCTTCTTTCAGCTCATCAATTTTGGTTTCGTAGTGGGAGGTTTACAGAAGATCAGATTCTGCTTACCTACGCAAACGTTGCGCGTGGTTTGGAGAATTGTGAGACTGTTTTTTCTGGATTTCTCGAAGGCATTCAACTGGGTTTGCCATTCCGTGTTGATTGGGATGTTGGATGATCTTGGAGTGGGTGGTGTTCTCCTGTCTTGGATTGCTTCAATTTTCACTGGTCATACATTTCGGGTGTGAATCGATGGCTGTTGTAGTGGTGATCGACTGGTGCTTAGTGGTCGGTATTGGGACCTATGTTATTCTTAATTGATGTTGATCTTCTGGTGTCCTTGTTGTCTTGCTCAGTCAAGGTGTTTGCTGATGATTTTAAACTATGTATTTTATCCCAGAAGCTACGTTGATGGAGGCCATATTTTGCAGAGATCTAGATGTTCTTTTTGGGGTATTCAAGTCATGAAATTTAGCGTTGAATCCTGAAAAGTGTGCCGTGATGAGGTTCTGCCGTGGACACAATTTGGTGGAGTATGCAGCATGTCCCTACCTGCTTGAGGAATCAGTGTTGAGAGGTGTTAATTCTCACCGTGACTTGAGAGTTGATTCGGACTTGAAGTTTCATGCCCACATTAGACAGGCAGTTAGTAAAGCATCTGCAGTTGTGAACAACTTGTTAAAATCCACTGTGTGTAGGAGCCCTGATTTCATGCTTGCACTTTATGTGGCACATGTGAGGCCTATCTTGGATTATTGCTCAGTTGTTTGGAATACAGGCTACATTGGTGATCTGAAGCTGTTGGAGTCGGTTCAGCAAAAATGGACCAAGCATGTGGAGGGTTGTAGGG
The DNA here is from genome assembly GCA_001587735.2 of Parhyale hawaiensis. Lineage (NCBI taxonomy): Eukaryota > Metazoa > Arthropoda > Malacostraca > Amphipoda > Hyalidae > Parhyale > Parhyale hawaiensis. The sequence goes on from LQNS02278145.1 coordinate 9,936,459, forward strand.
ATCTAAGTTGTATGGTGACAGACTTAAAAGGTTGAACCTTTTTTTGGTTTTGGGCAGCTTGCTGCGTGCGGACTTGATCAAGTGTTGGCAGGTTCTTTCAGGTAATGGGGGTAGCCTACTGCTGACATGTTGCTGTTTTTAGGGGCTGGGGTAACCAGGGGCCACTCGAAGTGGGTGCATAGATATTTTGGCACAGATATAGGGTGTAGGTGATTTCCCTCGAGATGTGTTAGGCAGTGGAATGAACTGCCGGAGGATGTTGTGTCAGCCAGCTCTATAGTGGTTTTCAAGAGAAAACTAGCTCACAATTTGGGTGATGTCTTGTACGAGTATATGTAATGCTGATCATTGTTAGTTTTGCCTTTCTATGGTTTCCCTGTTGATTTTTGTTGTAGCCAACCACACACCTTCCAGCTGAGTTCTTTGGGGGCTTGTTTTGCGTGTTTCCATGTGCTGGCGCGTAGGGCTGAGCTTGCCTCCTTGGTCTGGTGCTCCGTTCCTTGGGGTGGCCCTGGCTGCAGGAGGCTACAAAGGTGAGATAGCATGCCATTCAACTATCATCTGCTGTCCGGCACACTTCCTTCCTAATTGGAGGACCTTCTCCTGGTTGCTGATTTTCTACAGCCAGAACCGTTCAAACTGATGTAGGCTAGTAACAGCCCTATGGACAGCAAGAGAAATTAGAAAAAATAGGCAGAGGTTGGTGGCTGTGGCCACGTCTGCCACCGTCAGGGCTCTCCCTCCGTCGAGTAAGTACTGCGTGACGCTTTAAAGTAATCTGATCTTAGCACCTTTCTATAGAGAATAGGCGGCGCCAACTTAGGGCGGTACAGTGTCTCTGGACCAGATACTATCCAGGTGGTCCTCATCGCTCCCCGCGAGCAAGACCCAAGTGCAAACCCTCCACAGAAGGCCGGCCCTCGTGTTCAAACGGAAGACGAATTGATATTCTTCGTTTAGGCTTAGTCTCATCTTATCTTGCCCACCCTCTGTGACCTAGGATCCCTTATCCACAGGACTCTAAGGGGTTGAGGTAAGGGAGGAACGTCAGCCTTAGTCCAGGTATCAGCCTGTTTCAATGAGCTGAGCCAACAAGGGTCAGGAACTCATTCTCCCTTACTGGGCTTGATTCCTGAACCACCCCAATGAGGGAGAGATATACTAACTATTGTCCTGCTCTGCTCATCTTAACAACTCACTCTGTCATCGCAGTCTGGTTAGACAGACAGTAGTCTATTGTAAGGTGGGACCTCTGTCCCCTACCCTAGATGTTGGTTGACCACTTGGAAGTCCTCGACTTCCCTCGGTTTATCCTGAGTTAGCCAGTGGCCATTTCAAGCGAATGTCAACTGGCGTATATTTTTAGCCTGGGCTTAGGACAAACAAGAGTCCTATAATAGCACTAACCTAACCAATAATCCAACCTAGTAAACCTACGCTTGGAGTTTAGCATTATGCCTCAGTCCGGTTTACTGACAGAGGTTCCAACCTAGGTGCACACCTGTTTTCTGCTGTGGACCTGAGATCCTTATCCTTCCCCCTGGGAGGGGGTCATTCATTGTAGTATCCACCATAAGGAAATTGGCTTTTTGATCAGAGTGTCCCAGATCTGAACTTATTCAATCAGGATGATCCTGAGGAAGTTTCCCTCTAGGGAGCTTTCAAACTGGAATACTCAGCCCTCTGGGGTCAGAAACAAGTTCTCTTGGGAGAAAACATCTGCCAGTAAAGGACTCCTATAAGGGAGATTCCTGCCTTGGCATAGCTGGCCCGAGAAGGTAGCCAGTTTGGCGCTAGTCTTGCGTCCGATCTTCTGGTCCTGGTCAAGCTTTGACTGGAGTTTAACCAGTTTTTTCCTGACAGGAAAAACTCCTGCTCAGGCATCAAGTTTCCTTCTAGAAACCAAAACTGAATTCCTCTCACGAATCAGATCCTGAAACTACAACCATCTGAGGTTGGGGCTTGGATTTCTTACTAATGAAGGGGCTGGGAGACAGAACCCAGGGCTATAATAAGAGCATCTGTTGAGAGGAAGGAAAAATCAGTGCTGGAGGAATTTCCCTTAAGCTTCAATTCAAAGCGTAGAGCCGCTGAGGCTATGCTGAGCCAATTCAAGGCATTGAGCCGCTGAGGCCATGTTGAGCCAAGTCAAGGACTTAGGCTTCGACTGTCCTAGGTGTACTGTATTCCTAGATCTCAGAGTGAAGTCTCTCCAAAATTAAACCCCAAGGCCCTGGGAAGCAAAGCAATTCAGATGACTAGGTTTGTTTAAAGGGCCAGTCAGCCTGTGAACCCTGGTATCCAACCCAGGGTACATCATCCAGCCATCAACCCATAGCAGGGAGCAATGATTCGCCCAGGCAAAACTGACAACTCATTCTTGCCTTCAACAGATTGTTTCCATCTGGAGTTCAGGGTCAACAGTTCACATGTATCCAGTGTTCAAGTTCCAAAAAGTTTAGCGGATTCTGGATATAACTTCCCAAGGAGCTTGAACAAAAACTATCCGTGTCACAAGCCTATCGAAGAGCTCAAGAGACTATGAGCAGCAGTCTCCCTCTGCTGCCTCCTGGAACCCTACCGTGAGATTAGGGCCGAAAAGGGTCCCTACGTGACCTGAGCTAAATCTCCAGAGCAGTAGCTACCTGCTCTAAGGCAAAGTCCATTATTGGACCTCAATTGCCTGCTCTAAGGCAAAGTCCATTATTGGACCTCAATTGCCTGCTCTAAGGCAAAGTCCATTATTGGACCTCAATTACCTGCTCTAAGGCAGAGTCTAAATAATCCCTGGGGATCCTGTGCCCACGCGTCTATAGGGCACTAAGTCCATGCTTGGACTCAACGAACTATTCAATTTTCACCCAACTTATGCATGCCCCTGTGGTGGTAGCACACTGCAGTTGTACGGTTCGGATTATGGTACATACCCAAACCGGAGTATATTGAGTTACAGTCTCGTTGACAGTATTGGGTAGTAGATTTGGTAGAGCTGGAAGGTATATCTAGATACCTATTGGTGAGAGTCCCGGTCACTGTGCATTTGTTGGACTATAACTGATATTGGCACTGTACGGTAGTGGTTAAGGAAAGAGGTATAAGCCTCACTTCTTGTAATCATAAAGGCACAAATGGAACAAGGGTACACTGATGTAGTCGATAACTATAGTATAACTACAATATAGCAGACCTAGCTGTAGTCAGCTAGCAAGGTTATGATGGATAAACCTCAAGTCTAGGTTCTCTGTACAACACGGCAGATCACTGGAAGCAACCAGATGCCAGAGTGCTAAGTCTAAAGTGCTGCCTGCCGAGAAGCGGCGAGGCTTTTTATAATGTACCCGCCAGCTTCAGGAATCATACCGTGCACAGACTGTAGTCGGCCAAATCTATATCACCTGTCGGCTGATAACTGCTCGTTTATCTCTGCCCCAAAAGGATGTTGCATCTCGCAACTAAATGCAGCTGGGCCAGAAGTAAAAGGTCACAACCTCAACAGGTTGCCTTTTACAAGAGCTACCGTAAGATGGCATAACTTCGGATAAAATGAAGTTTTTTGTTCAGAGCCATTTCTTCATTATTTGTGCTGGAGGGAAAGTTAGTAGTTTTGTAGACAGTCATATGGGGCACCTATATGTAAGTATTGAAACAAAAATCCACATCTCTAAATGTTAGAGATATTCCTAGTTAAAAAGTGTCCGTAGCCACCCCAGGGGTGGGGATGGCTTTGGACAGGGGTGGGGTGACTTTGGACACCCATTCGTTTGCAGATCGTGGCATTCCTGGCCTTGCTGTGCGCCGCTTCTGGACACGGCAGGGTGGCTTCGGACAAAAATTTGGCATTCAAAAAACACTGTAACGGCGACCACTGCAACTGCGACAGCTGCAACTATGACCGCGGCAACCACTGTCGTGGTTCCCACTTCCCACGAATGCTTAATTTCAAGTTAATGTATTTAAGAATATTTTCCGCTGTGCATGGAACAGCAAAATTATGTTGACTAGCTACATAGCATCCCATGGCTGTTACCAGTCACGACAAAGGCAAGCCTCTGTAATGCAATCCCTGCACTCTCAAGTTTCACGTCTCGCTCGCGTTTGAGCTTGATTAATGACTTGAGGTGCCCAGTGTCCTGACAGGCTATGACAGCTAGTTCCATTTGTCACAGCTTAGCACGCGTCTTGTGGTGTACTACACATCTGCCGATCATGGGTCTTGCGGCAACACATATTTTGTATGGTCGCACACGCATCGTATGATCACACGCGTCTTGCGCGTGTTAGTTACTCCACCCGACGATACGATACTAGCTAATTAGTACAGAAGGGTGTCCAAAGTCGGCCCACAAAAAACAACACAAATAATTTTATTGAGCACTCAAATATGCATATTTTTAAACAAGGTGGAAAATGTCTCAAAGTGGAAGCTCATCATATTGAATGCCATAGATGGTGGTATGCTCCATTTCACTCTTGACTGCACCAATTTTTCTGCCCTGGTGAAGTTTTTTGAATGAATAAAAAATCGATTATTTACGACTCCTCACTTGCAATTTTTTTCATGTACAAAGCCTTATAGCAGGACCACAAGACATCTATCTAAGATTGCACAGATAATAATTTTTCATTCATGAGCAATAGTTTCCTTACACCATTTATAGCATTTGCTTGGATGTTCAATGTCCAATCTTTTCCTTTAACTGTCCGAAGTCACCCCATCTTACGGTAAGGCCACAATCTTAACTGCAGGGCTTCTGCAAACTTCCAGAGTGTTCTCCCGGGATTAAGACCCCACACGGTTCTGGGGGGGGGGGGTCATTCGGTCCCAATAGATAATAGATGGCTCCCTTATGGGATCAAGTCCAAACCAGGTCAATAAATAGCAGCGACAGCCTGCAGTAGATGTTACAATTCCTGATACAAGATCCATGAAGGTTCCTTACAGAATTCTGTCAAGTCCAACCTCCTATGTGGGTGCCGGAATTAGCCTAAGTTTTGACTCTGTGTTAATTTGTTGAAGTTGCACTGATCAGTAGATTTTTTGACTTGGTCACAAAACCAAGTGGTCCCTCTTGTATGGTCACAAAATCAAGTGGTCACTCTTGTATGGTCACAAAACCAAGAGGTCACTCTTGTACTCCCTTAGGGGAGCAAGAGTGCACCTCCAGTTTTTTTTTTTTTTTTTAACTGGGATTCCCAGACCTGGCGGCTTCTGGGCGTCAAGGCGCCATCGTGGAATCGACCATCGAGAATCTGGCCGATCTGAGCCTTCCAACAATTGGAGATCATCCTTATAGAGGGAAAATAGCTCTTACGCGGCATTAAAAGCATTCCATTAAGTGGAGGGCCTCGCTCTATGGCGGCAATTAGCCGTCCGTCACGCGGTGGAACGTCGCTCTATGGCGGCAATATTAGCAATTCAATAAGTGAAGGGCTTTGCTCATGGCGGCAAATAGCCCTCCAGTGGAGAGACCTTCCTCAAAGGCGGCAATGTTAGCCCTCCAACTATTGAAGGGCCTCGGCTCTATGACGGCAATGTTAGCCCTCCAACTAGTGAAGGGCCTCGCTCTATGGCGGAATACCGGTATATATGCTTGGCGGAATTTTTAGGGTACAATTGCCTACCACCTAAATGTATTGCTGTGCTAGATGGAATTGTTATTCCAACAAAGGCCTACCATCCAGTCTTTGATGTTGCATCAACAGGTTGCACAGAAAGGCTATAAGGGCCACCACCGCAAAAATAGCATAAATCATAAGGCAATATACTTCGCGGATTTGTTAAGGCCACTGGGGCCTACCACGAAGTATTTAAGCAAACAATAGACTTGTTGGAATTCTTAGGGCACAAGTACCTACCACCAAGCATTTATTCCTCTATTTCAAGGAAAAATTAATCAATTGAAACTTCAATTCAAAACCCATAAGTACAAAACATCATCATCGGTCTTCATGAAAAGCAGCTGCTGCAGCTCTGGGAACACAAAGAGACCTGGGTTACAGATCATAGATGGCAGCACCCTAGGCCGACCACACACAAAACACAGCTTCCAAAACGTAGCTATCACTAAAAACGGAAAAACACATTTCAAAAATGGAAAAATGGATTAGAGCACTAACAAACAGTGAGGGAAGTATTGCCCAAGCTCTAAGTTCGATAGGTGAACACAGAGCAGCAGCTGAGACCAGAGCACAGATGGAGATGTTAACAGTAGCTTGAGTCGTAACAGAGTGAGGAGTGCTGATGCTGGAATGCTGAGGTATCTACTAGGTGGGCGGGGCCTAAAAAAAAGAAAAGAAATACTTTTTCAATCAACACCAAAAATCTGTCTACAAGGAGGGTTACACCTCGAAACTGTCTAAACTAACAATTAGATGCCCCCAGAGTTGGGTGCTGTGGCGGGTCTGGTGCTACCGACAGAGGCATTCTGTCGGAGCGAGCCACTGTGCGAATGATTAATATTGTTTCTTAAAATAAAAACAAAAACAGAAAGGTACATAAGATGCTTTGAGCCAGGTTTATGCCAACTTGTGTAATGGTACATTCGTTTGTATTAAGTTATCTAAAAGAAAACAGTGAGATTGCACTCCCGGTACCTAACGGGGCAATTTCACTACACTGTTGGGGTGAATTATTGCACTATGATAATAATCTCAACATATGGTTAATAACGTATCTAAAATAATGAAATAAAAATAAACTGTTAGGTATCATGTGACATGATAATAAATGGTTACACAAGCAACTTTCATGAATTCTGAACCATGAAAGACTTATAAAATTTAGCTAATTGTTCAACTGCGAATTTTCACTCTATTCAATTTTTGTGATTGGGCTGAACAATGGCACTTACTAAATTCCTTATTACTAACAAACCAGAGGGATTGCAGCAAAATGCTTTCAACACGTTCATGGGTCCTTTAGCTACGTTTCTGCCAAATTTTAAAGAATTTCACAGGACGCTTTTTCTCCAGGATCAGTTGCGGGGCTTTCGCGAAACCGAAAAACATTTCTAAGGTAGAAAAAACTGCCTTTTTCATTGGTATTTAAATGCATTAAAATAGAGTGACCTTAAATTAACAAATAGGTAGGTACATCATTTTAGAGAAAAAAAAATGCACTTTCTGGAGGTGTATTCAGTTTTCTTCTGTTTTTCCAAGTTTGAGGTGAAAAGTCCACCGCAATGGATCACCCCAACAAGCAATGTACGATGGATCACCCAGGTTGACGCTACTAGCTAATTGAGAGTGTGCGGCACAGGGTTGCGGAGTCGGATGGTTCAAGGTCCGACTCCGACTCCTGGTCCTCCAGAATTTCCGACTCCTGGTCCTCCAGAATTTCCGACTCCTGGCCCTCAAGATTTTCCGACTCCAACTCCTTGGTCCAACAAGTAGATATTTGATGTCAACATTAAACATGTCCAAATAATTTTAGCTAGTATAAACATATCAAGTTAAAGATGCTAGGTGTATTGTACATATAG
>LQNS02278145.1:10005248-10015961 GCA_001587735.2 Parhyale hawaiensis
GAAGTCGGAGTCGGAAAATCTTGAGGACCAGGAGTCGGAGTCGGAGTCGGAAATTCTGGAGGGCCAGGAGTCGGAGTCGGAGTCGGAGTCGGACCTTGAACCCTCCGACTCCGTAACCCTGGTCTCTATGCCGGAGCGCACGACTATAATCGCGGATGGAGTAAGTTCTAAGACTTTTCAGAGAATTGCCATAACTCCTTATGCAGAGTGTTCTCTCTGAACGGCAAATCCGCCAGACCGGGCCCCACCAAGCACGGGGGAACCGGACCAACGAAGTTTTCGGTCTAAGAACCTAGCATACGGCATATTCTAAGTTGCTAGCAATAAGCTGCACAATCGTCCTGCGGGGCCAACGCTACCAGCGGATGCAGTGGTATAAGCAGACCACGCCAACCGCGATTGCAGCGGCCAGCGGGCGAAGTTGAGTACAGTCCTATGTAGCGACGGACAGCCCCCAGACTTACCTAGGCTGGTTCCTGGGCGGATCGCAACAACAGGGCCAACGCAGGACATACTTTTTCGTCAAAAGCTCCACCGACAGCCCGGAACAAGAGCTGGTAACAGCTAAAAAGATAGATCTGTTCACTAACCTTATGCACAGGGCACAGGTGTGAAGTCCCTGTAGAAGTTCCGGTACAAGAACAACTCCCCCGAGACGTAAATTGGGGATTGGCTAATATAAAAAAAAAAAACTTGGAAAAGTTTTTTTTAATTTTTCTGGTACCTGCCACACCTCACGCCCTAGTGCACTTGAGAGAGAAAGTCGGGTAAGGTGAACTACGGTATATACCCTGCTCTTAATTCATCGCAGTGAGGGACTTCGGAGTAATGGTAGAGCACCACCATCTTATGCTCTGGGGAAGCTCCAGAGCTCCCTTAGTGCATGTCCAGCCCCGGCGATTTAACATAGCAGACCCTGAGGGGTCTTGCTCACAAAAAAAAAAAATCTGAGAGGAGCTTACTCTATCTGCTGTAAAGGAAGCAGATTCAGAGCTAACAGAATTTTTTGAAGACTTATACTAACATGCACAAAAAAGTGTTACGTGTGCTACAATACAGTTCTACAGTTTACTTAGGTACTAGACTAAGTGCAGAACAGTTTCTAGCAAGATAGCTCTTAGACTTACACAAGAGCATACCTAGCAATTCTGACCGAGTCAGCCACTGATGGGGCTTTGCTAAAAAAAAAAAAAACTTGGAAAAGTTTTTACCCTGCCTGGCGACCCCAGATCATGACCTCGCGTGCTGTTGCAACGGGTTAAGCACTGTTTCAGACCCGCTCTATTACTATGAAACTTGAGAAAATTGAAGTCTACCACGGATCTTCAAGAAGAACGAGAGGCTTGGAGGAGGCAACGCCAGTGCTCGCTATGGGAGTCATAACGACTTATTTAGACTAGGTCGACAGAAACCACGTCTCCACAACAGCGAGGAAGCCTCTCCTGACAGAGCGGTAAGCGCTTAAAATTACTTGGCTGTGTGTGTCATATTATACGGTTTCCTCCAATCCCACACAAAATTAAACCCCTAGGGGTGGTCGCAAGGCATCCTACCAACAGGCAATTGCTCCCATTGCTTTTAAACAATTAAGCAAATGCCTAACGAACAGGAACCCGAAAGGGATTCCATTACTTAGACTAGAGCACTCTGAGAGCGCATACCTCTGCAAGTGAGCCAATGGTAGCAAAATTCCAAAATTCAAATTGGCTCTGAAACCATAATTTTCTTTGCATAAACTCCAAAATCTAATCATTTGTGCCTTTTTATATTAATAACATCTTGTTCAATTTTTTGAAGATCCGTTTATTAGCTACTTTTTGAAATATACTGTTAACAAACGTTATGACAAATATGAGTCAAACATACAAACGAACTAACCGATCTGAACCAAAATTTGATCATTTATGTCGTTTATCATTACTAACAACTCCTATAAATTTCGTAAAGATCCATTCATTGTTTTTTGAGTTATTGTGCTAACAAGCATTAAATTAAAAACAGTGACAAACGAACGAATGAACAAACGGACCATTACCAAAATTGGTCATCTACTCTTTGTTATATAGCTACCTAGCAACTCATGTCAATTTCATCAAAATCCATCCATAACTTTGTGAGTTATGGCATCGAGAAAAATGACGCAGACAAACAAACAAACAAACAGATGGACATATCTTCACCAAAAGTTAATCATCTGTTCCTCCTAACTTACCTAACAATCCCTGTAAATTTCATCAAAATTGGTTAATAACTTTTTGAGCTATCTTGGTGACAGACAAATAGACAAAGAGACAGACAAACACGACGAAACATAACCTCCTTGGCGGAGGTAATAAAATAACTCGAATAAATGAGTACAGGGGAAAGCAGTTGCCTATAGTCAGTTGGTGAGCGGTTTGTTTGTTCTGCCTTCTGTTCAGAGGGAAAGCTGCCAACTTTGAACTACGGGCCTTCACGAACGCGGAACAGCACTTCCAAGGGCCAGCACTCGCCATGAAGGAGCTTCCAAAAACCCTCTCTGCGCCGCTCCCGCTTTGCTGTGGGTATATCAGTGCTACCGACAGAGGTGCGGTACTCTGCGGAGCAAGCCACTGCAAATAGATTGAATGTTCCAATGAATGCTTTTGCAGTGGTGAAGCGAAGCAGAGTACCTCTGGAGTTTCATACCTTCCCAAAGCCCATCCTTTTTGGAGACCTCAAGACTAATCGCTCGTCGTACAACACAGAAATACCTCACAAATTATGGAAAATGACGAAATTTTGAAAAAATTTAAAAGAGTAGCCTAGGGTAGAAAGGGGTGATTTCTCCGCAAAAGCAGTTTTTTTTAATGTCACACAAATACGGTGAGGATAATGGCAAATGTTAGTGCAGTTTATATACATTCAGGGTTTTGGCTGTAAGTGTGCAGTATTGATTTTTTTCTAAATTTGTTTTTTTGACCTGTAATAAGGACATAAAAAACGTGGTACGTGCGGCGAAAACACCCCGCTATCGGGGTGATTTCGCCACCCCCATTATTTGTTAGGTAAAACGGGGTGATTTTGTTTCGGGCTGTATTCGCCGCGGGTGTTTTTTTTTTATTACTATTATTATTTGCTGCCCCTCCCCCTCCGTATAGCAATGAAATGCATCTTAAATAGCCTAATTTGATCCTTAGTAACTCCTCTATCACTGGACACTTCCAGATTTCCTGTATGTCAGTTTCATTTTGAGATATAGGCTCTATTTAGGAAAAAAAACACCCGCGGCGAATTCACCCCACGGCGAAATCACCTCGTCTTACCCTACTTATCTGTCTTATATGAGTGTGACGACTCTGACCTGTCCTCTTGTCATGGAGAAGCCTCGGCTATGCGAGCCTAAGTGCTACCAACAGAGGTACTCTGCTTCGCTTCACCACTGCAAAAGTGTTCATTGGAACATTCAATCAATTTTTTTCGGATTGCACTTTGAACTATAATCAGATGTTCGGATTAGGGAGGGGTTTGGATTACTGAGGTGCGAATTAGAGGGGTTTTACTGTATGTTGAAATCTAGTGTTCGTTTTTATTCCATGTGATGCACATTCAGTTCCTTGGTATGGCTGTTATCTATATAAAATGAATATTGAAAGTAGACCTACCTGTATGTGGTATACTGTATAGCGATATAGCGAATGTAGCCCTATTTATTTAATGTTGTTACTCTTCTTTTTGCAGATTTTTGTGAATTTAGATACCTACTATTTTTCATATTGTCTTTAATCATGGTGACTACTTTTGTTCACATACCAACTTAAGTGATGAAAGTTTNATTTATTTAATGTTGTTACTCTTCTTTTTGCAGATTTTTGTGAATTTAGATACCTACTATTTTTCATATTGTCTTTAATCATGGTGACTACTTTTGTTCACATACCAACTTAAGTGATGAAAGTTTAGAACTTTGCAGCATCAATTTGCTGATAATAAAGCATGTCAAAGGTATGATAGTGGTTCATTTAAACTACCAAATTTCTTGCTGTTCTTTCGTATGCAATACCTACTGTTGAGTGAGGTGTAAGTGAACATGTGAGGTATGAATGGCTAGATAGCTATATAATACTTTTTCTTGATATTTTTGTTGTTCATGGCTGGCTGGATAAATACTAAATAATTATGGTACCAGAATTTACGGTAGAGTTTTTGAGGGCAGTATACTGTCATCACTGAGTAATAGCACCTATATAAAGTCAGTAATGCATGAAAATATTTTAGCTCATTCCATCCTTCTCAGTTCACTGTGCCTCAAGTTAGCTATATTAGCTGTGTGTTATTTTTGTTTGAGCCGCTCCTTCTGCATTGTATTTTTACTTACTTCCCATCTCTACCTATGTGCTGTAACAGGTCTATGAACCTTGCTTCTATCTATTTTGGCAGTTGTTCTCAGCTTTCGCCGAACAAGAGATGGCAACCCCATAACGACAGCCTCCGGTAGCAACTCCTCCGTCACAATGCCAGCAAGCCAATCCAGCTTGCATAAATTCGTCATCTAAACATCGACGGGCTCATCCCGCCAATCACGCTCAACAAACTGCTCCTAAACACTGAACAGATTAAGTGAAAAGGTGTTAATCAACTGGAATCAAGGAGCTCTTGATAGCTTTGAAGCATTTCTTCTGCTCACCACTAAGTTCAGTATCTACTGCCAGTGCACTGCTCTCAAAAAACAGAGGCAGTACAGTTTTCTGGCCCTCAATATAGGCCTACTTTGAATGTCACCAGTAGCTCAAACTTGTCAAACCACTCGGTCACATTCCCAGATCCACCAAAAAACACTGTCAGGGAGTATGATGGATGTCATTTTGTCTAGTTAGCTTGCAGTAAAGGACAATGAAGTTTGACACTGAGATCACACATTATACAACTAACCTGCTTAGAGTGGCGAACCTCAAAGTCACGTGCAGCTTCCAAAGAACCGGCAACGAAGAGCAAGCTGGCGACAAGCCAGAGAAAACAAAAAACTTCGTGCAAAACATGAAGAGCGTCTGATCAGTATCGGGACATACAAAGAGAGAAAACAACAGAGAAGCAAACGCAAACGGACAAGAAAGGAACAAGTAACGTAACTGAAAACAGCCTCAGAGAATGACAAATCAGAACCACCGAAATTTTTCATGTTCCCAGATCTTCACACAAGAGAATAAATCTAAATGTTGGTGCACTGAAAGTACAGAGACTAAGTCCAACGAGGACCACTTCAAAATGTTCAAGTCCCAAAAGGTGACTACAGAAAAGTTTTCAAGTTTCAAAATCTTCACACAAGTAAATAAGTTTAGGCCGAAGTGTTGAAGACCCAGCCCTGCTTTTGAGTCAAAGCCCAAAATCGGACCACAGAAATTTTCCCAAGTTTCGAACTGGACACTAGAACATTTCCAATCTAGGCTGAGGAGGAGTGGCTACCGAGATGCTAACGCCGGCGCTAGTCGTATAGGAGTGAGGTCCAGAGGTGGCTGCACCTGTATATATACTCATATTAGAGAGCAGAACCCCAAAGACAGAAAAGATAAAAAAAAATATTTATATCTGTAGCTTCCCTTTAAGGGACAAGAGTGGGAACTTAGAAATCTTCTAAATCCAAAATACCAATGTAAGAAAGAAATACGAAAAGAGAAATGAATAAAACAAGAGTACCTTACCTGTTTGATAAGAGTGTGACGACTCTGTGCTGGAGAACGCCATGAAGTGATAAAAACGCTTTGTGATGAGGTGCTGCCGACAGAGAGATATATAGACTACTCTGTAGGAGCAAGGTTAACTTGCTAATTTATACGGCTGTGGCACCGTTTAGCCATATGCATTAGATGAGAAATTAGTTATATGAATAAGCTTCAGTTGCCTACTTCTATTAGCTAGTACCTAATATTTTTGTCTCTTCTTCTAAACCAAAAATAGGGGATGGGATTTTACTGTGAACTAGCTAGCTATATAAAACTCGTTTTTATTCTTAGAAAGGTTAGTAAATGTATTCAAGTGTTCAGACGATGTGGTCTATTATAATCGCTACATACTGCTATATTCAAACAAATAAGATTTAATGTACAGTACCGCTCAAACATGCAGTAAAATAAATTACATTGATATTGTCCTCTAAAAAGTAAATTAATAAACTAACATATATAGGCACAGTGCATTACATTTTACTATGTAATATTGAAATAGGTATTATTATTGTGCTTTATTTTATTCATTTCCTAATGCTTCTTTTGGTAGGTTTACATCTTTCCAACAAGAACTGCACAAAATGTTTCCTTTGCTTTGACATCCTCCCCAACAACATTGAGTTTCTCAACCGAATAAAAAAATTCTGACAAGTAGCTGTTGTACCTATCTTTTGCAGCATTTTCTTTATCGATATCAACAATTACTGGTAGCTAACTCTCGTCAATCAAACTTACTTCATTATAGCTCAATAGAACTTTCATTTCTTCAAAAGTAACCTATTCAAAACCTGACTTTTCAGAAAGTCGTAGCTACAATGTGTTGAGTACCACTTTTTATTTTTTTTTTACCAATTTTACTGCAATATTCTTTTACTCAGGTATATAATCACAAAAATGAATGAGAAATTGAATGTATGAATTGGAAGCAAAATGCATGAATTAACTTTTAGCAAAGCAAACTTTCGTATGAAATGAAATTGTATAAATTACCCCATCAGCTCTACCTGTTTATTTAGATTTGCTGAATCAATATTGACATGGAAAAATCCCCAGCTTCAGCCAATAAATGGCAATAACTAGCCACAAAAAGGAACGTTGTATCAGTACTCTCATTATTTTGGAAAATTATCCAGTGCAAAGCATTAGATATAAATCTAGCATATCATTTGTTAAATTTGAGATGGGCATTATATAAATTCTTTATTAGTGACAAATTGTACCTAGCTAATTAGTGAAACCATTTTCATTTCTTCCCCCCAGAGTGTTGTAGCTATAAACATCCAGATTGGGCACACAGCCCGCGTTCTTCCGCAGCAAACTGATGAAGGCTTCACTCACGAGTGGAGTATTTGGGTTCAAGGTGAAAACGACCGAAGCATTTCTGAATTTGTTGAAAAAATTGTCTTCACTTTGCATGAGAGTTTCAAGAAACCAAAAAGAAGTAAGTCAATGAACAGTGCTTCCTAACTGCTGTTCTTGTAATGTTCATTAAAGTGTTGGCATGTTTAACTACCTACCTTACAGAGCCATGGCTATAGGGTTAAGTTAGTTCAGCTTGTCTGTCTTGTGCTTTGGGAGCTGTGCCAAAGTTTCCTAAAATGCAGGTCTGGGCTCTGCACATCATGAAGTTGATTATGACCAGTCCAGTCCCTGGATAAATTATTAATTGCTGCCTGATATAGTTGGTAGCTACTGTGTAGATTTGATTTTGTGCTAACTAGATGGAAATGCTGTCACTGTTTGTAGTTTTGAAGTACCGTATTTAAAATGAAGTTTTCTCACTTTTCTGTCCAGATGTACCGAGTAGGTACCTACCTACCAAAAATATCATCCTGCATTTAATAATTCTTCAGGGATTGGATATGCTCGGACCATTTTTGAGACTCTGGCCTAGACTTGAGTCCTTGGCTATGTTCCCTGACTGATCCCAAAAGTTAATCGTAATCTTTTGGGCATTTCATTTCTATTTTTTTTTTTCTCTCCCCACTTCTATCGATTGGCTTCATTGTTCAAGTTTTCTCCTAATTTGCTGCTATGTTGTGGATTCTTTCCATTGGTTTACTAGCTATGTCTTGATTTACCATCGGTCAGGGTGAGTTGAGATACCTGGCCGGGACCGGGTGAGTTAAAAAAAAGAAGAAATCTGGAGAAAATCATTAAGTGCACTCCTATTTAATTTTTCCTGATTCTTTTTTTGTTTCACCTCGCTCCCCGTCCGGCCGGGCGGCACTGGCATCAAACTCGCGATTCTGTGTGCGCTCATCTTGCTACGCAACAACCATCAGAAGCACTACTAAACCTAACCAAGCCTAACCTAACCTTATGTTACCTTACCTTGCCTAGTGTAACCCTATGTTACCTATCCTAACGTTACCTAACCTAATATTAGCTAACCTAACTTTATTTAAGTTACCTAGCCTAACGTAACCTTACCTACCTTAACTTAACCTAACCTGTGCTACAGCAAGCAGGCACAGCACTTGAACTCCACCCGCATGTACTCCGACGCCCGTACACAAACGTACATAGCCAGTGGCGAGTTTGATGCCTGTGCGGCCGGGCGTCACAACTCACCCCGCCCAATGCTACTTATTTTGAGTGTCTTTGTGTCCTCTTCAAACACTCCAGTGATGATTCTTAAGCTAATCAACAAATATATATCTATTTATATCCTAGGCTCTT
This sequence comes from Parhyale hawaiensis, assembly GCA_001587735.2. Classification (NCBI taxonomy): domain Eukaryota; kingdom Metazoa; phylum Arthropoda; class Malacostraca; order Amphipoda; family Hyalidae; genus Parhyale; species Parhyale hawaiensis. The sequence goes on from LQNS02278145.1 coordinate 10,013,612, forward strand.
CATACTGGTCAAGCTGCATTTATGTCCTGTGTAGATCATTCAGTCTCCTATTATAGGTAGCATATACTTGCTATAACTACTGCAAGTCTTCTGGATTTTGATAATTGAAATGATATATTTCAGTTGATGACTATATTTTAGGAAACTTCTGTTTATAGCTATGTCTAATTGTTCTTCTGGTCTGTTGTAGAGGTAAGATACCTACCTACAGGAGGTAGGTATATAGCTAGGCCGTCCAGATTTGAATTGACGCATAAATCGTGCAGTTAACATTTTAACGAACCTACTATAATAGATCAACATGTTTGTAGATGCATTTGCAGGATTCTATTTTGATGAGTCTTTTCTTTTCCCAAGGACCACATCTGATGTGTGCTTGTTCGCAAAACAATATCCGAAAACAAAACTTGACTCGTAGTGTGAGCATTTTCCATACCACAGATGTGTCTCAGGTATAGGAGAGCAGCAATATCCGATATCATCCTGCTTGTGTTCTAAACCATCTATCTGACCATTCATTTGCATGTTATACATGCAGTAGTACCTACAGAAAAACTTTCTTTGAAAATATTCCATTCATTATAGCTATAGCTAATGAGTAAATAAGTTCAAGTGTTGAAGACCCAGTGTCTCTCTTAATAGGGATTTGTTCTAATCAGCTTGGCACTTCGATTTTTACTCAACAGTTGGCATTTAGATTTGTTTCGTAGGTACATTCTGGCTTCTAGATTTGTTCAAACAGGCTGGCATTTAGGTTTGTTCCAAACAGCCTGGTATTTAGGTTTGTTGTGTGTAGCCTAGCATTTGATTGTTCTAAACAACCTGGCATTTCGACTTGAACCATGCAGTCTTGCATTTAAGGTTGTTCAAGCAACCTGGCATTTATATTGGTTCCAAGCACTGTGACATTAAGATTTTTTCCAAGCAGCATGGCATTTAGATTTGTTCTACATACGTAGTATGATATCTAAATTTATTGTGCGCAGCTTAGCACCGTGAGATAATTAGTAGGTAGCTACCGAAAGCATACAGGCAACAAATATACTGTATATTGCATTACAAATTTTTTTCCAGCTGTAAAAAATCCTCCCTACAAGGTCACAGAGAAAGGGTATGGAGGATTTAATTTGCCTGTGGAGATTTACTACCGCAGCAACTGTGAAGAAACTAGGAAAACGAGGTGAGCTTAGTTGGAATTAGGCTCAACAAATTGTAGCTACTGCTTATTAGTATGCATTTCTTATAGCCACACCAGTCAAGTACAGTAAATACCCACTAAAGCGGAATTCACTTGGGCGGACTCCGCATAAAGCGAACTAAATCCGAATTTTCCGTTGAGCATATCGCATAAAGCGTACTAAGTTCGCTATAGTGGATGATTTCCGCTTAAGCAATTTGTAGCAAAATATTACCCAGTATAGCAAACTTAGTTTACTTAACTTCGTTTATTCATGGCGAACTGATGTGTGTGAAATGGAATTAGTTCGCTACACTGAAGGTTTTTCGCTCAAATAGAGCAAACTCTCTCAGTAATGCGTACATTTTTCTGCTGTACTGAATTTTCTTCGCTATCACGCACGCATGCTGGACTTAGGATCAAAACAAAGACCAGTTGAGCGCGGTTTCTTACAATGTGAGGATGTGCGCGATGCGCTGTGGTAGATAGGTACATAGATTATAACGTTTAGCATACATCGTGCATTTGTAAAACATTACGTATTGCATAAGTTGTGTATGTACAGTAGGTTTGCTATTACCTGTAGTACACCTTTGCTTGCTAATGTTTTTAGTTTTTACCAGGGTTGCGGAGTCAGAGGGTTCAAGGTCCGACTCCTGGCCCTCCAGAATTTCCGACTCCGACTCCTGGTCCTCAAAATTTTCAGACTCCAACTCCTAGGTCCAACTAGTAGATCTTTGATGTAAACGTAAAACATGTCCAAATAATTTTTGCTAGTATAAACATATATCAAGTTAGAGATGCTAGGTGTATTGTACATATACAATGATATTTTGCATCATTTGGGATATTAAAGTGAGGACATGAGGATATTAAACAAATTTTTGTAAAACTTTTGCACCTTGGTACATCATGGGAGGGGAAAAATACTCAATTTTCTACAGATTGTTCTGAAATTTACATAGTGTATGTATTTTTGAAAAATAAACACATTTTACTTAAACAATTTCTTTGATTTAGGCCTTAGTTTTTGAGATAATGGAAGTTTATACAATACAGTAAACTCTCTCTATAACGGACACCCTATACAACGGACTCTCTATATAACGGAGGATTTCATGGCCCTACCGGACGACTCTTTATATACCGGAATCGTCCGGTATAAAAAGAGAA
>LQNS02278145.1:10016545-10028739 GCA_001587735.2 Parhyale hawaiensis
ATAGCGAGAAACGTCCGTTATATAGGGATCTCTCTCTAAACCGGAAATCTCCTTATAACGGACGAAAAATTTCTGAGGCTCCCCCCGAGGTGTCCGTTATAGAGAGAGTTTACTGTATAAAGTTATACCTATGCATATTTTCTAAATTTCAAAAGAATAGAACTCAATGAGTTTTCATGCTACAATAAAAACAATGACAGTTTTGGAATCCTTGAAACGTTCTTAACAAAACTGAGCTGGACCCTCCATTTTCTATTCTGTCCAATCACTAGCTACCTAACTAAAATATCGGGGGAAAATTGGTTTTGGGCTGCATTGAAAAAAAAGGGCTAAAATGAAAAATCCTGCTGTATAGTTTTCTTAGGAATGCTTCAAGGACTCTAAAATTGTCATTGTTTTTATTGTAGCATGAAAACTCATTGAGTTCTATTCCTTTGAAATTTAGAAACAAATGCATGGGTATATATTCATATATATTTCCATTATCTCAAAAACTAAGGCCTCAATAAAAAAGTGTGGAAGTAAAATGTGTTTCTTTTTCAAAAATACATACACTATGCAAATTTCAGAAAAATCGTTAGAAAATTGAGTATTTTGCCCCCCCCCCCTCACATAATGAACCAGGGGCAAAAGTTCTACCGAATTTTTTTTTTTTAATGTCCTGATGTCTTCAATTTAATGTCCAAACTGTTTCAAGGATTCCAAAACTGTCATTGCTTTTCTCTATCATGAAAACTCATTGAGTTCTATTCCTTTTAAACTTGAAAGAAAAAATGCACATCTACAGCTATATTTATAATTTCCCATTATCTGAAAAAAAGCCCTAAAACAAAAAATTTGTAGTAGCAAAATGTGCTTCTTTTTCAAAAATACATACATATACTATGCAAATTTCAGAACAATCGGTCTAAAATTGATCATTTTGCCCCTCCCCCCCCATGCCCCTCTCACATATTGTACAAAGTGCGAAAGTTCTACCCAACATTTACACAATGGCCTCATCATATGGAATAGGAAAATACATGGAAGTTTTAGCTGTAAAAGAGAAATGTGCAAAAAAATCCTCATTTACATTTTTTTTTAATGTGACTGAAAATTTAGAATTGAATATTTGTTTATAAATGGGATCCTGGAGTCGGAGTTGGACTAAAAATTCCGACTCCTAGAGCAAGTGAGATTCCTATTCCGACTCTCCTTCAAATCCACTGACTTCGGCCGACTCCGACTCCGCAACCCTGGTTTTTACATATATATTCTTATCCCTAGATTTATACATAGTGTAGCTGTGTTAGTGAGCCTTTCTACCTAACGTTTACGTTGTGCCACGCACCATAGTTACGTGCACTAGTTTGTGTAGAGATAACACATTTCAAGATGGATGGTACCATTGGTGAGAGTTGTGGCCATGAAGGCACCAGCAAACTTGCTCCCAGTAAAGCAAACTTGCTCACAGTATAGCGAACTTTGTCCGCTACGGCGAGTAGAGTTCGCTTTACAGACGTTACTCACTAAAGCGGAAAATTCAGTATAGCAAACAGGGTCTGTCCCCAGTTAGTTTGCATTAGCGGGTATTTACTGTACTTATTTGTGAAATTTAAGAGAGAATAAAAAAAGTCAGTAACTTAGAATAAAAAATATGGTTGGTGTTGAAGATACAGTTTTTATAAAATTTTTTGCAGTGGCTCGCTTCCGGCAGAGTACCTCTGTCGGATAGCACCACGACTCGCGTCTTCGCGGGTTTCTCCACGTCAGGAGGACTGGTCTAGTCGTCACACTTTTGTTAATTGACAGGTAAGTAGGTACTCTTGCGATTTTTTTTTTTTTTTGACTTAGCTAAAAATTCAAGGTATGCTCTTGTGTAAGTATAAGAGCTATCCTGTTAGTAGTTATTGTGTACTTTGTCTAGTATCTTAGTATAGACTGTAGTACTGTATCGTGAAAGTGTAATGTAATAGTTCTGTAAGTTAACCGTCCCTGTTAATTAAAATTACTTCTGTATTTCTAAGCGTCTTCAGTAAGGATGAAAGTTTATAGTCCGGTGAGCCGCGGCCCTAGGCTCAGCAGTTCCTTCAACACTTTACTTGTGCATGTTAGTATAAGAATTAGAAAAATCTGCTAACTCTGAATCTGTTCCTTTTCCAAGTGCTAGAGTTACTTCATCTCAGATTTTTTTTCCCTCTCCCCTCCCCTTCCGTCCGCGGCTATATAGGTAGGCACCCGACTCCCTGAGCCTCATTCCTAAACGATTCGCGGTGCGAGCAACATCTCTAGCTCTAGCTCCTCTCCTCCTCTACCTTAGAAACTTGAACACAGTGCAGTGTTGAGTCCTTTATGGACTTAGTCTCAGTGCGTGGTGATACTTTTGACACTTAGAAAATTTTTCTAGCTGGTCCTTTTGGACTTGGAAAAATTTTTAACTGCCACCTTTGGGACTTAGTCTCTGTCTGTGAAAGTGTTTTTGAGACTTGGAATTATTTTGAGATAGGCGTTTTGGGACTATGTCTCAGAACAGCCTTATACTCTAAGAAGTGTTTGAAGTTTTCTGATCCGATTTTAACTTAGTCTCAGTTACTTATATGAGATATCCCTTAGTATTTTTGGTTTTTTTTCCTAGTTTTAGAGCGTAAAATACTTGGAAAAATTTTTGCAGTTCCCACTTGGGGGGCTCTAACTCAGAGGCTTGGATGGCCTTCTAGACTTAGAATTATTTTGGTTTTATATTACCTTTGGGACTTTGAAATTTTTTTGAGTCTCAGCTAAGGGACTTAGTCTCTAATTGATACCGTCCCTGTTAATTGATATTACTTTTGTATTTCTAAGCGCCTTCAGTAAGGATGAAAGTTTGTAGTCTGGTGAGCCGCGGCCTTAGGCCCAGCAGTTTGTTGAACTCCTGCAGCAATGATCTGGACATTAAATCTTTCATGGGGATATGCGAGCTCGTTTGAGATACACGAGCTACGCGACTATCGATGAGTATTAGACCGAAGTGAGCGTTTTTTTTGGCGACACGCGTATTCTTAAAGATGAAAGTTATGTAGTCCAGTGAACCGCGGCCCTAGGCCCAGCAGTTCTAATCGTGAACTCCTGCAGCAATGATCTGGATTCTTAACTTTCATCGGGATATGCTACAGCCACGTTCGAAGAGTACCGGCTGTTGGACAGACGTTATGTCCGCTAACTATGTCCTCCAGTATCAGGGAATACCAACGTGTTGCTTCGCCACTTTCGATGAGTACCAGATGGGAATCCCGAAGTGAGCCGTTCGAAGAGTAGCTACCGGCTGTTGAACAGACGTTAGGCCACTGAGCTTTCTCTGTCCTCCAGTATCAGGGAATGCCGACGTAAGCTACGCCACTTTCGATGAGTACCTGATGGGAATACCGAAGTGAGCTGTCCGAAGAGTACCGGCTGTTGGACAGGCGTTATGCCACTGAGCTTTCTCTGTCCTCCAGTATCAGAGAATGCCGACGTAAGCTACGCCACTTTCGATGAGTACCATTGGCTATACGCACTCGTGTACCTACACGCGTGTGTGATTTTATGCACCGTGCACGTTGTGTGTGTCCCTTCATGGACTTGTGTCTCTCGCACACATAAAGGAAGAGTGCTGTTTCGAAGAGAACGAGAGTACCGAAGTGAACGGGTCGAACTCCCGACCGTAAGAGATGGCCTGGTTCCAGGAGTACCGGCAGTAGACTCAGCCTAATTGCTAATAAGCTATCTATGGCCTCTAGCTTCAGATAGATCGACGTCAGCTACGTCTCTAACAGAAGTAGCTACCTGAGGTTATTTCCGATGTGGGGGTTACTACTCTACCCACCGTTGAAACCAGCCACGGTCCGAAGGGTTCCTACTGGAAGTCAATTGAACAATCTCTGTCCTCATTTAGCACGAAATACCTGCTGGAGCTACAACCTTATTAAGGAGCACCAGACGGGACGATGATTACCAGAAGGTAAGACCGAGGTGAGCGTCCCGAAGATTACCGATCAAAGTTCTGGCTGTTAGCCTTGGAGCAATTTTCTGGTCTCCTGTTTCAGAGATACCAGAGTACCTCAGGGGTATACCGATGAGAGTGTCCGATTTTCGATGCACTTATCTCCTAAGAAAAATTCGTTAAGCCGAGTTTTAGACGCACTAGATCTGGAGGTCTCGGAAGACTGCAGTATCTATCTCTTCCTTCCACTAATTCCGAACGGGGTCATCATTCTAGTCCAAGGATGACCGGCTGAGAGCGTTAAGACAAAGGCCTTAGTAGCTTTCTTCGCGGTCGTTTCGTACCAGCGAATAAGGTGTTAAGCACTGAAACCGATTTTCCTGTGGGGAAACCTACCTCGTACGGAGAAATGGTCAGCTGGAACAGCAGATTATATACTGAGAGACTTCAGATACCTCCCCTAAAGTAAGAAAAGATACCAGTAGAAGATCACGGCGAGAGGATCAGTCATGCGGGATCCTTGTCCAGACGCGACTTCCAAGGGGAAGTGGACGCACTCCCAACATAAGTTCCGAACAAGGACCAGAAGCTCTGTATGAAGAGTCAGGACTTATGTATTAGAACATCAGCCCTTCCTCTAGCGTGTCATACGGTCGACAGGAGCTACGACAGTGGTTGAGCCCCAGTCAGAAAGCGCTTTTCATGCCTTTTAACTGAGAAGAATACCGCGATGAACGGTGTTACTTCTAACTGTAGGAGTCAACCGCATAGAGAGATTACAGAGGTGAATAATTGAAACCTTTTGTCAGTTTTTTGGGCCTCCTAGGCCCCAGAGTTCTCGGTCGTGAAAGGCGCCAGATCTATCACTCACTACGGTATGACGGTATGATCGATGAAGGCAAAACTTCCTACTTTCCTTTTTCTTCGGAGGAAGAGAGAGTGAAGCCAAGCTAGTATACATGCCACACTTGAGTAATACTGCCTGAGAGGTCAGTTAATATCCTGTCCTTTAGCGGCCAGTGATACCAAGCACTAAGTGTTTACTCCGAAAATTAAGGGTTAAAGGTGGCTCAAAGGGAGCCAGAAATTCTTCTTCCCTTTAATTTTTTGGGCTTAGAGAGAGTATCCACTTACCTAGAGGAAGTGCTCTTTCGGCTAAACTCTAGTAAAAGACCAGATTACTCGGGTAATCTACCAATACTATAAAGTAGAGTCGACTGGGTAAAGGTAAGATGATACAATCTTATCGGCTTGAATCCTACGATGCCCTATAGGAAGGCAACTTTTCCTCGAAATAGAGGTTTACCTGAGAAGGAACTGCCCTGATCTTTTCTCAATCGATCTATAACGGGATGATTAATCACATTATCTACCTCTGGTGCCCACACTACGACCAACGCCGCTAGCCAACTTTACGGGGGTCCAAAGTCCTAACCCTTGAGACACACAGGGTAAAATCCCTAGGGCACGGCAGAGGCTCATATTTACGCATTCTAAATGTGCAAGTTTACCGAGAACACAACGAAACCAAATATTCTTGTAGTAAAATTGGGGTATTCTTGTAGTCAAAGCAGTGATGACTTCGGTGTTGACTCTTAACCCACGAGAACAGAGCTCCCGAGAGGCCTAAAACTTTTAGACCTACTTGGCTCGTCGACCGAGACACATGAACTAGATGGGGAATTCACAGAAAAGCCGGCTGCCTTTCAGGCTTCAACTGGTAATCTAGATGAAGCTTTTCCATCTTAGTCAGTTAAAACTGAGATCCACTATAACTCGCAGCTTCTCCTTGCAGAGCATTAGCAAACCTGAAGTTGTTTTAATCTTCAGGGTTACACGCTCCCATGTTTACGAAGCTTCCGTCTCGCTGAACGTTTAGTACTCGCTATAATTGATGCCTCCAATTCAAGTAACACACCCGTAAACAGAGCTAACGCCAATCTATCCGAACAGGTAGCTAGCGGCTCGGCTAAAAGTTAACTGCGGAAGTCAGTCACACCGGAAAAGATCTACCGGAAAAGTTGCCGCGTATGTCCGTAAAGCAGCAAAGGACCTCTTACAAAGGCAACACTCCGAGAAAACCAACAACACACCGAGTGATGAATCAGATTCAAAGGAGGAATCTGAATCAAGTGACGAATCTGAAGCAAGGGATTAGTCAGAATCCAATGATGATTGATCGAGTGGCAACTCTGATTTCTACCAGACACTACGATATCCATTCCGGGTCCTATAGATAAAACTCAATTCAACAGGTCAAAGCCAGCGCACCTGCCTGAAGTGCCAAACAAGGCAAGGCTTGAGGGCGGGCCACAGTAGAATTCATCCTTAGGCTCTTTAAGCGGAGTTGTCTAAAACTTCGTTCATGAGATGAACATTTGTCTAACTGCTTTGGATCAGGCCTCTGGCGACACTCCACACTATTTACTGGGAAATAGCCCTCTGCAGAACTTGTTTTGACTTATCGGCCATTACTAGGACGGACAACACATTGACGCAGATGCGATGTGGGGCAAACTTAGCTTCAGCTTGCACTTTGCTGTACCACTTTCTTAGATTTCTAAGATACGAGCAGGGGACGTCGTGCAGTTGGTATGCTATGACAAAAGGATACCGGCTGCATTCTTGACGAGGTTACTCCCAAGAGAGATTCTAGCCATCGGAGAGCATACTACTTCAGATGTAGCTCCGATAAATTGCTCTCTAAGCAGCGTAAGAGGCGAGACGAAATTGTTCGTCTAAGAATAGACGAAGTGACGTAAACTTTGCTGCAAGAACCGAGGCACAAAACAGAGCGATCGCCAGTTTTACCTTTTGGTCAAATAAAGTTAGTCGGTAATACAAAGCGGTAGCCGTGCATAACTTTCTTCTGGATTTTAACAGAGTTTCAGTTAAAAAAGATTTTCGTCCAATTGCTAAGAAGAAAACCAGCGGATATTCGAGAGCGACTTACAGCCAGAAGTTTTACTAGGCGTGGCGACACTGACGTGCAGGCACGCTTAACTTCAGTGCTGGAGGAAAAAAGTAAGGCCCCAGATACTACGAACGTAACTACGCGGCACTTAAAAAGATTTCAAATTTCTACTGTCGGGAAGAGATAAGATTCTTTACGGCCCCTCTTGGAGACTTAGTCTCTGCTCAGTGAAGTGCGTCGATATTTACAAATAGATTGGAATAGAAATTCTGGGAAGTTGTCGCAAAACTACCTTATGACGGGAGAGGGCTTAAAAGCACCTAATCCTATATTGCCTTAGTCTCAGTTACACATTTAGGAGATGACCACTTAGTAGGTTTATGGTCAGTTCTCCAATTTTAAGAGTCGGATTATCGGGAGAGTTTTGGCGTTATCCACCGGAGAAATTCCTGACTCAGATCCTCCTACGACTTTTAAGATTGAAGGAAATTCCTTCTTCCAGCCTCAAGGACTTAGAAAGAATTCTCTCATCCCACCTAAGGACTTAGTCTCAGACTATAACTACACGAGGGAAACTTAGCCTAATTCCTGATAAGGACTTCGGCCACATCTGAGATCACCCGCTTCTCTCAATTGCCTTCGCAGTTGCGAATTTTCAGATGTAGACCTGCATGGGCAGCCCGAAAATTCCAACAATAATAACCTGAATTCTACAGTTTCTTCAGGATCCCGGTTTAAAGTTAGTAATAAAGTTAGTTATTTTCTTTAACTTGGAAATTCCTTTTTAGGGAATTCCGAAGCTTCACAAAGCTCTAAAAAGTTTCGAAGTTTTTAAAAATTTGGATAAACTCCCTTTTGGGAAGTCAGGAAAGTTTTCTGTAATCAATGGTTACCGGAAGAATTCACATTCGAAATGGAAGATTAGGCTTTCATCTCCTTGCTATGAGATCGTAATAAGATGAATTTTTTCGGATCGGGAAAAAATTCTCCCCGTTTTCTAGCGAAAATGAGTTAACACGGGGAAGAAATCTATAAAACTTGCTCCTGCCATAGGTGATGCGGGACTTGATATACGCCAAGCCATTACTGACTGAAGGTCTTCCAGCCTCCAGGGAAAACTGTTAAGAAGTGAGCTAAGTCTTTACGACATCTACACCCTTACGTGGTCCCAAGTTGGGCTCCAGTGGGGCAACTTTAACCCAAGCTACTACATCTTCAGTCGTTTTCCAACATAAAGGAATTTTCTGCCTTCTTAAGAGTTAGAAGAAGAATTTCACTATCAGCCTTGTCGACCAGATCTCAATATAAGAAAAATTGTCAGAAAAAAGGAAGGCCTCTTTGAAAAGTGACCATTAAAGGGAAGGTCTATAAAAATTTTATCCTCAGATGAAGACCTTGTTGAGACTTAGCACCAGTATGGCTAACTGTAACCGGTCTACAAGTAGGCACAATCCTGAAAAGAAGTTAGGTAGCTTCGGAAGGATTCAAAGCCTAAGGCTCACGGACATCCGAATAAAACAGGGGATACTTAATCTCTCCTTCGGACGTGAGCCCAGAGTTTTCCAAGCTCTTATATATATTCAGTGGTACATAAATGATATTTGAATCTTCAAAGCTTCCAGCCGGATGAAATTGAAGGGAGCTATCTTAAAGCTTCCGGAATAGCATACTAATTGATTCAAAGAGTAGAGAAATTACCCTCTCATAATAAGTCAGAAATTGAAGATGAGGGTATTCTCTAAGGTCGTTAAAAAGAACATCATTTACGGCAGTTACTTAAACAAAGGTCTCCCTTGTTTGACTGCTCCTTTCTGAAGATTAGTTCAAGGGCATAGGAGACAAAAAAAAAAAAAACTGAGATGAAGTTAACATGTTACCCGGTTAGTACCAAATCCAGAGTTAGCAGATTTGGTAATTCATATACTAACATACACAAGCAAGTGTTAGTCCGATTTTATACAGTGATATAGTTTGCACTGAGATACTAAGACAGAGTATTTAGAGAATAGCTCTCATACTTACTCAAGAACATACCCCACAATTTCGACCGAGTTAAAAAAAAAAGTCTTACCCTGATCTATGGAATAAGGTCTATGGAACAGTGACATAATTAAAACAGCAGATATCTCCCTCAGGGTAGCACTCACAGAAGAGAGAGTGTAAGATACCAGCATTGGGAGTTCTGTTGTTCATTCAAAAGAACAAAGATGCACAGATACACAGTTCAGAAACAAACTTCGGTGAGAGGTCAATCGGAAGACCTCCACAGTCAAAAATAATAGACAACAGATCAGGGTAATCTTCATCGCCTTTGACGGCACCGGCACCCTCCACATCAGGAGACGCCGCAGAACCCCTCCCTGCTCCGCAGGCTACGCTGTTGGTAAGTCTGTGCTATCCGACAGAGGTACTCTGCCGGAAGCAAGCCACTGCAAATAGGTTGAACGTTCCAATGAACAATTTGCAGTGGTAAGCGAAAGGCAGAGTACCTCTGGAGGTCAAACCTTCCCAAAGCCCGTAGTTCTGGGCTCTATAGTAGCGAGATGTTTGCTCGTCGTCCGGAATGAGACTCAGGGGGGCGGGTGCCTACCTATATAGCCGCGGACAGAAGGGGAAGGGAGAGGGGAAAAAAATCTGAGATGAAGCTACTCTATCACCTGAAAAGGAATAGATTCAGATTTCACAGTTTTTTATAATTCTTATACTAACATGCACAAGTAAAGTGTTTGTATGATACGATACAGTACTACAGTCTATAGTAACTAAGATACTAGACAAAGTACAGAATAACTACTAACAGGATAGCTCTTATACTTACACAAGAGCATACCTTGCATTTTTGGCTAAGTAAAAAAAAAAAAGGCAAAAGTACATACTTACCTGTCAAATAACAAAAGTAACAAAAGTGTGACGACTAAACCAGTCCTCCCGACGTGGAGAAACCCGCGAAGACGCGAGTCGTGGTGCTATCCGACAGAGGTACCGTACTCTGCCTTTTGCTTACCACTGCAAAATTGTTCATTGGAACATTCAACCTATTTGTAGTACCGGTATGTTTCCATATGTATCATTACCTGATCATCACCCAGTATGAGTGAAACAGTTAAGATATCAGTCTAGGCCTTCTCTGAAAGTGATGCCATATCTCTATGCATTTGTATTTTCAAATGGTATGATTTGTCAGCAAATTCTTGGATGTGCATTGTGTTTTACATCTTCTCCAAAAGTAATGTACCTACTTAGCCATTTCATTTTGTGTTGGTGGTGTCCACTGTAACAGCACAGTAGGTGCTTCCAATTAGCTGTGTGCTTCTACGTTTTGTCAAAATCTACAAAGCTTCTAATTTCCTTTCCAACTTGCAACATTGTTGATTATAGTTGCTGATTACAGTGGCCATCAAGTATTTTGTTGTTGAGGTGCCTTCGCCTGTGTTTTAGTGTGTTTCTCTTGTAATTCCAAGTCTGATTAGCTACCATGCTTGTGTTACACTGTCACGACCCAGTTTTGAGTCACGATGTTTTGTGTTAGCTATTCATCTATCATTGTTGCTTTTTTTCTCAGACCACCTGTTAGGACCTTGTTTCTAGGATGTTTCAGATAGAGTTATTCTCACAAGACTGCCCCTGACGGGTATCTATGTATAAAACGCCGACGTGTTATCGAAGTTTTGGTTATTGACTCAAAACCATCATTTGCAAATTATTAGAAATTTGCCCGTCTCTTGTTGGTGACAAAAAGTGTAAATTTGTCCACCAGTGCTCCACTACTTTTAGGAGGGACCTGTGAGGTTGCAACAATTTGGTCACAGCGTGTAAAGACAAACTTAGCAGTAACAGGCCAATTAATGTCTTGAAATTGGAGGTGTACTGGATATTCAAAACGATGGTGGTACACTGTAGCCTTTCTTTGGAAGGACTGTGTGTATTTTATAAAATTACAGTATGTCTAAAATCTAACTGTGATTCACCATACCAGCAACAATCATCGGAAACATCAGTTTTTACCTTGAGGTAGACGTTTGTTCAAATTTCTTTGCTAAGCAAATGTTTCTTTTTACATTTGCTACCTGCTTTTGTATTTGTCCTCATTTTTTTTTTTTGCAGTGGTGGCTCCGGCAGAATACCTCTGTTGGTAGCTCCCTGGGAACTCGCACCGAAGGTCGGCCTGACATCTCTAATTCAGGCTGACAGTTTCAAGTCGCCACAATTTTCAGGACGGAGTACGGTATTCTAAGTTTTTTTTTGTGTATGTGGGCATTCACTCCAGGGTATATAGGTCGGCACCCGTCACTCCCTCATCACTATTTTGGCGACTCGGGTGGCGGTAACATCTCTCCAGCTCCTCTCCACTATAGAAGCCAGTGCCCCAGTTGCACTTGTTCTCCTTGGCTGGTAGTCCCCTTTTGGGACTTTAATTTAGAATCACTGCAGTGCCTTTCGACTTAGAACATTTATATGTTCCACTTTTCAGACTTAGATAATTTTTCAATGGCAATTGAGACTTAACCTCTGATACAGCGAAGGGACTTCAACTTTTGACTCTTAGGCTAAGAATCAGAAGTGTTTGAGACTTTATGAAATTTTGGGATGCTGTATGGGGCCTAGCTTCAATGGATGGTGGCTCTTGTCACTTTGCTGTTCTTTGGTCCTTGGTGGACTGAGTCACAGTGTTCTTCAGCCTAGACTTAGGCAGTATCATTACCTGTGTTGAGGTTAATCCTAATTGGAGGAGTTTTGTAGTGAATAAAAAACACACTCTACGATGAGGGCTCCTACCGAATCTTACACCATAGCCTAGAAGGTAGGTAGGACCCAGACGTCTTCCTCAGATTGGTTTTCCTAATTCCTAAGCCCTACGTAATGGAGCTAAGAGATTTAACATGCTGAGTTCTATGCATCTAAATCCAATGGCTAGTTAAGAAGGGAATGGGAGTCTTCTGGGTGCTTTCAGACATAAGATTACGATACTTACAGCTTGGCTGTGTTTTTACGAGGATCAGTTTTTAACTAGCACCCTCCAATTCGGCGGTGACACAAAACCCCTCCCTGCATCGCTGTGGGTTTGCCGGTGCTACGAACAGAGGTATTCTGCTGGAGCCACCGCTGCAATGTTCCATTGAGAAATTTTGCAGTGGTGAGGCGTTGGAAAAATACCTCTGGAGTATCCTTTTGAGAGTCCCAAAACCCGTTTTGTTTCTAATTTTATTGTATATATGTGCCCTCAGGGGCATATTGTGGCGGGCCCTTCCCCTGCCACAATATGTTTAGGCATCACGCACCCAAGGGTCCCGAGTGCCTTCTCCGCAGGGGATGTAGCATCTGGCCGCAGTTCCTGCTGACGAG
>LQNS02278145.1:10028793-10057859 GCA_001587735.2 Parhyale hawaiensis
TCCCGCTAGACTTCTACTTCTTGTATTTCGTCTCATTTCCCTGTGCGGCGTAGCTGAGCGACAGCGTTCAGCCGCGCCCGGGGGTTGGAGATGCTCAACTTGCGCCTTTTTCCTATCAGCAGAGCACTGATCACTCTGAGACCTACCGGCAGAAAAGCCGAGATAAAAATCATTGACAATTTAAAACGCGCCCTAGTTGGCGCACGAGCCTGTGGTTAAACACAGGAATAGTTCCTATAGGCAGTGTGCCACTGAAGCGCTAGTAAAACTTCTACTACTACTACTACTACTACTACTTGTATATATGCTCATCAAAATAGTGATGAGGGAGTGTCTGGTGCCGGCCTATATACCCTGGAGTGAATGCACGTACACAAAAAATTTAAACTTCTTTGTCTTGAGAAGTGTGGCAACTTGAAACTGTCCGCCTGAATTGGAGACGTCAGGCCAACCTTGGGTGCGAGTTCCCGAAGTGCTACCGACAGAGGTATTCTGCCTTTGCTTCAGCACTACAAAATTTCTCATTGGAACATTCCTACTATTTCTTTCAATGCAGACCATTGCTATAAGGCTTCCTGTTCTATATTGGTCGAGCTAGAATCCTCAACTTTAGGAATGTAATAGCGAATTGTGTATGTAGTTGAGAAGCTAAAGCTCCTCCACAAAAAAAAAAAAAAAAAAGTCATTGTATTGGCAGTCATATCACTGCAGATGACATAAATTGTCCATTAAGTATCTTTATGCAGCTTCAATGTCATCTTGTCCCAGCTGATTTAAATTTTAGTAAGCAATTTTCTATATTGATTGTAGTTTTTAATTACCATCTAATATATCTAGCTCCAAGAAAGTTTTCTTGTTAGCTTGCTGCCATTGGGACATATGTGTCAAGAAAAGATACAATAAAAATTCTTTGACAACTCCTCAAGCTTATACATCTTTTCTGTCTGAAAGTTTTGCTGCAATTCAAAGTAGAATGCTTTTACTGCATTGACGGTAAACTGTCTCCTCATATTTGTTACTGTGTATTAGCTATATAGTCGAGATGAAACGCTCGACTGTAGTGTTTAGGGAGATCTAGACTACCAACTCCTATATAATCTAACTCCCGGATCTGCAGGTTTGAGTATGATCTCTTCCTACAAGACGTCACTGGTCGGCCTATCAACCACATTCGGACAGAACGCGTCGTTTTCCTCTGCCCTCAAGAGGACTTCAAGCGAAAGCTCATAGCAGCTGGCGGGGTGAGTTGCCTCTGCGACTTTGTCTTACCCATGCAAAGTGTAGGAGCGCCTGCCTATGGGACTAGGACTTGACGAGGTCAAAAGCTGCATTATGGAGCTGATTTTCAACTTCATGCGCCCATGACTAGCTGACTCCTTATGACTCTGTATATATCCAAAAATAAAATTATGGACTGCCTATCAGGTCATAAACCCGGCAAATTACCTATTTCGTTTTATCGCTACTTTTTATGGCTTTATGACTGATTATGCTCTTTCTTTTTCAAGTGAAATAATTAGAATTTACGTTGAAAGAGCTCCAGTATTATTTGCGCTGTTGAATATTTTAAATTGTGCTTCATCAATTGTAGCAGGATGTCATTATTCTTAGGACATGGGAATGTTAAAGGTACTCTTCCAAATTCATCACTTATCAGCAGTTGGGCACTGGAATGTTCAGTCTGTTATCGATGGCTAGCTATGCAGAGCACTTCTTCCCTGGAGTCCTGAGGTGCCAATGACCCAGACTTTGTTATGTTCACCTCTGATAAATAAGTACCATAGTTATCGGAACATTCGATTTATTATATAATAGCTATCCATTATTTTAGGTAACTTGTGATTTTGAAAAGTTGAATGGCATTCATACCTGTGTTATGTATTTTGAGCTTATAGCTACTTTTCTTGTCATTAATTTATGACTGAGCTATCATCAATCAGATTCATTCGTGTCAAATGATTGAGCAGTTGCAAACTGTTACGGCCCACTGTAGCTAGTCAAAAGTGGTGCTGTCTAGGCAGTGGCGTGTGCTCAGTGGTAGGTATGTTTGTGCTGGCCTTATCCCTGTCAGAATATAGATTAGATAAGCGGCAGTAGACGAACCAACAGGCCCATTCCCACAAAAGAGACACCGGAACTTACGCCCCGGCCCTCTATGAGCTATTGCCATTATGTTAGTAGGATATAGAGGACTGGAGGAAAGAGAAAAAAAAAGGGGGAAGAATCCCTGCCAAAGAAACTATCATGAATGCACGCCAGCATGATCAAGAGCCGCTGATATGTGGAGCTTGAAGACGTCTAACTGTGTAGTTGGAGCGGGAGAGAGAAGAAGACAGCTTAAGGTGGCCTCGGAAGCTTTTGCCGTCAAGAGTTTGCGACTCCGGGAGTAGGAGTTCTTAGCTATGGAGGATGTCTCTCCCAATGTATGTCAAGACGAGTTTTAAACGCGTTAACTGACTTAACAAACCAACAACATCGGAAGGGAGTGTATTTCAAATGCTGACTATGAAATCCGAAGAGAAATGCTGTCTTCAGGTCGTTCTTCGAGCTTTATGCTTGAGTTTTTGACCGTTGTTTCGCAAGCGATCATTGAGGTCTCTTTCAAAGAGTCCCGTTGTAGGGGCCTCACGAGCCAAGGGCTGTCGCCAGTGCCTTCTCTGCAAGAGGTCTTGCAGCTGGCCACAGTTCATGCTGAGAAGGTTAGTTTGTTAGGTAGGCTTCCTCTACTTCCCCCTTCTGTTCCGCGAGGTGAGCGAGGTGGTAAGCGACTCATCCCATGGGACTCCTAACTGCTCCCGTGTGGGGGCCACGGCTTTTAGCACGAGTGTTTCATTCTTCTATCCTCTCCTCGTTTCCTTTTTCGTCCTTAAAAATGCTTTGCGCCTTTTTCTGTCAGTAGTAATGCTCTGACCAGTGCTAGCTATACTAATAGAGCTCGTAGGAGTTCTGTGACTTCTTAACTTTGTGGTGCTGGCTTTTGCCGAGATATATATTTTGATCGCTATTGTCAGTCTTTCAGAAATAGCGGGATAATATCAATGTGATAATAATAACAACTAGGCAGTGGTGTTGTGTGTTTTTGAATGTTCCCTATTTTCTCCATTGATCATTGTGATGTGTGATAGCTCAACGTCGTTGGAGTGGATGGTTCGGCAACAGAGCAACTGCGGTACCTGCAGTGTTGCTTCCACGTACGGAAACGGAATTGCTTTGAACCAAGCTGCAGAGTCAGTGATTTGAGTTAGATTTATTTAAGTGTCAGGAGTTGGAGTCAGAGTCGGCCCAGGAATGGGAATCGGAATCGGGCTTATCGACCCGACGCTGCAACAATGCATTGAGTTTTGGCAGTGTCCGTGTCGTGCAGAGCTGTCACTAAAGTGCACGAGAGGGTTTTGTGTTGTCATTTGCCTGTTGTGCGCTACTACTCAACCATAAACAGCTCTCAGTATCAGCCTTCTAACGATAGACTGCAATTTTGTTAGTGAACATCTAGCTATACTTTAGTGCATATTTAATTTGCTTGATTTGCCGTGCAGGAAATAATTACTCACGAAGCAGGCCTGACGTCGCCGTCGCAAGCTCCGAGTAGCAGCGCACCAGCAGGTGGCGCCAGCAACAGCAGCAACGCCTCCGGCACATCGCGTGGCATTCGCTCCGCCACCACCAGTTCCGTGTCGGCTGATCCCGCGGGGCCGAGCCACGCTATGCCCGCCGCTGCCGCTCTTACTGGCAAGTCGGCAGCTCCTCATTCGTCCGTGGGGAAGAAAGTGAAGGCCTCCTCAGACGCAGCTCATTCCCTCAACTCGGGGGCCGCAGGAAAGAAGGTAGGTTTGGAATCTAAAAGTTTGCATGTCATTGTGCAGGAAATTTACGCCGTCACTGACTTTAACAAGAGATTTGAGGGTAGAACTTGGTTGGAAGCGCTGGCTCGTATGCACCTTTGGGCTGAAGATATTGCAGTGTCGACGGATAGCTTTAGGGAAGCCCTTCAGTTTCTGGCGGTGAAGCACCGCTTTTGTACAGTGTCCCGATACATTGCCAGAGTTGCTCCTCTGAGAATCGAAGAGTTCAGATACGAAGCTATACTGCAGACGGACCAAGAGAGCCTCGACGCCATATACTTCGCTAACCAAACGCTGCTTGCTGTCAGAGCTTGTCTAAAGCCTACCGGTGGTGGGAAACTACCGCATGACAGAAAGCCTGAGGTCTGTGACCGCGCAGACATTAATAACAATTTGAAAGATTGCAAGTTTGGTGTGCTGTTGCCTCGGTGTGAAGTTCCTCTTCTTCCTCCTAATCCTCTGCCTCATCTGTTGAACCCCATAGTTGTACTTCGAAGACTGAGTTGGTCTGAAGTGAATAACCACATATACCCTTCATTCCTAGGATTTGTTAATAATTCTAATTCAGCGCGAGCTTCAGATAAGAAGTCTGCTGCAAAACTCCCTACTAACGAGGTGGCAAATTGTTCCTTATCTGGTAAAGAGACTGCCATACCGAAAATTTGCTCGAAAGCAACCGCTCTTCGTGACGCGGGCGGCTGTAGTAAAATGAAGTCATCACAGCCAAGAGCCACCGGCAACAAGACCGAAAGGTTCCCTTCAGCTACTTCTTCACGCACTCTCAGCACGTCAAGACCTCCTGATGCTGATAGCTGTGATTCAAAAAGCAAGAAAGTATCCGCCATGAACACTGTCACCGACTGCCAGGAAGTTGTGAAACTTTCAGCTTCTGATGAGAACGCCGTTTTACAGGACCTTCTTCGAAAACCTTCAAGTATGGTGGGAAATACTCTTCAGAAAGCTAAGAAAAATGTGAGGGGATCTGTCTCGAAGCAAAGCTGTTGTGGTCAAAACTGTTCTGGAAACTGCAAGAACGATGAACTTCGGACGGGGTCTTCTAGCAGCGTTAGCAAGAGATCAAACGGTGATGCCTTCCCTAGTGTGCCGTGTAAGTCTGGGGCAGCAGAGCGTCCCAGGTCATTGAGCGCACCTTGCATGACCAGAAACAGTGGCGTGCAGGAAGTTAGGTCTTCCAAGACTCGTGCTGTTTCAGCCGACAGTGAGGTGAACTCAAACGATAAGCCGAAGCAAAAGATTACCCCGCAAGGTGCCTGCCGGTCGTCTGCTTCTGCTGATAAGCAACGCAGAAGTTCAGTGCACCGTGAAAGTTCAAGCTCTGCAAAGTTAGGGAAAGAAGTTCCTTCTGCGCCTGGACCTGCTGATTCCAAAAGTCAACACTCGCGCACAGCAACGTCTGCTGCCGCACCTAACGTCTCCCGACAGAAGTCAGAAGTCAAAGACGATAGCGGTAGTGCAAGCAAAAGTTTGGAGGCAAGTTTTTGTTTTTTTTTTGCTCCGTTCCTATCCGTTCGTGTGGGATGTACATAGCAGTTGATAGAGAAGCGCTGCTTAAGCAAAGCATGATCGTTGGTCCATAGCTGTCACTTTCCAGTTATTGCATTCAGATGGAGTTGAGTAATTTGTTGGTCGTGTAGGACTGTCTTGGACATTCTCTGTGTTGGAGCAAAATGGCATTGCTTTGAAGTTGGGCTCTGTGGCCATAATGTCAGTGCTACCTAACCCGTTAGTATTTGTGGGCCTTATGCACACTGGGATGTAAATTAAGTGCCTTGCTTCAGAGAACGATGTAGGTGTCTTGCCGCAGACTGATGGCTAGTTGATATGTTGTGCGCGTTTGGTGGATTTGCGCGATCGATCGATCGCGCTGCGCGTTTGGTGGATCGTTCAAATTTTAAAATGGAAAACAAAAAAAAAAAACAGTCCTTGCCTCCCCTAACCCACCCGACATTAAACCCGAATATAGTCCAACTTACCCGAAATTACGGCCTAATCCCTACAACATCCACCAAACCTCGCAGCGCGATCGATCGATCGCGCAAATCCACCAAACGCGCACATCAGATATATACCGAGTAAGGTTAGTCTTCCTTGCTTCCCCTCATGTTTTGGGATCTAGGCTGCCAATGATTGTAGGCGACCTATTCCAAGGACCGGACTCTCTACGAGTGTCGTCCTCGCCTGCCATTATTTAATTCTTCATCATGGCTTCGCTTGATCCCACAATAGCCGTTACGACGTTGTGCTCCATCTTGGTGTCAGATAGAGTTGGAATCTCCAACCAAGCCTCCTTGCTACATAAATGAGAAGCCAGAAGCGCTTTTTGCGAATTGTACTTGTTTTCTATAATAAATACGTGGAAACGTTGCGATGCTTGGTTACAGGCTGCAGGGGAGAGACTAGGGGCAGCGTCGTCATCCCCTCTGCCAGCAGCCACTTTACGATTGAGGAGGAGATCAAAATTTCGCGTTTTTAGAGCATACTGAGTCCCATGCCCACTTTACTGCTTTCCATTTCCGTGCTCCTCCGGATTAGCTTCTTTGTTTGCCCGTTCTTCTTCTTTTTCGATTTGCTGTGCCCATTAGCGTTGTTTAGTGTGGGGACACCCTCTTGCATTAGTGCGACATCGTGTCGTTTTATTCTTTGTTTCTCCTTAATCACCGGTGTGAAAAGAATAGGCGGCATAGGCCTAACATTTGTAACTGCTCTTCAGCCGCTCTTGCTGCACTCTAGGGTAGAACGCCATGCTCATGTCAGCACTGTGTCCAGCGAAGCTATAGGATAGAGTGTAAGCGTGTGAAGAGTGGTGGTGCCCCAATGCCCTATGATTCTCTTACAGCGATCTGGACACCATAGAGCTTTCTTTCCTCCCAATTCGTTGATCTATTCTCTGCGAGCAGTGGTTACATTCTGGGCCTGCAACCCTTTATGAACTTGTAAGGTCTACAGGAGCTGCTGCTGACGATATCCTTCTCCTTTTGCTTGTAATCACGTATCGCAGGTGTTCCCATGCTGCTGTTGGAACATGTAGCTATATAGAGATTTTATAAGAGTGAAGACATAATTTCGGCATCCTGTTTGTGGAGGAAGTTTGCACAACCTGGTGATCGTAACCCGAGCTCGCAATCGCATATAATATCCTATCGGTTACCATAATGTCCAGCTCACTACAGGCTTACGGAGAATTATAGCACAGCACGTTCTGGCTCAATCTCTTGCGCTGGGATATTGGATCTCTATGAGGGATGAAATAGTAATAATAATTTCTTTGAGAGACTCTTCACTTTTCTTGCTTGTTGTTTCATGTCCTTCTCGAACTTTTTGTGTTCCCATACTCTGAGTATAGGTTCGCCGGTTTGTTTGATGCTTAAGCTCACCTCTTTGAGTGAATGTATATTAATAACCAGCTTACGTGCTAGAAGTGAACTGGTCAGATGTTTAGACTCATGGAATTACTCTAGTGACTTAACCATCCCATAGAAACAGTTCTGCAGATAGTGAGGAGAGTAAACATTTGTATCTTCTGTGCGACGCGGCTCTCTGCTTCTTTCCTCCCTCTCGCCAAGGCCTAGGTATAGCATCTTGCTGGTATCAAATTGAAATGCGCGCTTGGAATAACGATCGGAATGCATATGGTATGTCGAAACTGAAGACATTAGATTAGTCAATCGATGCATGTTACGGTAGGTCGATTTCGGTACTGAGTTCCTGGACAAACTGAGATAATATGATAGTCCACAAAAGCTTCTAACAACACTCCTAGTTATTAGAAATGTTATTCCGTTTGAGGAAATACCTTCTAAAGTCTATAGCAACGGCCTTAGCAACAACGCTGTAGAAATGCCAAAGCTATAATAAATGAAATCAAGACAAATTTATGAAGTGCTCTTTTACCTTTTCTTTAACTACATGGGAAAAGGCAATAAGTACGAAATGTTCCTGTGGAGCATAAGTTGACATTAGCAGAGATTTCTTGAAGCTTCAAGTTTTCAAGTTATTTTGATACGCCACTGAACTACGCTGAAACAAAATGGTAACAATGACCTGCTTTTCTACATTTAATCTGTTGGCTGTTACACGTAATCAGTAGAAGTTATTGAAGCTGCTGATTCATTAGTATAACTGTATTTCTTTTCGTTTGCTATCAATGGTTACAGAGCGTGGTCAGAATGGTCTGCTTTAAGGAAGTGAAGCTTTTGTTTAGATTTATTTGAAGCAGTAATGTAAAGACTGAAAGCTGGAGTAGTCTCTACGCAGTGGGTGGGTCGATTTCGGAAGCATTGATCTTGGACAAGTCTATTTAAATAGAAAGGAATTGAGGACAGGAGGTACAGAGCACATTGTTCAAATTGCTATATGTCAAAGATGTTGCTGCTTTTGAAGATTTTTTACATTTAGTTATGATTTTAACTGTAAACCTATACAAATTCAAGGCTCATTCATGTGTTTATGGATAAGGGGCATTTACCCTTCAGAACTACAAGATTAACATTATCAGCTGATCAGGTATGTTGTTGGAATTTACTCAATCAGCTGGTTCGAAATTAAAAGACTGTGAATTCCACACTCAGCCCATGTGTGTTTTCAACATGATCTCGCGGATCAAGTGGCAATCTGATGAAATAAGGCTATTGCTTTCAGCAGTTTGAGGTACAATGCGTTTGCCTTGCTTCCTGAGAATTTGCTGCACTGCAGGATCACGTCGGATGACTTGAATGTCAGAGAATCTGCTATCAGGAAGCTGTATCCACCACAAGTGGGGCGCCAGCCAAGAAACTGCTAAAAAAAATCACAGCCATCTGTATTGATGCTTATCACCGGTCCCAATTCATCAACCTTTCTCAATGTGGCATATATGAACCTGTTCTTCACGGAGAACTTCTTCCAATCAGGAACTTCAACTATGCCCCCTCTCAGGGGCATAGGATGGGCCCTAGGCCACTGTGGTTGGTTAGTTAGGTTCGCTCATCCTGTGTTATGGGGAGAAGAGACCCCAGGGGGGCCCTGTAGGTTACCTTAGCCGTTTGCTAGGCCTTCGAGATGTCTGTCTTTCGGGCTCACTTTACTTCCGTCTGATTTCATTCTTATACTAAACTAGCTGTCTTATGTTCTTCCTCTTCTTTTCGGAATTTGCTGTTCCCATAAACGTTAATCCTAGGTGGGAACACGTTCGTGCATGGGTTCCACGTTTATCTTGGCATAGTCTATGCGTCTATGCCCTTTCTCTTTCGTCTCTTAAAACAGCTTAGTACTGATTTAGGGATACTAAAGTAGATATTTTATATACCATACCAAATCAAGAGGCATTGGAGAACGGGACAGAGCTGCTAATTTACTGTCAGATCTGCCCTTTCGTTCTCAAGGTGTTGAAAGAAAGAGCTGTGAAACTTATATAGGTACATCTGAAGCCGCGCATGTATCTGCACTTGACTCCAGGCCCAAATTTGTTCATGGTCTTGTTCATGATCAAGGCTTTAGACTCCAGATAGCTAAGGCCTTCTTTTGCTTCCAAGGGCTCATTTAGTGATCATTACGAAGATTTTGCTAAGTGTACAAGTTGGACCTCATAAGTGTTACCAGTGAGAGACTTTCAATAGTTAATATTTTTCTGCAAATTTTGTGAAAATATCGTGATTTTTCTCAGAAAAATATGTGCGTTTTTCTCCAGTTTTAGGACGATTTTTGAATTAGGTTTCTTCAAAAGATGGTTGAGCTATGAGACCTGATTTTTTTGTTTGATATTAACATACTAAAAGATCGGTATCTTGACTTCTCCAAACTTGATATCTGCAAAAAGCTAAAAAATCAACCTATCCTAATGCATAGCCTATATACTCCTCACTGGGCCTTCTGTTTTCGCTGCTATGTATGCCATGAATGATTTTTGTAAGAGGCATATGTAGACCGCAACAGTACTTATGATGCTGCCCCTGCGTTCTGCTGAGATTAAATTAAGGGCGCATAGGGATTCTACTTCAACAACTTATATTTCACTCAATGCACTCAAGTCATTCTTAACCTCTTCGCTGCCCTCAGGGGCAAATTGTACCGGGCTCTTTCCCCGCCATAATATGTTTGGGCATCACGCACCCAAGGGTCCCTAGTGCCTTCTCCGCAGGGGATGTATCATTTGGCCGCAGTTCCTGCTGAGAAGGTTATTTTTGTAAAGTTAGGTAGGTCCTCTATATTTCCCCTTCTGTTCCTCGAGGTGGGCCGCCGAATGGTGGTAAGCGACCCATCCCATGGGACTCCTATCTGCTCCCGTGTGGGGGCCACGGAAGAGACCCCCCCGCACAAGTGTTCGCTTTCTTCTGTCTTCTTCTCTTTTCGTTTTTCGTCTCTTTCCCTGCGCCGCAAGGCTGAGCGATTACGTTCGGCCGAGTAGTGTAGGGTTAGAAATGCTCGCGCCTTATTTCCTGCCAGACATGGTGCACCTGGCCGAGATTGTACTAAAAGAGCTGAGTTCTAAACTACATTATATAAAATTGGATCGCTGTTATATAGTCTTCGTTTCTGATACAGCGGGAAAACCCTCATTATAATAATAATAACCACTACGCTACGGGGTGACGGCTGTACCCCCAACCAGTCAGAGTGTTCGGCTAATAAACAGTGAATGGTTCAGAAAGTTCCTTCACGTTTTGTAATTACACTGAAGGGCCTTGGAATGGAACATCTGCTCGGGTGTTTCTTCTGTCTTTTTTTTGTGTCCTAACCCTGCGTGGCGTAGCTGAGCGAAGTGGCTCAGCTGTACTCTGTCTGGTTAGAGCTGTTTTGTGCTTTATATTCTTATCCGTCAGTAGAAGCGCACTGGCAAACCTTGGGACCAATAGAACTCACCTGATAAAATCGACTGATGCCTTCCTCGCGGCAAGGCGCAAAATATCTCCGAAGCGTTAGTAAATCTTCCTTCTACTGTTACTACTATTCAGTCTGTCTTGTTTTGTAGTGGGCCTCCATGGAAAGAGGTTCTAATATTTTTACTTCTATTGCAGCTCTTGAAATAAGGACCAGGCGGAGTACTAGCCTTTCGTGATCTTTTGCTTTGTAACTGCATAACAGTAAAGAAAGCCACGTAAACTTACCGAAAGATGTACAATATATATGTAGGGAGAGAGAATGCTGTTTCAGGACGGGTGTGCCAGACATGGTTAACTAGAATTCAATTGAAGTCGAATTGTCAATTTGTCAGTAAAAGACGCACCTCGCTTTGGTCGGCTAAATATTCGAAGAATACCATGATCCTGCTCATTGAATATGTTTGTATATTTACACTTATCTTACTATAAATTTATTTGGCATGTGTTTTACCAAAGCGCTGAGAAATGAAGATTTTTCTCATAAGTACTTCGTTCACACGTCGGTATCTGTGTAATATATTAAGTACGGTACCTCCTATGCTATAAGTACGGGTTCCCTTAGTCATAGCGGTAACATGGACCTTATTTTCATCTTTCCTAAATGCTAGTTTCCAATAGAATTACTTCTGAAAATCCAATTAACGAAAAGGGCAACTAGAACGCCTCGTGGCGTCAGACCATCACCCGCGGTGGGAGCAAATTTCATCGCTGTCATTTTTATCCAGCTAATCCTAGTTCTTTTGGCATGGGTCACATCAAAGACAGCCCACCAGACTCCCGACAAAAATTATGAAGATTGCTCAAATCCTTTGACCACTTATTTGGTGGACAAAACAAATACATATATTTAAAAATATATATACGGAGTAACCCTAAAAAACTTACCGACTTTCGATCTCTACTTTGAAATTTTCTGACAATTTTCAAATGGAAATAAAGCCGCTCAAGTATGAAGTTGTCTGCGTCATGGTAATCACCGTATTATTCATACGACTTCTTTTAAAAAATGTGAATTTTTTTACTGAAATTTGAGTATAATATGCTTCTTAGTAACGATTTTAAAGCAATATTTTAACGTCGGTTTAATTTTTTGGGGTCACCCGGTATATACAAATATATATATACTTAAATCTTCAACGAAAACATTATCACCTCTCTCACTTCGTTCGCTGGTGGTAATACTATTTTTTCTTCAACAATGCATGTGTGAACGTTGCTTCTGGGATCCTCTCGCTGACACTCAGTCATATAATATGCATGACCATTTACATAGTAGCTACAGTAAAACCCCTCTAATTCACACAGCACGGGGGGAGGGGGTGAGGGATTAGCGGGGGTTTCGGATTACCAGGGTACTTACAAATCCGAAAAAAAACTCTGTATTCCACACTAATATGGATTATAGAGAGATTGTTTGTACCTTCTGCGCTGCACCTCGCGCAGATTTTTCGTTCATCACCCCCTTAATCCAAAAAATGAGAAGTGCCTTGTACGGATTACAGAGGTATTTGTATGAACTCCGTACTTAACCCTATTAATCTGAAAAATGCTTATTTGTCCGGATTGCACTTTGAACTGTACTCCGATGTTCGGATTAGGGAGGGATTTGGATTATTGAGGTGCGGATTAGAGGGATTTTACTGTATTAATGTTATAGTTACTAACTGTACTTCCTTTGGGTCTGTTAATTCAAACTTTAGTTACGTGTAAGTTATTTGATCGTAACAGTTATACCGTACGTAAAACATATTTTTTAGTAGTAGCTACTCGTAATTTAGGCCCTTGAATTGAGCCCGTTGTCCTTGTGGAAAGATAGGTAGTATCTTTGTTAGTTATATTTTATACTGGTACTTTATTTGTACCAAAAGTTGAAAAGTTTTAAAGTGCATCCATGCAAAATAATATTATTGTAGTCTTACATCTGGTACGAAACGTATGATCAAGAGTGTATCACTTTTGTTGCCCTTGTTCCTTCTGTCGACGTGTTTTCTCCCAGTAAATTATGGAAAGAAGTCATTGACGTGATCCGTGATTGGTCTTGTGGAGTTTCAAGCGTGCAAGTCAGCCGTTACAATTTTTTTTTAGTGGCTTATAGCAGCGTCTTGGCGCGTCTAAGTGCTCCATTAGCTTATATTCGTTTCTCGAATCACAGGTATGCAGTTCTAATTTTAAATATTGCATTGTTTCTAGGGACTCTTGAACTAATTTGGTATCTAATCAAATTTATCTTTTTTATTGCAGGAAATGAAGAAAACTGACAAATTTGTTGATCTGTTTGGGGAGCCGCTGCAGCCTCACAAGGAGAGGGCAAATGCTGCTGCCAAGTCCAAAAGCTCTTCCAGTTCGTCTAAAGTTTCAAAATCTTCCGATTCTTCCAAGAGTAAAGATTCGGCTAAAGAAAAAAGTGATAAAGTTTCGTCAAAGTCGCGGGAGGAGGGCAGCAAAGAAGGTAAGGACGGAGATAAAAAGAGCAGTAAAGATAAAGACAAGACCAAATCGTCCAAAGATCACGAGCGAAAGTCGCATGATAAAGAAAAAAGTAAGAGTGATAAACATAGAAGTTCCGAGAAAAGACATGATAAAGATCCGCTTAAAGAGAACAAAAAGAGCAGCCACAGCGACAAAGAAAAAGAGCACAAAGAAAAACATCGGGATTTGGATCATCCGACCATCAAGGAAGAATCGAAGAAAAGCAGCAAACACGATTCTAAAACTCCGCCAAGCAAAGGGGATTCTTTGGCGAAACATTCTAGTCCCAGTGCTTCTCCATCCAAGAAAAAAGAAGTCGCTGTCAAACATGAATCTAAAAGCAGTCATGAAAGTAACTCTGCGTCCAAATCTCACAAAGAAAAGCCTAAGGACAAAAAGAGAGACAAAGAGAGGGAAGAGAGCAGCCATAAGGACACTAGTCATAAGGAAAAGAGTAATCGCTCTCCTACTAAGCATGAGTCAACATCTTCCAGAAAGGAAAGTAAGAGCTCATCGAAACGTAAGTTAGAAAATAGTAAATCTAGTAGTAGCTCGTCCAAAGCTGCTAAAATAGAAGTAGTGAGTAGTGATATAAAATTACCAGCCACTCCACCCACAATTGTTACCAGCTCCCCTCGGGAGCCTTCTTATCACGGTAGTGCCTCCCAGTCTCCTGCTGTTGATACCTTGACTGCCTCTGTCTCGGCAGCAGCAACTAGAGAAGGCTCCAAATCGCGGTCCTCTAAGAAGAGACATTTGTCACCAACTAAACGGAAACCTCACCAGCCGCGATCGGAGTCGAGTTCACCAGCTCCTAAGCGCTCTCCTGTGCAAGTGCCACAGCGTAAGGGCAGTCAGGACCCTTCGGCTGCTGTCCACTCCATGTCGGTCTCACCCGTGTCGCCATCTACAACCACCAGGAACTGTCCTCCTCCTAGCAATGTGCCCAAAATTTCCTCTTCGCCTCGTATTGCATCTCCTAGAAATATCGTTCCTAGTCCGTCCCCACGCAGTGCTCCTGTGTCTTCTCCTCTCAACGCTATCAAGGATGTGTCCCCTAGGACCGCCTCGCCTAATGTTAGTGAAACAAAGAAATCCTCAATTGCTAACAAGAAACATACAAAACAACATAGGAATGAACACAAAGAACCCGAGGTAGTTCGTAGTGAAGTTTTACCGCCTACAAAAACGCCTGTCGTAAATGCGCCTCGCAGTTCCTCTTGTTCTTCGAGTTCTTCTAACTCTTCTCGGTCCCGTTCAATTTCTAGATCTGCTTCGCCTTCATCTAGTTCTCGATCTCATTCTTCTAGTTCTGATAGAAGTATATCTAGTCCCTCCAGTGCACATCATTCTAGGTCACGTTCTGGGTCTAGGTCTGCTTCACCATCGCCATCTCGTTCACCCTCCAGGTCTAAATCTAGGTCACGTTCCTTGTCTTCAACCAGCAGCACATCGCCGTCTCCTCCGAGATCAAATAATACCACATCTCCTGGCCCAAGGCATAAGGCTTTAGGGATGCTCTTAGATCAGTGTTCATCTACTAGCGATTCAGAAGATTTAGAAATGGTGCCAGTAAAACGTCCAAAAATAGAAGAAAAAGAAACCAAGAAGGAAGTAAAGAAAAGGAAAAGCAAAAGTGCCAGTGCTCCTTCTGAAGAGTACGCAGCTAACAGAACTAACGCTGGGCAGCGGGATAAGCGACCGAACAGTGTTGCTGAAAATAAAAAACCACTTCCTTTTGTTCCTACATCTAATAAAGAAGACCCGTCTGCAAGGTTGGGCGTTCACCCTCCAGTGCAAGCCACTATCCTAAATGCGGATGTTGAATCGGATGCTAATGACCCAGAGAGTGGCAATGGCTCCGATGATCATGATGCCTCAGACAACGAGAGTATCGATGATAAGGCAAATGGTCGTACCGGAGATAGCGAGAACGATGCCGGTTCTGAATCCGAATATAGTGAGGATGAGGGTGAATGCTGTCTGAGCGACACTGAGGAGCAGCGCGTCTATGAAGAAGGAAGGGCTTACGTTCAGTGTTCAGAGAATAAAAACGGCCAGAAGGAATATCTAGAGCACCCTGACTGGTTCAGTAATGAGAGTCGCGTGTATTACCTGCGCAAGGGACTCCACCCAAAGCGGCGGTTGGTGATGGATGTCACCATTGCTGCTCTGCGCGCCTCGACGTTAGGGGACGCTGGTAAACAGGTAATAAAGTGTGTCTACGACTGTCTAGTGGAAAACAATGTTAAAATGACTTTCAATAACGGCAGTCCGACCGTAGAGTGGCGAGATATTGACCCCGACGTTTTGCGTCAAGTTAGAAATATTTTTCGGCAATATAACAATATAGAGTATGAAGAGCAGAGAAGAGAATAGTGGTGGGGCGGAGTAGGAAAGGATTTGTGGGGTGAATGTACCGCTTCAAGTCGAGTTCAGATTGTAGTCGTCTGGTCGTCTTACGCACTACTTCTTTGCGTTGTGTATGTTGTAAACACAGCTGCCCCGCTATCAAAAGTTCCACTAATATAACAGCAGCTGGCTTGCTTGGCAAGTGTCACTTCTTGGTCGATCTTCGGTTCTCTAATAGTTTTGAGTAAATTTTCCATAGCTGTGCACTTTCCTGTTTTTTTTTAATCTGACGCAGCGACTTATAGCTACGTATTCACAGACGTCTACTCGTGTTTGGTGATGAAAGAAATTTTGGAATATGAAAACATAAGTTCAGGTGAGCTAGCTCAACCCCGCCCCAAGTATTTTCTTTTGTTTTCGGATTAGCAATGTATGAAACGCTGTCCTTAATAAATTGCACCACTATATATTTGAATCCAAAAAGTGCTTTTGCTGCATACTTTTTCTTTACTTACCAATACTTGGTTGGATTACTGTCCAGCTGTGATGAGTCCTTCTTGCCCTTCAACTGTAAGTCTCAAAAAAGTGTTGGGTCTGTGTAGTGTACTGTACTGTGTC
Source organism: Parhyale hawaiensis (assembly GCA_001587735.2). NCBI lineage: Eukaryota > Metazoa > Arthropoda > Malacostraca > Amphipoda > Hyalidae > Parhyale > Parhyale hawaiensis. The sequence continues at coordinate 10,044,953 of LQNS02278145.1, forward strand.
AGCAAGACTCTCCAGACCTATTTCATGTTGGGAAAATGAACTAACATGAAAATGCTATTTTGAAACAATAATACTTAAACCTAAGCTTATGCCGCAATTATTTTATTTTTGTTCTGAAAAAGCCACATTCTGCGTCTCGCAGCCATGGCTTTAGGCAAGTATTCAGGTTCTAGTGCATCCTTTGCAATTTTAACTCTGACTTGGTTTGGCTGCCGAGCTTTCATGAAATTTACAAGTTTCCACCAACTTTCTATGCACTCTAAATCTTTGGACAAAAACTCGCTCATCGTTGTGATGGGCATTTGCGATTAAATAGAAACTTTCCCCAATTATTGACGAAAAATTGTTGAAAAGATGTCCCTATCATTTAAAATCGTTCATGCTACTTGAATCAGTCGTAAAGCTGAACCCTCTTTTTAATTTTATTGTTTTAAGACATCACCACAGTTGATTCACTGCGCAGTAAAGGCTGGTTGTGGTAAATCTTACGCTGGAAAGCAGCCACAAAACTTACAAAAGTTGTCCAATTTGTTGTATTTAAGTTTTCAAGCGTATCGTTTCTGCTGACACTACTCTCTATCTTGCAAATGCTCTGTGTCCCGCAAATTAGATGTGTGTTTCCCAGAGCGCTAGTTACAATACGTTGTAACGTACGTGCCAGCGTGGCTGTTTTCAGAACATTGTGTCCGCTACCTGTGTCGTCCGGATAATGGGACATACCCTTAAGGGGCTACGTGCGTCTGTACAGACTCTTTAGTTTTCTCTAGTCTGACGTGCTACTGCTGCTCGAAAAAGCTAAGACTAGGTGGCTGGTAAAGGGCATGGAAGAACTACTGGCTTAGCGTAGCTACTTAGTTTCAACCACTAATCGAGCCCGCTCTACTGAACCCCATCGCTATTGCTCTTGAGTGACCGCATAACTTTTTACAGCGTCAATTTCACTGCCTCGCATGTATGGCCGACGTATGGGGCTTTGCTTAGCTATCTATTTTTGTTGTTTAATAGTTTTCATAGGTCCTTTTGTTTACGTTTGGGGCATGCGTCGTAGAAGTGTTGTCGATTCAGCTGGCGCAGGATTTGCAGATGTGCGGTTCAGGACGCTAGGCAGCAACTGTGTCGTTTTCACCAAGTAAGGATTTTGTTGATTGTGCTACATGTGTATTTATTGCTTAATACGCGATATTTTCGAATTTGTCTTTTTAGTGATTCTGGAAGACATTAAGTTGTATAATTTTGTAAGTTATTTTCATAGTGAATTCTTTGTATAATTTGTTGTCCTTCGTGTTGAAACTGACGCAAATTCTGATGGAATTGGCGTGCTTTCTGTTGGTAAGTCAACCGTATTGTTCTCTCTCTTTGTATATCCTCAGGGGCGTCATAGGATGGGCCATAGTGCTAGGATACTTCCTTCTTGCCTATCCTGTATTATGGGGTTGTGCCCTCAGGCAGGACGCCATAAGTTACCTTGACTTTATCTCTTCGGGACGTTTTTTTTTTCAGTGTTTATTTTGCTTTCTTTCATCTTTACTATCTTACCACTTGTGTTATTACAGTTCTTCCTCTTCTTTCCTCACTAATTGTTTCCGTGTCTAGGTAGCTTTCCTCCTCCGTGTATGGGCTCTCCCCTCTTCATCAGCTGCTTTACCTCTACTTCAACCGATCTGAGCTAGCCTGCTCCAAAGGTTTCCCCCTTAGCAATACAACCTGTTACCAGACAAAGATGCTTCGCAGCAAAATTGCACAGCGGACCTCGTGTGCTGCAAATTGTGCTTAGGGCCCGGGAACGAGGTCAGAGTCTGGTGAGCGATCTTTCTGACGCTGAGCGCACTGAGTCAGCAAGCACATGTTTGCTGTGCATGGCCACCGTGGGGCTACTTACCTTAGGGTAGAGGGGTCGTTGAACCTTCTGCTACTGCAACATATTTCTTAGCGACCCGTGGTCGGCTGCGGCTGTACTTACTCGTCTGGTGCCAGTTGGCCTGTGTCTGTCGTGCGAACCGGCGCGTGTTGGTTTCTCAGTGGAGGGTGCAGTCAAAACTTGACTTTACCATTTTACTATTGCCACATATTGCCCTGGGAGACTTGCCTCATCCTTCTGCTCTCACGGCAGCTCTCTGCGCCGACCCCTACTAAACAAAAAACATTGAACGCTCTGTGAATAAAATAAATTGGTGCTGCCAGCAGCAACTCTCTGTTCCGTGCCGGCATATTGCGCCTGTGAGGCTACTAACTGCGATCTCTGAGCTCCACAATATTTAGTTATCACATGTGAAGCAAATTGGAGCCTCTAATTGACAGCGTTAAACTAACGGAGCAGCGGTCTTTGTATATGCTTCGACTCCCTCCCCCCCCCCCCTCCAAGATGGATGAAACTATAGTTCATAGATCGGTTGCCTGGAGTAAGCTTCCCCATTCACCTTGCGTTGCCATAATTGCCATTAATTTGATCATTGTTAGTGAGAGGTACAATGCAGTATTCGGCTTTAGGAACTAAATAGGTTCACGTTTAATGGAAACTGTTAGAGTTTGTTTGGTTTGTTTAGTTTCAAGTGAGCAATGCAGTAATGTGACAGCCACCGAACAAGTGCTGTTAGGTTAAGTATTTTTGTACTTCTGAACACCGAGGTGCTGGTGTTGCCCTCGTAGTGTCTTCAGCGCAATGTGTTCTTTCACTCTCAGTAGTTTTTGAACGCTTCTTCTTGGGTGTTTTCTTTTGTGCTGATCTTTTTCTGTTTTCCAAACTGGTAGCTCTGCACGTAGATACAGTGTGGTTGTTTCGTATTCCAGCTCCTTGTTGTTTCGAATGCTATATATCTGTTCCGTTTCCTCTCTTGAGTGAATTTAGCTAAAAATGACTAATTTTTAATTTTCTTTAAGGAGCCTTACGTTAGGTTGTCTTGTTTTATAAATGATTTTGTCATGCTTGCGAGTATGATATCAATTCCATGGTGGTTGTGGCATGTAGTTTAGATTCCGAGGCGCAGTTGATGTTGTCAGTGAGCATGAAAATTTGTTGAAGATGTTAGTGAAGTGCAGACGTTGTCTTCCCAAAACATACGTCCGTTAACAAACATGGCTCGGATATGTGGCTAACGTGATTTGGCAGTTCCTACTACTAAGTACCAAGAAGATCGATAGAATTTGTCGAATGTCTACTTATATGAATAATAACGGCTTCCTTCGGAAGTTAACGCACTACAGACAGTCAGCACATCCAAAAATCGTGCGGGCAAGCACTGGGAACAACACCCTCCGCAGCTTCGAATCCCTCCTCCATATTAGGTAAATCAGCTTCCGACATACCGTACTTCATCTTTCCAAAGGCAGCTTTTTCTTCCATCTTTCACAACCATTCAAACGCAACGTCAGTATGTCAACTCCTCTGTTCCAACTGAAGAATTTTGCTCACTCAGCGGCGGTTTTCAGTTTTTCAAATATGTACGTAACGCGAGGGCAGCAGCAGAGAGCGAACTGCTGCGCAGGCCTTAACAACTCTGCGAGAGGGGACTTTTTGGTGGGTCTATTGTCCACCGTATGGTGGTTAAACTAGGATTCTAATAATAATCTAGTGTCGGCCGTTTAATATAATGACTTCCCGCACTAGAGGCACCAGTGCCGGAGACAAAATTCTCTTGGGATCACCTCGACTTACGGAAAAAAAACAGAGCCGTTACACGGATGCAGCTTCTTCGTCACCCAATACCGTGCTCGAATATCTGATGTTTTGTCACAAAAATTACGTAACCGCAGCTTCTATTTCACGTTTTACATTATACGGCGTCTGGAGTTTGATCTTTTTGTGCATTTGAGTTCAGTGTGGGGGGTATGGCTTAAGAGTAGCTGTCGGACTGTCGGTAAACAGCGTGATGTACCTGAAATAATTATTTCTGACAATTGAGTTTTCTTTCCCTTGTCCTTCTAATCAGAATGCTGTGCGTGCCGAGGCTTGACCATTCACAGTAGAGTTTCAATTCATCTTATGCGATAGGTACCTAATAGTTATTGCAGTGGGAAAGGCCTGATCAAGTTGTGCAGTGAATAGGACGATAATACTACATTATATACAGTACTTCATATCTTACAAATTGTGCTGCATAAACTGACAGGGTTAGGCAAAACGTGTTCTAATTTCTGTGTCTCCAAGTTATTTAAATGTTGGCACACATTGTGGCATTTAGCTGTGTGAAGTTGGCTTTTCCTCTATTCATTCACCCATCCTCTGTTATGGGGAGCAGCGTCCCCGGGGGATTGTGTAGGTTACTTTAGCCATTAGGTAGGTCTTCGGGACTTCTCTCTTTCGTGCCCATTTTGCTTCTTTCAATCTTCATGCTCCTACTGATGATGCTCTGTACTGTTCTTCCTCGTCTTTCCCGACTTGCTGTTTCCATGTGCGTTGATTCGTGCTTGAGTTCCACCATGGTGGAATAACGTAATAGGTAAACTCATCGCTTGACCATTTTGAGATGGTTCTGCGCACCTCCCTGTGTGACGTCACGTGGTGCGAACGCTCGTAAAAAACGTCAGTGTTGTTAGAGCATCAATATAATTTCTAATTTATTTTTGCGATTTTTTCGTTATAATGAGATGTTGTTCGATGTTCGGCTATTCTGAACATGTTTATAACAATTTATTGAAGCTTTATCTTGTTAATAAAGACCCTAGTTGAGTAGCAAAAAAGGGGTTTGGAGTTGGAAATGAGCCAACTCGCATTCCGCTGTGGCAGGCCGCATGTGCTCCAACTATTTTTCGCCTCAGCAATATGATAACGCTTATTGCTTATCAGTACAATGCGCAAAGTTGGAAAATGTGCATTTGTGTGTTCTTGATGCGAGACTTTTTCTTTTCAACAGGTATTTGGCTTTGGAATTAAGATTTCAGGGTGCGGCACTAAAGGTTCCTTGATTCTCAACATTTTACTATTTCGCTTTTTAATTGTTCAAAAAAGCACTCCCTAGTAATTGAGTAATACAGGTTTCGTTTTAGGTTTACCCAAGTAACACCAGTCAATACTCATTGTATTTAGGAATTTCATAAAAATTTTTAAATTAGAAAAAGCTCGTTGTTTGTACGCAAATGCGTTGTAATGAGTATGGCTCGGATTACGTTTTTTAATTACCTTAGCTAGAAAACTGAGACGAGTTCAATGGGATACTGTTTTATTACTGAGAGAGGGACTGTTAGGAAGATAGAGCTATGTAACGCAGAGACCTGCATATCAAATCCATCCTCTTGACATTTGGATTTTCTTGTTAAGAAAAGCTCTTTAATATAATAAATTCACAGCTAGACTTGACAAATATGTACTGTACTTACATTTAGCAATAGATCTTTCAAGTTTCGTCCGACTTCCGACCCGATGTACGTTAAAGTGAGACCTTCCGGCAGCAATGTAGCGACAAAAATCACGGAGAATTGAGCGCGATGTGACTTACTGTTGCTTCGCTAGTAATTGTTCATTTATCAATACTCGATTACCCTTTAATTCAGTTAAGAGATTATGTATCAACCTACACTCCTGCGATAAATAGTAAGCAAAGTGTACACTATATGTCTATCAAACCAATTTGAACTTTCAATTGCGACATTCTTTAGGCGCTGCAGTTGTTTTTCTTTGAAACGTATTCTTTTGTCATTTTCGACGGTGGGGTGCGCTAGTAGAGAAAACGATCATGTGGTGACGAAGAACAACCCATGTCAATGTTATAGCGAACAAGTCGTAGCTTTGTTGCTGTACTTTATTCTTTCGTCGTTCAGCCCATTTATTTGACATTCTATGTATTAATTTATTTCTCACAAAGGGATATTTGCTCGGGGAAGTTAAGAGGTGTGACTGTGAAAATGATTACCACTATTTCTCCTCCATGCAAGCCCTCGCTCACTGTATTTATGAAGCAAGTGAGTGACATGTAGGAACAAATGAACACGGACTGCCATCTATCTATCGCTCCACGTGACGTAACAGCTGAGATTTAGTGGCGGGGCTTACAATCAGACCTGCGCGTGAGTTAACCTGTTACGTAGTTCAGGAATGGGTTCCACGTTTCTCTTGGCATTCTTTGTCCCTACTCTCTTCTTCTCTTTTAGCGAGGCCTTCGGGACGTCTCTCTTTCATGCCCAATTTGCTTCCTTCCCCATTTCATACTCCTACTTGCTCATGATTTATTCTGTTCTTCCTCTTCTTTCCAGACTTGCTGTTCCCATGCGCGTTAATCATGTGTGGGAAAACCTTTGTGCATGGGTTCCCCATTTCTGTTGACATCCCGTATGTCCCTTGTTCTTTCGTCTGTGATATCGTTCCGCTCGGAAACTGAGGCTTAAACTTTCTGACTACATAATACTAACTAACTTGTTCCTCTCTTGAATCACAGTGACTCTGTAGGTAGGGAGACTTAAACTAGGAGAATACTACTACTATTTCACTGATTCGTCATATATTTTATTTATAACTCGAGATTTCTTTCCTAGGACCGTGACGCGCCTGTGTAGCCTTATCCGTACCAGGTTGTGTTATTTTGCTACTAGAGGTTTTGTCCTGTAGTATGCGTACAGAAGTATAGCCTATGTTGCGAGGCAGCTCAGTGTGGTACAGAGTTAATGATTCCATTCAGTGCAGTGTAGATTAAAGCCATATTTCATATGGCAGTTGGCAGCCCTGGAACCTACGGGATTTCTTCATTCACTTCGATATTATTCAATCACTTCGATTGACATAAACTTGTCCCAAATTTGAATTCTGAGACTTCGGTTCGTTACCTCGGATCGAGTTCCGGGCGTATTCACACCCCCATTACGTTCGATACGGTGACCCGTCGAGACTTTCAGGTAACTTCAGCCCCCCCCCCCCCCCCCCGTGCCATCCGATATGTGGAAGCGTTAGAGAAGAGCAATCAATCCACGTGAGCTGTAAAGTTTATTGGTCTAGATTTGTGTAACAGTTGCTACTGTGAATATTATACAAGGATACGAGCTTGGAAACGAACTACTTGCTGTGCTTTTATCGAGTGCAATATAGGTGCAGATATCGTAGGGGGTAGCATGCGGCCCTGTCACGAGGGTATATAGGCCCGGTGGTCTGCGGGCTGTCTCCTCTTACAGTTGGGCCACATGCGCCCACCTCTCTGTGCCAAATATGCAAGGATACGTAGTTCACTACAGAAACGCAACAGTATTAAAGGGGAGGTATTATTTTTTGAATAATCCACCAAATAAATTTATATACACATGTGTAGTAGTAGTAGCGCATCAGGGACACAATCTCTATATCGCGCCGAACTATTCCTAAGATTTAACACAGGCTCGTGCGCCTCTAAGGCGCGAAGTATATAAGGTACAGGTCTTTTCAAATTATCAATGATTTTGTCTCGCGAATTTTCTACCGGTAGGTCTCAGATTCTAAGTGGTCACTGCGTTACTGACTGGAAAAAGGCGCTAGTTCTGCATCTCAACCTCCCGGCACGGCTGAACGCTTTCGCTCGGCTACGCGCGCAGGGGAAGGAAACGAAAAACAAGAAGATAGAAGTCCAGCAGGAGTAGGCGGCCTTCTCGATCAGCGGCCCACCCCCCGAAACAGAAGGGGAAGTCTTGAGAACCTACCTAACTTTACAAAATTAACCTCATCAGGAACTGCGGCAAGCTGCAACATCCCCTGCGGAGAAGGCACTAGGAACGCTTGGGGTTGTGAAGCTCAAATATATTGTGGCAGGGAAAGGGCCCACCAGAATGTACCCTTGAGGGCTATATTTATTTATATGGAGGACGAATGTACGGAGATGGTTTTATGGCAAAGAGTTTAAATTAAAAATCCGTACTATGGAATTAAGTGTACTGGAAGCTGAATAAGAGGATTGCTCGTTGCTTGCCTTTGAATGAACTCACACGTATGCGGACTATCCATTGTATCGGCCGGACAGGCGCTTTAAAAAAAAAACACGATCGATGCAGGTTTGGTTCAGTGGACAGCAAAGGAGGCGGATGTTCAAAACAAGTGCGACGCTAAACAGAAATCTAAACTGGAAGTGGAACTAGCATTTGACAGGGTATTTTTTGCTAAAAAAAAAACAGTCTAATTGTGCCGCAAAAGTGCTCTTTTGCAAATGCATCGTTTCTAAAATATGACAGTTACTGATAACCTTATTGTTTAATCGCTTCAAAATTTAGAATTGGCTGAAACTTGATTGAATGCGTTTAACGTTCAACATAATATTGGTATGTAGGCTTTTGAGTAAAATATATAGGTGTTTGGTTATTTAGCCACACATAAAGCATAAATCAGCCGAAACCGTGATGAGAGTCAAGATTCTAGTGAAACATCGTCCACAAGGAACTGACTACTTCACGAGTTCGCTCATTGGTGGTTATGACCGCGACGAAACGATGACTTAGATTCACAACGTCATCCGACCAGAACAGAGTTTTTTTGGGAGATTTTTAGTTGCGTTTGACTACATCAGGCTAAAATAAATAACTAATGGTGAACGGCATATATATATAATAGTTATTGACTATCCTATAAAAAAAACTTTGCCTTGATTGGAACCGCTCCTTTAATTGAAAAATAACTGGATTAGTAATCAGATATCACACAGCAGCTGCTCAGGATTATTCAAGTTTTCAGTTGTCAGAATAGGAAGTGTGGCAATAAAAATCTTCAGTTTGACAGACGCCTACAATAGATGTCCATTGGCTCGCTGCGATGGAAATCATCTAAATCTAATCGGCTTGGCTTTATTCAGGATTATATATTAACATAAACCGGGCGGTCTAGATTCGCTGCCCTGAATCAAATTTCAGTGGTCATTGCACTCTGGTCACGCTGAAGAAAACTGGATCGCGAGTAGCTTCAATTTAGATTTTCTTCCCTGCAGCGTGTAAGTCACTGACACTTGATATTTGGTAAAGCTTCCTTTTCGCTAAAAGCGTTTATCGGTTTATACTTACTGCTTTCCGAGCACTGAACGTTTTCAGTCCAAAATAACTGTTCAAAACAAGTGAAAGGCCACTTTTACAAACAGGCTTTTAAATAACAATAGCTATCTGCTCAGAACACAGGATTTCATCGTTGAATGAAACCCACTTGTGCCTGTCCTTCACATAGAACAAAAATTATTAAAAAAAAAAAAAATCATTGCAATCATAGCGGCCTCCGGCAATGCTTGAAATGTCCCCTCAGGAGTTGAAACTGGCCCTGATTTCATTTGAATAGTTTATCATTTCTGTCTATTCATAAACGAGCTCGCCACAGGAGCGCATTCTAAGACTTGCAAACTCAGAATAGCGCGGATATTCGTGCTTGGCGTCCAAAGAAGTCCTTGGTGCTACAGTGTCCTATGTCCGTAGCTAGGTTTTACTATTGAAGGTTTCTTCAATTTTGATAATGATTTTGACGGGAAATCTTGACTGTTTGATGAAAAATCTGATCGCATTTCTTGGAGATTTGGCGAAGCCTGTAATGAAAAGAATTGGGGTTCGGCAAAATCAGTGGAACACTTGATTAATTCCCTGAAACAGAATAAGGCCCTCCTGCCATTGTGTAGAAACAGCTTCGATGCGCCACGGCTCTGATTCACACAGCTTTTTGGGAAAAATCTTGAGCCATCCTTGGCAATCGCCTTTCAGAGACAGTTTTAGAGATAGCAACTTTGTCTCCAAAACACGCCAAAAAATGTTCATTTTTCTTGGAGGTTGAGGGGCCAGTGCATAAATTGAAGCCACTTTATCAAAGACCTGGACTTGTCAGTGTATTCCGTGCTTTTATAATTAGGTCTGTCGACCAGTCTTTGCGATCTCATCACTAGTCCAGTCCTTTCTGGATATTTTGGCGAGGTAACAGTGATTTTCTAATGGAGACTCTTCCATGATGTTCGTGCCAGGGGCTAGTCTGATATTGATGTAACTAGGGTGCGCTTCATTGGCAGTTTGACGATTTTCTTCTACAGTGCGTTTCAGTGTACACTTTTATCTCTTTGAAATGAGCTTCAAAATCTTCTGGAGGATTTGCCCTGTTTCTCATATTCAACCATTGTCTTTGATAGGGCAGCTACCGAAACACCGAAGAGTTCAGCTGCTGTAGTGACAGAAACTCTTGCAATGCGAGCTCGAGCGATGTGCCCTTTTTCAAATTCAGTGAGATCTGGCATCTGAGCTTAATTTATTCTATAAATATGAAACGAAACACCGCATAAATGTGAAACTATCTACAATGCAGACAAATGCAGTAAAATTTGAATGGATAGTCATAGTATCATAAGAAATATTGGAGTTAGATTCCACTGAAAGTATTGGTTGAAACACGGTACATGTATTACAATTCCCAGACGAAGTACTGGGCAGTGATAGTTCAATATAATCATTGCCATGGGCGTTTGTCCGAGTCTAAAGAATAGGGTAAGAAAAGTAAAGTCACATAGTTTGCAATAAACCTAACTTGATACAGGGTTAACCAAAACTAAACAAAAAAATTACCACAACTCCGCTTATACAGTGGCGTGGCGATGAGGTTGCCATCTAAAATGTGTTTGACTTGAATATAAATATTCAGAATTCAACTTTTGAGAAACTAGGAAATTACCTAAAAACTACCTCCATCGTATTCGTTGTTGAAGGCGGCATTTCCAATGGCAAGTCCGCGAACTTATAAGCTCGAAGTTTACGAAACATTAACGATATCAACGATGGATACTTTAAGTTATTGAAGATCATTGTTTAATAATAATATAATCGATGGGCTCTAGTTGCAGTTCGAACATGACTCCCGCCACTTTTTCTGCTCGTTGCGCGTGCACTCGTAAAACGACCACGCGCTTTGTATTGTTCATCGTGTAGAATGATAAAGATATCACGAATAAAAACGTAATTAGTCATCAAAAGTAGTAGTGCCTAACGTTATAGATACACGTGAACATCGTATAAGGTGTACTAATACAAGGATTATTCGTATTTGTTTTGTAACTAATATCCATGTAGCTAAAGTACTTCATATAAGGTAGGTTGGATGTGCATTAGTCACATATTTAAAGTTAAATTTCATTCAGATTCTGGCATATATTGTGAAGTTTCATATCTTATGAAACAGTGCACCATTGCCAGTTTTTCTTCAAGTTAACACCTGTAGTAAAAAATAAATAAAACGAAGGCTGACTAAACGTCACAGATGTATAAGGAGTCTTTTCACTGAAGGTACACGTATTTATGTCCGCATCCTCTACCTTATATGAGGTTCACCTGCGTTTCGCAATATCGTATGCTAGTGAGAAACCTCTACGGAAATAGATTCAGATACATCGGACGAACTATACATCACGTCATAGCATATACATAGGAGCTTCAACTTTCATCCTTTACAAGATGGCGCCACGGATGTCAAGTCTTCTAGTCACAAATGCTTTTCCACAGACTTCCTGCTTCTTCACCCCAAAAGGAATTTAGTATACAGCGTTCAGTAGGTCGCAGGGAAGTACACAGTTGTTGCTAGTGGAAACACTTGAAATGCCACGAATATTATAATTATTATGAGGGTTTTCCCGCCGTATTAGATACGAAGACTATATAACAGCGATGCAATTATGTATAATATAACTTTGGAGGTTGAGTCGAACTCACACGAGCTCTTTTAGTACAATCTCGGCCTGGTGCACCATGTCTGGTAGGAAATAAAGCGAGAGCATTTCTAACGGTACATGGCTCGGCCGAACGGGATCGCTCAGCCATGCGGCGTAGGGAAAGAGACGAAAAACGAAAGGAGAAGAAGACCGAAGAAATTATTATTATAATCAAATTTTCCCACTGTATCAGATACGAAGACTACGTAACAGAATACAGTTTAGAAAAAAAACAGAAGAAAGCGAGCAATGGTGCGCTGAGTCCCTTCCGTGGTCCCTCACACGGGAGCATATAGGAGTCTCATGGCCCACCTCGCGGAACTTAAGGGAAATATAGAGAACCTACCTAACTTTACAAAACTAACCTCAGCAGGAACTGCGACAAGCTGCTACATCCCCTGCGGAGAAGACACTCGGGACCAAATGCCACGAATATAGAAAATTCATATCAACCGTAATTATTTGATTCACTGGTAAAGTAACATACAGTAAAATACATACATCAATAATATATTATGACACTGTAAATAATGTATCATAAAATAATAATAATATTATCCCCCTCTCCGAGACACTGAACAAGGCCGGCCAGTCGTACAGTCGTACCATGAAGCTCAACCACCTGCTTTACATGGACGACCTCAAGCTCTACGCCAAATCAAAGGACCAAGTAGAGCAGCTGTTTAATATACATGTAGTCCATCAGTACTCACAAGACATCCAAATGCAGTTCGGCATCAGTAAGTGCGGAGTCCTCAACATCGAACGGGGAGAGGACTGCGTCTGAGGGAATCACTATCGAAGAAGGTACCGTCAAGGATATCGAGGAGTCAGGTTATTAATACCTGGGTGTCATGGAGTATAACACCATTCTCCACAGAACGATGAAAGATTCCATTCGGAAGGAGTACCTCACCCGACTCCGGCTTATCGTGAAGTCACACCTCAATACCTCAATAGGGGCAACACCATCAAGGCCATCAACACCTGGGCCGTCCCCGTAGTCCGATATTCTGCTGGCATCATTAACTGGACAAAGAAGGACTGCACTGACATGGACATCAAAACCAGGAAGTTCATGACCATCTTTCGAGCACTGCACCCAAGATCGTGCGTAGACAGACTATATCTGAACAGAAGAGAGGGGGGCCGTGGCCTCATCAGTGTCGAAGACTGCGTCGAAGCGGAAAAACGCGCTCTCTCCCAACACTTCAGAGAGAGCGACGACCCGTGGGCACGCTGCTTGGTCGAGGCGAAGTTGCTGAAAGAGACCGAAACGGCTGAGCAATTCAAACAGCGACGACGCCTCG
>LQNS02278145.1:10058580-10070806 GCA_001587735.2 Parhyale hawaiensis
GGCCATCTCCACCCAGGAACCCTCCAGAAGAGCGCTCTACTCGGAACAGCGCACATCATTCGCAAAGTGCTCTGAGCCTTAGGTCGCGGGATGTGACCCGGCGCCAGAGCGTAGAGCCGAACATCGCTCAACCGATCCATTTTTGGGTCGTGAAATCACCTCGATAATAATAATAATAATAATAATAATAATAATAATAATAATAATAATAATAATGTAACTTACTTTTTTGGGGCCACGTGGTGTAAGCATCATGATGGACTTCGCTCACCTATCCCAGTGTTAGCTTACAAGCTGGAAAAGTCGTTGTGAAGACTCCAATTTTTCAACAGGCGTAATTCAATAAACTATACAGTATAAAAGGTAAATGTGTACCTGTAGCATTTTTAAACGATGGCGAGTGTAAATCCGAGTAGCATTAATATACCGACCAAGATATTTCCCATTTTATTCCAGGAATAAACTCGGAAATATACCATAATTGAAAAAGCACATTGTAGCTTTCCGAACACCCTGTATAAGTTCGGAAAGAAACAGCTGCAGTAGGCCAATGATAACACTGGGCAACAAGCAATTTTTTGTCGAAATTATTTCGACTGTATTATCATCAGTTCTACCTTTTGATTCCAAATCTGATAACCATTTTTGTCTATCACGTCAAACTTTCAAGCAATCACGGCCTGTTTCGTGTGCTTCATCAGTGCTATTCCTACCGAACGCCCACTGGGAAGATTTTCATACGAGTCCTGTAATGTTATTCCTACGAGAATAGCTAGTACGAATATCAAAACCCCTGACGTGCTAGCGAAATCTCAGTTACAGATCTAAAATCAAGGTCAAATATTGACTTTGGAGTAGCGCGTAAAGATGAGGCAACGAAAAAAAAAATTGTCGCCCTGTGTAATCCTTTACTATACTACTACGCGTTATCATTAATGGTGTGTTTTTAGTGTTTAAATTTCGGTTCACGTGCTTCACTCGATAAGTGTAGAATCAGAGAACAAATCTCGATGCTTTAGTGCAGGATTCATTCTTGTTTTTTCCTGTATCTACAACACCATTTGGTATGTACCATTAGTAGCACATAATGCATTAAACGATCAACATTTCGTGCCCATTGCACTCATCTAGCTGTGGACGATATAAATAGTGCTAGGAAAAGCACTATACATTTCAGTCACAAAAAGGTAATTACTATAGACTACTAAGAAATACTGTGCAGTACATCAATTATTGCGCAAAGGAGAGAGAATCGCTGTATTTTCTAGTACCTATAGCAGCAAGCGCTTCAACCATACTGATTATATATATATATATATATATATATATATATATATATATATATATATATATATATATATATATATGCGGACATGGCGGTGTACCGGTAGTCCTCGATACAGGCCCCTAGTTTCATGAAGTTTTATTATATAACTTCAAATTTTGTTGTTCCGGTATTTTTAAGTTAAAATTTTCAACAGAAATAGTAATATAGCATTTACTAAGAAGGGCTTATATGGAAGACCGCCTGTATATTGAGGCAGCGTACAGATATCTGTAGCTTAACCCTGAAGAGACAAAATACAGTACAGTATCTGTTTCTCGTAGGACTTGTATTGTTTGAAATGGTTATTGAATATGTTGGTGGTAATCATTTTCTGCTGCCTTAAATTTACTTTCCGTGTTCAACGTTTTTGTTTATTCGGAATTTCTTCTACCTTACTTATGCTGTATCCGTGCATTATAAGGCAGTTTTGAGAAAAACTTCTCTTTAAGTCATATGCTTTAAATAAAATTTGTGGATTCATCCCGGGAAAACATTTTAGCACCGTGTAGAAAGGTGCTCTATAGAGTTAATTTTTGCCTCGATAGAAGCCACCGCCTGAGTGGAGAGCTTGCTGCTGGTAAGTATAATACAGCTGACAAAAGTTCATTGAAGACGTAATTTATCAACGGGTGCGTTAAGCTGTAAACCGAAGAACGGGAAAGTTAAGCAAATGTGTAATGACGAACTGCAGTACAGAAAGCAGCAAATTGTACAACAAGAAACTGAAGCATAAAGGTTAAATCAACTGTGTAGTGGTAAATTAATGTACAGGAAGGCTGAGCAGATTATATAATGGCAAGCCGAAGCACAGTGTGATGACAGCCGTGCTACGTGCTGTGATGCCGTTTGGGCTGGGCGGCCCTCCTGTGCTCTCAGCCCCAGACGCCCCAGCCCAAGCTTGGTGGCTGTAGGTCTTCTTCCTGCACTCTGCTCTTCTTGCCAAAGGTTCGCCAATACAGTCTGTAGTAAGAGGAACAGCGGTAGCTAAGTTGTTATAAATGGCATGAAAACGATTTTGAAACAACAGCAACTGCCTGTCACCGGCATCTAGCGATACAACATGAATATTACTCATCTCTACAACTACGAAATGCATAAATTGTAACTGTGCAGAAGTCTTTCCTGGCCGTTTGAGTGATGCAGTGGGAGCAAGGCAGGGAGAAAAGGCACAACGTTGCCGGTGTGGAAATGGCGGGGTGCATCAAACGTTGAGTCCTAGAGAAAAACACAGCGACCGACGTGAAGAGCTCTTTGTAGTATTGTGGAAACAGCAGAACGTTAAGTGAGTCAGTACGTTATCTTTTGAGCCGCTCTTTTGAGCCGACGTGAAGAGCTCTTTGTAGTATTGTGGAAACAGCAGAACGTTAAGTGAGTCAGTACGTTATCTTTTGAGCCGCTCTAGACACAGCGACGATGTTTTACTAGAGAAAAGGAAAGAGCATGCAGTATGTCGATAGATATGTAAAATCTATGCCAATTGTAATAATTTCGGAAGAGCGAGGGGGGCATATGATATGCACACGGTCGATGAATTAAGCAGCGCGAACGAACAGCTCCGGCGCTGTACTCTGCCGCCATGCGCGTGTTTTGGCTGGTGTTGCTCTTACCCGACCGTGTTCCAGAGATGTTCCGCACCTTGGCCTAAATAGCCGTCTACAAGTAGGCTACGTTTGCGAAGGGGGAGGAAGGTCATGAACCTAGCAGTTAACGTTATTCTAATTTTGCGCTTCAGATGTAAAAATTTCACTGCGCTCACCTCGTCACACCCGAGATATGAGCGTCAATACAGGCGTATATACACGGGGTGTATGAATAGATTTAAGCATCGCTGTACAGGAGCGTCGATGTACGGCCAAACCTACAGTTATTGAAAGTACAACCTTTTTGTAAGTATTCCTGACAAATTTTGAGTTTCTCAAAAAGTTTAAATGCTGAAAAATAAATCATCAAAAATTCCTTATCCCTTTTGGTTTTTTCTGATGCTTACAACTTTTCATACATCCCTCGTATACTACATCTCAACAGGAAATTTATTGACGATCATTCGTGGATATCTAATGCCGCTCTTCATAGGCATCGCAATGATGCTTACGATTTTTCGTCAGGGTATTTGGTCTTTACGTAGCCACATATTTAACTCCTTCATCGAACTTATGATAACAGTCGACCGTCCCAAATCAGTCTGAAGTTGTAATCGAAGGGCAGAAACTCTAATTAGAGTCCTTACAATTCTCAGTAGCAGCCTGATTCTTTCAAAAACTAGATACTGTAGTCTAGTCGTGCAAACTACGAGCAGCTTTGGCCCTACCAGTAGTCTAGTCTGCCGTTGCCATTTGCCGAGATACACTGCAGCGCCAAATTAGGATACTGAGCAGTAGTCCACTTTTGTGGTGCGGCGCTCAAATCTGAGACACGGCTTGGTAGTTCATTATGAGGCTTTTTGTTATGTATCTGCTCTCCTTTGCAATAGTGTTGGTGAAAATAAAAAAATTCAAGCATACATATACGAAGCACAGGGTTACAGTTAGCACTTAGGGATTATCTAGCCGACTCAAGCGTTGCCTTTGCTCTTCCAAATAATAATTTTTTTCTCCTTCTACTATTGCGAATACAAAAAAAAATTTTTTCGAGTAAATTCGCACAGTATATCGAATAGTAAGCGAAAAACAAACATGGAATGGTTAGCATGCTTTGGCTTACTTTTCCGCAGGCAGCAGCACCAGCGACAGGCCAGCGCCGACCATCAGCAAAAGGAAGGCAGTGAAGACCTGCTCAAAGAAGTAATGATAATTCTGCCATAAAGTTACTATAATTTATAGTGTTAGATCGATAGAAACAATTCGATCTAAATGGTTACATTTACGCCGAGTATTTGACTGCTGCCTGGTTGGCCAGTTCAACTAAATTTCACCGATAATTTTTCTGATAGTTTGAGCCTCCCCAAATAAGCACTAAGCGTGTTTAAGAGAGGAAAGGGAAGGAACGTATAGTGTGTCGATAGATACGTGGAATCCATAAACGAAGGAGTTTCCACACAGGATTAACGCACATGGGAACAGCAAGTTGGGAAAGATGAGCAAGAACAGACGAAAGTAATACCAGGAGTATGAAATCAGATGGGAGCAAAGTGGGCACGAAAGAAGGACGTCACGAAGGCCTAGCTATCGGCTAAGGTAACCTACAGGGTCCCCCTGAGGTCGCGACGGTTGATAATCAAGTAAAAAATAAGTTGTTTTTATTATCTCGCATTCCACGACCACAGCCCACCAACAGAGTGTGTCTTTCGCCTTAACCCGGTTACGAGCTTTATTTTATTTTTTTTAATATCGATTCAATTTGGTAGCAATAAGGAACAGAACACAGTCGTCTTGCGTCGCAGGGACCCAGGATTTTTTGGTACTGATGGCTGTTTACTGGAGCCAATGATGCTACTGCTGCTGCCAAAGTCTTTTTACCGTTCACAGGCTTACAGCCATTCGTTCAGCCAGTCAGGCAGGCTTCAGCCTTCGTTCGGGTCCCGTTGAGCCTCAGATGACCGCGCTTTTTGCTCCCTCCTACCAAAGCTCCTTGCAAGTATCCGGCAAACACTAGACAACTGCTGGCCGGAGGTACTGGGTTTGTTTACGCTCAAGTGATGATTTTGATGAATCAGCTATATGAAATACGGGACAAAAGCCAGCGATCAGAAGCCCATTTGGATCCATGTACTTCCTTCCCCCTCCACCACCTCTTACAGCTTAGAGCGTTTTTTTGAGCGCTCTATGGACATATCCTAATATGCGGCAAAGAATAATTATGAAATAAAATTGAACGGTTCCAAATTTATTCTTGTATTACCTTTGTGCACTTGTAAACCAATCACAGCTCTGATTTAAGAAAACTACGTCTAGAAAAACTGGAACCTCAACATATACATGCGGTTTATGAATTCAGCTAACAGTAGGTACAGAATTCTTTAATTTTATTTATAGAGTTATAAATTCGTAACTACTACGTAACAAATAACATACTGAAAAAGCTCTTGCTGAGGTAAAAGCTTTGAAAATTCGCAGGGTGCTTATAAAAACCCTACGTGTGCTTGCGGGTCTTATTGCCCATATTTATTGAGTTGCTTTAGCTGCCATCTTAGCCATTCAGTCATCGAAAATTAAATTCATTGTGGAATCCCACTTACTGTAGCTATGATACGACTCTGACAGGCAATGAGCCCTCAGCCCACAACAGATACTGGCCACGGGTCGCGGAATGCCTATATACAACCTCACCAATTCCAATACAGTATCGTTTTCGCTTTGCGCCAGCGGACAATAAATATAATCAATACACATATCTTTTAACATAACTATTGTTATCTAAAACTACACTAGGTTTAATTATGTGACCATCTTCTTAAAAAAAAACATACACACACATTTTCTCGTACACTAATTAACATATCTAAGCTCGTGTGCGTCTACAGTTTATATCATTGACAATCTAGGTAAACTCAAGATCTTAATTGGATCTTGGATGATACAGGGATTGTATTCTACGCTGTAGTCTGCAGGGAAGAACTGCACAGCATCACCAAGACAGAGCAGCACTCATTATCGTTCTCGTCGTTCATTGCGCGAGTGTCAATCTCTCACGGCCAAATGAAGTAATCTATTCTGAGTTCTTTAGTCATTTTGTGATTGAAGGAACGTTGGTGGTTAAGAAGTTCTCCATACTGACCTATAAAAGTGGGCGAGTGCTTATCGTGACCTTAACGATGCAAAGGAGCACCCAACTCGGAGACATTCGTGAGTTTTCAAGCGGCGCCTCGCATCGTTTCAGTTCTTCATCCCTCGTACGCAATTTGAGCTTCTTTTTTTTAAGACATTCGATAATGAAAGTATCATCGGTATGCTGCCAGCTTGAATCGGTATTGCAGAATATGTTCGATATATATCGACTAAGTAAATAATGGGAGCTTTTGAGCAGTAAAATAAGAGCTGGGAGATTGGGGCCACTTTAAAATCGTGACATCTTGTGCTTTAGAGTTTAGACCATCTCTGCATTCTTGGATGCGAAGATTTAATTGTGTCTGTTTACTAACACCTATTCCATCTTTTATTATTTCCGAACAAACTTAACTAAGTTAGTGACTGATGTCTCTCTTTATCAACGATGAATGGTGGCCAGCCAACTGACTAACTCAACTGCTCAAATTAAAGTTTGTTGTCAGGTCTTCAGCAACAGCGGCACTGCTCATATTGATGCACTTCTTTTCACAGAGCTGGACCGTTTCCTTTATATAAAATATACCTGCAATAAATGTGATCACTGTGAGCAAAACATCACCTGTGTGGGATTGAGAGACACCACCTCGTTGGATTGGCAAAGGTTTTTCGGAGGCTGCAGTTGTTCCCACGACCGGTCCAAGATGCCACTATTGCGCATGCGCAGCAATCTAAAAAAAATAAATTTAGTGAAACAATAACTTCATACGCGCTAATTGTGTATAATTTAAGCATAAAATAGTCGCAGATTTTGTCTATTTGCATACATATTTAATTTAATTTTGTCACGATTAACAGCCCGGAGGCTCCCGATTGATGTACACCACCTACAGAATCAATACTTGTTACATAATACATTGCTATATAAAGCCTCCCAATGGGTTCAAACAAAAATTTAGTCAGAGACTAATTTCGACTAAACATGTTTTTGAACCACTAAAGCTACGATCCCCTTGCTATAAAAGCATTGCGCCTCTGGCGGTTGGTGTGTTTTCTGTTGGAAATACGCGTATTTTATTTCTCCTCGTGGCGGGTAAGCAGTGTGCCTCATAAGCGATTCAATCGCTTTCAACAGACACGTTTTTGTTTTTAGATGTCCTACACTTTGTCAATTTAAGAAACTACTGCATTGTTTGATGAGACCGATAAAGTTGTAAAAGATATTGAGTATCATGACAACTTGGGGTCGTCCACATGGCGACTGGTAACCGCCCAAATTACGGGGGCCCGGCCTCCGATCGCGACGTCGAAAAGTTCACTCAATTATTATCCCCTCTCCAGAATACGTGCACCACTTCAAATCTACTAAATAGGGTGGACTCTCCTGGGAGTCAGAAGCTAATAATATCAAACCGCACATTCAGCCGGATGAACCTCGCGAAACAACACAAGCTAGAGAAAAATTCTGATGAGCGATATCATCTGATATATTTAGGTGGCGTGAAGGACCGCGAAGTGTTCGTTATTGCGTGAATATGTAAGAACCTCACGTACCGGGTTGTGGCGCGATTGCCATGGACGCTCCTTTCCTCTTGTTGGAGACTGTCAGTTACGTTCTATCTTCCTTGTGAATTGTAACAAATTGATGTTTTACAGTTATCACGTTTTGTTCTCCTTCGTTTCGATTGGAAACCGTCTGTTCACGCATATCAATTGAGGTAGTTGTAGGACTGACAAAATATATGACGAAACAATTCAAAACGAGCTACTGCGACACCTCAGTGTATCCTTACTACTAGTTTCCTGCTCTTATCCTAAGATTCTAGAGTCGGAAATCAGGAGAAAACTAGTCATTGACAGCACCTTGTGCTTCTCGGTCGGACGCTCCAGCTTTCACCAGGTATAGCTGGCCTATAACTTGTGGGTTGCCGATTTTTAACATTAACGAAAGCCCACGAATACCAGAAACTTACCGGTTGTTAAAGACGTATGGAAGCCATGCATATAATTTCACACTTACTGGTGGCTAAAAACTTTGACGTAGGGCGAGCCACGAGGGAAGGCGAAGCCCGTTGGTACCATGAAGTAGCGCGGGGCCATCACGGATACTCGACAGTCACTCGCATATTCGTACGTGTAGATACTTTCGTCGAGCATGTAGACGTAGCCACCATTTGCTGCCTGTAATGCACCAATTTTTACAACAGATAGTTATGTGCATTATTTTCCCCGTTAGTGCAATGAGAAAATATCACTGGGTGTACCACCTTTGAATGAAATAAAATCCTATTGAAAAGAATACAAAATTACGCCTACTGTAAAGATGATAAGACGAGCGATTACAGCCTCGTAATTGATGCGAAGTGAATGGAAGCGTTGGCCGGTCCCACGGCGCACCATTCAGTGTAATTAAGAGCCAGATAACATGAGACGCTTTCATTATTGTTACTGGATACCGTATGGGCAAAATGTATCGCACGCTCGACAGATCTTGTACAGTGTGTACAGTATATTTATATACGTACTGCAATTTTGAAAATATTTTCTAATAGCTCTACCTTATGTCAGACCAGAAATGGGGATGGAGTCGCAGTTGTTGCACAAGCCTCCCGACCCCGACGCCACAGCTCTGATAATTTTCGGTCAACTGCAACCGTGGACACCTCTAACTAAGGCCCTGTTCACACGTCCCTCATTTCAACGCGTTTAGTCAAACTGATGGAAGCGGCGCGTTGATTTGATGGAAGCGGCTGCAGAAAATGAGGAAGACGGAAGGATGAAGGACATCGTATTTTTAACTCCTGGCGTAATTCAAGTTCAGTAAATATAAATGCAGAATTAATACTCTGTAGGGTTTTTAAAACATGAAAAGTCAATAAAAATTAATGCTTTTTTACCTTCGCTATAACGATCAGATTCACTGTATTCCCTTTTAACACCAGAAAACTAGTTGAGCATAAACTGTTGTACCATGTACTGTGCCGCCATCTTTGATTTCACTACGAAGCGATTGCTGCACAATCATTTCATTTTTATAAGTTTGCCGGGCTGAAATTATTTTGAAAATAGGTTTTTTCCTATGAAATTCAGGCAATAAGATTATGGGATACGAATATGATTGAAAATCGTCGTGAAATATAAGCGAAAATATAAAGAAACGAGATCATAAGTGAACGCGTGGCGTCATTCATTTGAGTGAAGGTTGCTTCTACGCGTGGAAAGAGACAGCAAAAGTTGACGGACGGCTCTTGTTCATGTTCGGGAGTGAACGCGTTGATTTGAGGGACGTGTGAGCAGGCCCTAACTCGCGGGCGTATTGTGTATATGCAGCACAAACAAGTGCATGTGGATCCCCCAGTTGGCGTGTGCGGCTAAATCATATTTACAATAATTTACAAGTCTACCGAATAATCGAAAAAGCAGCACAGCAGCAGAAATTAATGTTTCTACAAGCTGTAATTTAGTCTATAAAAATTGCATCGGACAAAGCCGACATGGCTACTCACCGCCGGCGCTGCCGATAACCAAGAGCTAATTGATGAATGGATTTACGACCCAAACAAAACAACCGTCGCTAATCAGTGTTGGTGATGTTGTGTTTCAAAAATTTTCAAGGTGTTCCTTAATAAATAACTCTACGCAATTTCGTTATTATGATAATGGAGGTGTAACGGTTTAGTACCAAGAAATTTACTCTAAGCAGCTTATTATGGGCTTTACGATGACATATGCGAGTCGAACTGCCTAAAGTGATCGGCCCAAAATTCACTTACTACCGTATCTTCCACGACCTGTGCCGCGTGCTGAGTAATATATGAAATATTAAGCGATTGTCTCATGTCCGGTCCAGCTCTATTTGAGCACCGGAGGTAAAGTTATTATCCTACTTCCGGGGTGACAGGCGTAAAGGCTGGCACTAGTAACTTTCGTTGCACTCACGGTGCTTCGGCAAAAAAAAAAAAANTTCGGAAAAAAAAAAAAAAAAAAAAAAAAAACGACTCGCTCCTCTTACGACTGGCAGGGATAGGGTGTGCGACGGCAGAATGCTGCAGGCTGTATTTTTGAAGCCGTTGACGCGAACTTCTGATTAGCTTAGTTTATGAAGTACTCGAATCTATTGCTTTTGAAATGTAATTCAGGCATAAATCAGTGTTGCTAGCATAAAGAGTTCGTTCGTCTCGAATAATGGAAGAGCAGCAAAGCTCTTCTATCTATCTTAGGGCAAATTGAAACCTCATTCAGATAAACGCGTTCGCTCATGCACTTGTACGAATGTGTTACTGGTGTTCAAGAAATAGCAGAAAAGTGGATAATTTTTTAGTGTTATATCATTCGAAATATCAAGATAGGCATACATCCGTAACTTGCCTCATGACACTTAGACAAGAGACTGATTAGACGGTTAGTATTGTAGTAACTTTTTGTGGCGTACACAAAGTTATGCTGACAACGACGCTACAAAACATTCTGCCAAGTGGATGAGCGAACGCGTTGATACGAATGAAGTGTGTACTCGCTCTTTCAATAGTACAGTACAACACGTATCACACCATCACGCCACAGCAGCCTTTTAGCTTAGGTAAACATTTTACGAACAGTGTGCGCAAGTATGAGTCTGTTACATAATATAATGTAAAAAACGGAATATTAGGATAGGCTGGCCTAACTACATTTCTACGGACAAAAGAATCGCTTAAATATGCAAATCCTCAAAGTTTTCAATTCGAATCTTAGTTTAAAATCAAATTAGGCATTTTATAAAGTGAACCTAACCTAATGTTTATTCGTTTTGTAAACGAAAGTAGCAGCATAAAGGGAGACTTCCCAGGCAGTAGGATACTTAGATTTATAAATAATCGAAAGTGGATTATTTTATTTCTGACTATTTTTTAACGCATGCCAAACATAAACAAACCAATAAATTTTCACACACACCTGCTAGGAAGCCGCCTGTCGACGACAAATTGCAGCCAAACTACTCGTTCATGAAATTTTAAATAAACAATATTGTAATACCGAATATTGGTAGTTGACACAAGTACATTAGTAATTTTGTAAATTGCAACCAATTTACGTTGCGAATCAATGGTTATTCTGTAAACATGCTGTAGAGAACGTTCTACGCAGTAGGCTACAGTCACACGGTACAATAAAGTGTGAAACCCAACGACACCGTCTACAACATTTTCACTGAACTACTGACAGGTTTAGAAGAGCGAAAGTTGCTCGTGTGATCTCGCTATATCAAGACTAACAACCAGGGGTAAGCGCGCATCTTTTTTTTACCAGGGCATCAAAACGGACGGGTTTTGGGGTGCATTTATACTCCAGAGGTACTCTGGCTACCGCTCACCACTGGGCCCGCGCTCCTGCGTCAGCAGCGGCCACTTACTTTCCTCTGCGCGCCGGATAATTTCAATGCTCCTATAGTAACGATGCTTTCAAAAACACTTTAATAAAAGAAAAATATTGCTATTGCACCTTTAAACACAAAACACGAATATACTGGAAACGAAACATTCAATATGTCAGATGTATGATGAAGCAAGGTCACCATATATGCTTGTTATCGCTTTCAAATCTATATTATAATTCTGCTTGAGGCTCCATCCATCCCTACGTCCATCCCTGTTCTGTGCGTGACGCTTTTCATTATTAGCAAGGGGAAAATTTAACCTGTAAGAAGCTCTGATTTACGCTGGAACGAAGTTCAACCATATCTGTCTTCATAAGCCCTTCTTGAAAAAAATTTCAGTCACTTTCAAAGTGAAGACATGAAGACCATTTCAATCGTATCTTATCTAATGCTTTTGATTTCTTTCACAGCACATTGTGTTCGCTTTGCTTGTGGTGCTCGACGTTTAATAGGCCAGCCAGATACGTAGTTCGGATCTTGGGGTGAAGATGCTACTGGAGCGCGAGCTGGATGAGGAGATGGGGAGGAGGTGTCAGGCATCAAGCATCAGGCCCATGCCCTTCTTCAATTATCCACGTTTAATAGATTTTAGATTTTCAATTCTCCAATGAAGGGGATTAAAATAGCCCTAGGTATGTTGGATTCCAACCCTTTTTAAGTTTCCGCCCCGTCGTGAACGTTGATTTTTTCTCGGTGTCAAAATTTGCGAGGAGATTTTGCTAGCAAATTTCGCAAGCTATCTTGTTTTGGTATCGTGCAGGTTATGCAACAGTTCTGTAAAAC
>LQNS02278145.1:10182115-10200660 GCA_001587735.2 Parhyale hawaiensis
ATCTATTTATTCTCATTGTACGTGGCCACCAATATTTGTGACTGGGCCTAATTACTAGGTTGAATTTTGGCTACTTTGTTTGTACTTGTAAGCTTGTAAGCATATTTTGTGAACACATTGTGTTCTTAATAAAAGCTAATTATTATTAAAATTTCTCCAACTGCTTCTAATCGATATACATACATGCAAGTAATGGCTAAGCAGAATTAGGCATGAAAACGTTGGTAGGAAAAAAAATATAAGCAGACTATTCATCAATTTTATTGTGCCACCTATGCTGTTTTCACTTCGGTGAAAGTGAAAAGTGAAAAACAGCACCAAATGTGCATACCAGCCTCCAGAAAGCGCGTGTTTTCAGGGTCGATCAGATGCACCAACGAATACAATACATAGCACCAAAAATAAGGACATGTGCTGACAGCACTTGAAAATTATAATCTCCAATACTGGAAGAAAACATGCCGAATTAGTTATATTGTTATATTCAGTAGCCGGGCGCATGAACGGTAACCATACATACATACGTCCGTGTGAGTGAAGGCAAGGACTGGAACAGAGGTTTCTAGCCCGGGGTTCTCACACCCCCTGGGGGTGCGAGAGGACGTTTTTAGGGGATACGAAATCATGGATAATTACATGCCATTAGAATATTAACTTGAGTTTCTTGTTTAACATGCCGTGTAAGTTTCATTCCCTGTTATCAGAGAAGTTTTTATTAATTTCATGTAAGTGCGAGAACACATAAAAAGTTTTCAAGTGGTGCCAGGCGTAGACAAGCTTGGGTACCACTCGTACAGAAAGCCTAAACGCTGTAAATGCTGTACATATGGAATCCATTAATGTTTTTGGTAAAAAAATTAAATGAGGTAGAATAAACAAAATAAAATAGCAGGTAGAAATTAGGAAAGGAAAGTTTTCATACGCAAATGCAGAAGTCAATGAATAAATAGCCGTTTATGATTGTGATCATTGCGGTACAGCAGTCACAAAACTCAAACCTTCTGTTGTTACCTAGATGTAATCAGGCAGGCATGTCCTCAGATTATCTCACGTATCAGACTTTTCTTCATTTACTTTCTACCTTAATTTATATTTTTTAGTATTCCTTTTTAAGCGTATAAAATTGAAGGTTCTAAATCTATACAGGGAAAAATAACTTCCTTTACGACTTCAATTGCAGAAAAATGCAAATTAAACAATGCAGACGAAACAATATTGAAGATTCCCTTGAAATAATCTTATCACCGAATTCAAGGAAAAACCCTTAACGATTTCTTAGGAAATTGTAATGATAATTTGTTTGTTTTCTAAAAATACGTTCATTTAGCTCCGTCACTGAACCAGCCCCTGCGTCAGTCACAATTTTACCTTTATTGCAACAAATTTCTCATATTTCTTATATTTTTGCGGAGAATAATATTCTGTCCTATGTCAAAAATGAACGGTATTTTTTCTCTGCTGCTTGCGAATTTAGTTTCTTAACTTAGCTAGTCAGTACCTACGTACATACCAGGTTCTCATTATATGCGAGCTTGTTATAAGTAACTTCTATGCAAATGGGCTGTTGTGACCAATGGCTCTTGTTATGAGAGAAATTTTGCTATTATGTGCTTTGAGAGTTGTGTGGGTAATACAATTGTGTAGGAAAATGCGAGCGAACTGTAGTGGGGCAGTAAGTATAGCAAACCTTTTGTGTATTTTGTAATACAACCACTAATTTTGGCACAAGCGTACCTACTCATATTTTACGAACATTTTCAGAAATTGAGCCACTTGAAATGCTATCTTCATATCTGCCAAATTGGATTTAAAAATGGTCGCCACTTGTGATCTATGTGTGCTATAATAATTGTCTTTGGCTATAATGAAGCTGTTGTCTTGATTCTGGGGGGCAAGAAACCCCATAGTACTAATTGCCACTTAGTGCTGTGAAGCAGGGCTGCCGCATTGACTTTCAAAATCGCTGTCACTTAATAAGAGGACCGTGCTCCTAAAATCGAAGTTTTTTATTTGTAGACCGATTTGAATGAAACTTGGTACAGATTTGTATAACTAGAGCACTCTGAGAGCGCATACCTCCGCCAAGTATGGCAACGGTAACGAAAAATTCAAATTGGCTCTGAAACCATGATTTTCTTTGCATCAACTCCAAAATCTAATCATTTGTGCCTTTTGATAGTATTAACAGTTTCTGCAGAGCATTACAAAAATTTGGTCATTTACTCATTGTGATATACCTCACAACTCATGTATATTTCATAAAAATCCGTCTATAACTTTTTGAGTTATGGCATTGAGAAAAATGAGGTAGAAAAACAAACGGATGGATAGATCTTCACCAAAAAGTTGATCATCTATTCTTCCTAACATACCTAACAATCCCTGCAAATTTCGTCAAAATCTGTTCATCATTTTTTGAGTTATCTTAGGGACAGACAGACAAACACGACGAAAACATGACCTCCTTGGCGGAGGTAAATAGAAAACAAAAGGGAGCTGGGGAAAACTACAGTTTTTGAGCAACAGAGATTTTTTTGGTCTCAAAAGAAGCGGAATTTTATTCTCAAAAAATATTTGGTTTTATGATCGTCGAAAAAGTTTTTGAGAAACTTGAAAAAATAATAATAGTTTCTTTCGAATTTCTACCAAAAAGTCGCTGTCTCTCGTCTCCTAATTCGTCGATCATGAAACCCAAGCGCGTATTTGTAGAGACTCGAATTCTGCTTCTTTTGATTTCAAAATCATCTCTGTAGCTCAAAACTGTAGGACTAGATAGGCATTTAAGTAAAAGAAAATTAGCTCTCGGTCGAGCCCGCGCTTCCGTTTCCTTGAATAAATCGTTGTCTATGGGAAAAATGCAGGAGTCTAACCGACATTTATTTTTGATTTTACATGTCTGTAGAAAGCGTTATTGAAGTCAGCACAGAAGTGATTCTTTTTACTTTTTTGTCTGCTACCAAAAATTTTCGTTTTCGACTTCAAAAAAAGTTTTCTTATATTTGTGTCGATTTGAATGGAACCTGATACAGATATGTAGAATCGAAATAATGGAGGTTAGACTCCTGTACTTTTCGCATTTTCCCCATCGAAAATGAGTTATTCAAAAAACTGTAAACCCATTTTCTTGGATTAATATTAAGATAGAATTTCAGTGGCTCAATATCGGAAAAAGTTTGCAGTATATTAGTGTACGCTTGTGCCAAAATTGGTGCTTGTATCACAAAATGCACTGCCCCCTTAAATATTTGAGCTAATTGCCGTCCTTCTACTGTGTGGAGAAATGCGAGTTGTGTGGATAATGCGAATAGTGTCGGGAAATGCGCAATGTGTGAGCAGAAGCTCGTTGTGTTGTGCATAAATGCGAGTTGTGTGCAAGACACAATATCTCGTCTTTCTTGTTGACAGTGTTTTATCATATAGATTGTATAATAATATACCATTTCTATTGTATTCTAGCCAGTTACCCAAATTTGTATATGTAAGTAATTACAGCTGCATCCACTGCCGTCGACAAGATACAAGCACAATACATATACAGTACTAGCAACAGCATCAACCAAGTTCTTGAAATGCGTATAACTTCAGTTTTCATTATACTAATACATGACAATCTTGCTACACACGACTGATGCAGCTGGTGAAGAGTCCATTAGACATTCATGATAAATCCTTCAATAGGTAAGGACGCTATTAAAAAGTGTGTAGAAAACATAATGAAACCGGTAGTGGTGCATTGGATCTGCCAATACTGGGGGCTTGTCGTTTGGACGGCATGCAGGCGAACATCTGATGCACTGCGAGTGTGAATTTAGTTGAGTCAACAGGTGGTCAGCAGCGTTTGGCTCTGTAAGCCTTCTTTTCTGCCACATTTTCAAAACGAATGTTTTGAGTAATTTCGATCGAAGGTGAGATGTTCATCTCAGTCTCATTCTTGGGCACGGTAAGACAAAAACTCTTGACAAATTCAACTGAAATATGAAGACAGGGTTTTATCAAGAGCCTAGGTTTTCAGGTGGTCTAAGAAATTCTCAGAAGGCTGAGACTAAATTGAAAAAGAACCTTGCAGCGAGACACCTTTAACTTCTAGTTCGTTGCGAACAATTCAGGTTCTTGTGCGTTCCGATCAGCGAATGTTAATTAAAATTGTGTGGATGGTTAAATTGACAGATACACAAAATCGATCACCAAATTTCGATTACTGAATTGGGAATGAATAAAATTTGAGTGAAATATGGTTCTGAAAACCCTCTCACAAGATCAAAACATAATCGAACAGAAGCGAGTCTTGACTCTTTGCGAAAGATTCTCTGTTATTTCATTTCAGTAGTACTGTACCCGAGTCTGAAAGAAGCTTGAAGAATACTTTGGCTCGAAATTACAATCTCTCTTTTTCAGAATATAGTCCAGAAACCCGTTCACGGAAGCAGCTGCTTCTGACGATCTGCACCTTTTTTGTGGGAAAACTCACGCACTGGTTCGTGCTGCTGATATAGGCCAACTGGCCACAGTGGAGTATGCGGCTGCAGTCAACCACAGGTCATCAAGAACTATGGCGCCATCGACGGAAAGTTCTTATACAACAATCCATGCCCCCCTACCTTCCCCGTTTCTAGAAAGATAAGTGCCCCGCGGTAGCTGTGCATACCTATCAACTGCTAAATCAGCGTGCCAAGCTCCACAAAGAGGTCGCTTGCCTGGGTTAACACTCGAACCTTCAACGTCCGGGCTACGAGTTCAACACGCACGGCTGCTGCTGCCACCTTGGGTATCAATAGTGCATCATATCTGAGCCTGCATACCACTTGAACGGCAATCCGCCAGGGATGTTCTATCTGATGCTCAGCTACCAGTCTCTCTAGTTTATGCAAACACCTAGAATGTCAGCGCCGAATATGGCAAAAATCTCTCTTTGAAATCTGCTCTCCAGTCTTTGAGCTGGCCATTTTAAAAAAATTTAAATTTAATTTTTTTAAATTTTCAGTAATAACCCATCATAACAATTATTGACCATGTTAGCAATAACTTCTAAAATTTCACATATCATCTGAAGTTTTTGGAATGTGTAATCCCGTGAAAAGAAGGAGATTACGTCGACATCTTCGCATTTGCTGGCGTTGCTACACGAAGTGCTTTCGTTAACCCGTTGACTTGCCCTGTCAATATTCTTGGACCCGCTCGTATGTACGTCACTCAGGTTTGTAGAGATGAGCCACCAAGAGCGTATAGCGAGCGACCGTCCTGTGTTCGCTGTTCAGGTTTCCCTCATTATCATTTTCCTTGCGTTTGGAAAGCTGCTGCAGTATCGCGTCCAAGAACTCCTCTTGCTCTGAAACAAAACTCATATTTAGAGTAGGTCAAATGGAATCAAGGATAAGTTTTTTTTTGTAATGGCCACATTCAAAACTTTAGAAAGGCTGTATCTAACTAACCTGATGTTTCTCTTATTGTTCGTGGTCAGGTTTGTTAGAGTGGGCGATTAGGGGTCACAAAAAAGAAGAAAGAAAGGAGAATATTGTTGTGATCAAATGCGATCGTAAAACGAAAACGATGTGGCGGTAATGTTAACGAATTTAAATTAGTACTCTACGCTGCAAAGTTTATTTTCGTAATGAAAAGTTGCAAATTAAACTACCTAATGTGCGACACTTTGCTGTGAATTATAAAAGAGTATCGCAGCCACTGCTGCTCTAGGAGATCATGCTGCGGACAAAAGGCCTCCTGAATAAATAAACGAGAGTTCTTTTTAACACTCGCAGCCCGTTATGTATGCACTACCATCAGGACGGAGCGCCACTTGCACGAGTCGCTCTACACTCGCAACAAACTAACCTGGAGAGACAAATGCGGACGCGCACACTCAATCAACGCCCACTATACTGTTCTCTATACAGCCAGTTTCGCTCAAGCTTTAATTGAAGAAGCAAACAGAAGTGCAGCAGAGAAGTTGAAGCCATTGCAAGCCCTCCTCATCATTTAGTAATACGGGTCGAAATTCGCACGCAATCTATTCTCACACTGCTGAAAGTCCTTTGTGCGTGCAAGTTAACAAAACTTGAATCGGACACTAAATGCTTCAGTAATAATTACGACAAAAATGGCCCCTTAATGACAGGGCAAGAAACCCTTCGAGTCCTTAAGCAAAGTTAATGGCATCTGCAGAATGTTGTTCATTAATTAAAGGAATCACCACTGCAGTACGCTAGGCAGCTCCGTTTAGCACGGTTCGTTATTATTAACACGCCATTTTGTCGGGCACCATGTACAGCCTTTGTCAAGCGACAGTTAAATCAACGCGTTCTTTCAGTTATCTTCCGAATGCATTGCGTTCTTGCTGACACAGCTGCGGCTGTGTCTGCCACGGGATCTACGAGTATGTTAGCCGTCCAGTCAATAGGCTTTGCCAGTGGCATTCGTTAAGTTTGGCATATCTGTAGATATGGAGATAATTTGAACTCAAATTGCTATGCATTTTTCTGCTGTTTAAACGGACACACGCGCATTCGGACTCTTTGATCAGGGAACACATATGAACATGGCTGCTGTGCGAGCCCGCATTTACCAGTCGGTCTTTTCGTAACTTGCGTATGGACATCAAAAGTCTGCCGTGCGGACCCGTCGTAAGTTAATGGCTTGATGCAATGTCATTTGCCTCGATTTCTGAGTATAAATTAGCGACTGCGTGGTCATGACGATTTCCAGAAGTTGCAAGTTCAAATAAACCTTCTGTTGTAGAAACTTTTAGAAGTTGCTCAAGTTCAGGTAGGGTTTATATGGTAGAAACTTTCAAAAGTTAATGAAGTTCAGGTAGGGCTTATGCTGTAGAAACTCAAAAGTTACTGAAGTGCAGGTTTCGTTTATGTTGTAGAAACTTCCAGAAGTTAATGAAGTTCAGGTAGAGCTTATGTGGTAGAAACTTTCAGAAGTTAATGAAGTTCAGGTAGGGCTTATGTTGTAGAAACTTCCAGAAGTTGCTGAAGTTCAGGTAGGGCTTATGTTGTAGAAACTTCCAGAAGTTAATGAAGTTCAGGTAGGGCTTATGTTGTAGAAACTTCCAGAAGTTGTTCAAGTTCAGGTAGGGCTTATGTTGTAGAAACTTCCAGAAGTTAATGAAGTTCAGGTAGGGCTTGTGTTGTAGAAACTTCCAGAAGTTGTTCAAGTTCAGGTAGGGCTTATGTCATAGAAACTTCCAGAAGTTAATGAAGTTTAGGTAGGGCTTATGTTGTAGAAACTTCCAGAAGTTGTTCAAGTTCAGGTAGAGCTTATGTCGTAGAAACTTCCAGATGTTCATGCTCAAGTTCAGGTAAGGCTTACGGCGTAGAAACTTCTCGAAGTTGCTCAAGTGCAGGTAAAGCTCATGTAGTAGTCATTCTGATTAACCCCAAGAAAATGTCAGACGACGAACATCCACAAGAAAGATTAATGAACGCAGTGCACCAGATCGTCTGCCGCTGCATCGCTCAAATGCCACGCAATTCAAAACTGATGTCGTTCTCTGTGGAAGGTCCACATCGCCATTTTGTAGTTATGCCTTTAATTTTATGGAAAAGAATTGGAATCGACGATGACATATCTGTTGTTCATTACACGTTGCCCAAAAGTCCAAAACGTATTTTTCGCATTCCTAACGTGTCCCTGCGTCGAAGATCGATTCACACAATGAAAAAAAAGGAACTCCATTGACTACTCAGTCAATCTCGTTTTTTTTTCGGCAAAATGTCAGTCAAGGAGGTAGAGGACTTAAATTCGGAGATAAAACTATCGAGAGGCGGGGCACGATGCCTTACCATGTTTGGGGAGTATCCTCCCAACGTCAGCCCAGCTCGATGAATATGTCACATTGTAATTTCGTTGGAGTGGAGCACAGCCATCTGGTGCTGAGGCCTCTCAATATCAGAAAAAAAGATGAGTCTCTGTATGAACCAATTATTGAAATATCTATTATTAAAATGGTGGCTCTATTCTTTGTAAAGATTTTATTCTCATATTGATGTTATTGCAGCAGAACGCAAGCTATTTCATGAGTCTGCTGGTCAATGCAGATAAGTTGAAGCTTGAAGCTCTATTTTGTCACGGCTTATCTACATGTAAGAGTAAATATATCATAGGGCTGGTTCGCACGCCAGTCAAATGAATGAATTTTCTCAGTTCCGCGCCCCAATGATTTGCGTGTCCTTTTAAACATCACAAAAGTGCGCCGCTTTTTAACTTTTAATTATTCAGTGCAGATTAGAAGCGATAACCAAACGTTTTAATTGACATCCGCTGAGTAAACTGCTTGACAGCCAACACTTCTAACACTTTCATAACTTTCTCTGAGTTCACGAGTGCTCAGTGCAACATCCGGACGATTGGTTGAGAGAACTCGTGCATTTGGCGATTGTGGGAACCAGGTTTTAAATTACGGACAGAAAAACCCTAGAATTGCTTGGTATAATAACGGAAATTCTAGAATACCACATAAAATGTCCATAACTGTCTATGCTACTGTCACAGAAAGTGAATATTTTTTTTTTCCTTTTCAGGCTGAACAAGTTACTCGAGACGCAGTGTTCTGTTGATCTTTCTATGTAATTAAATCTGTTTTTTAATGCAATGCCCTTCAGTTCCATAGCCATTACTGAAGATAGTCACAAAACCAATGAAAAGAAATCTCAGTCCTCCAGAAATATGTTTGATACTAGGGTGCCCGGCCTTCAAAAGTAAAAGCAAAGAATTTGTGATATTATAAATATGCCTCTATCGTCAAACTTTTTTTAATAGAACAGCCAACATATACGAGGTGAGCATTTTTTACCTCACACCTGATGAGCAGCGAAATTCTTTAATGCTTTTTTGCAGGCAGTCAATCGTCACTCAGAACATTAATTTCTACTTGTTGTCATGAATACTCCACCACATTATTTGGGTCAAATTTATTCTCTGGTAGAACAACTGCCTCCACCAAGTATAACAACAACCTCCACCAGGTATAGCAACTGGCTTCACCTTGTATAACAACTGTCTCCATCAGGTATAACAACTGTCTTCACCTTGTACAACAACTGTCTCCATCAGGTATAACAACTGTCTTCACCTTGTATAACAACTGTCTCCATCAGGTATAACAACTGTCTTCACCTTGTATAACAACTGTCTCCATCAGGTATAACAACTGTCTCTACCAGGTACGAAAACCACTCCACCAGGTATAAGAAAAGGAAGATATTGGATTAAGAGCAAATGTTTTCAAATAATACGGCTGCAAGCGGTTACGCGCACTGTACTAACACCGTGCCCTTTATTCTGTTTCCCATTAAGCCAAACGTCTATGATTCACGACCTCATCATTGCATTTAGGCAAACTTTAGAATCTGTTCACAATATAAGACGTTACTCAAATTTGCTCCAATCGTTAAGTGTACGCACCTTCGGGTGGCATCCTGGACAGAAAAGGGTTGACGGCCTTCACAGCATCTGTCGAAATAATACTACAGTAGAACTGCTCAAACTGAAAAATTTCTGTAATGGAGAAAGTTCCTGCAACGGAGACTTCCCGAAACGGAGAAAATCCAGAAACGAATAGATCGTAGACTGCGCCACCTGCATGTAGTTGTGGCAACTGCCGACGCCGTATTAAGTAACTATAGCAGAATAGTGTGGTAAGTGAAGCTTAAATCGTAGCGTATCTTTCAGTAAAATTTCACGATTTGCTGTGGCGTTAGTTACAGAAAACGAGGGGGAAACATCAAACATGTGGGCTGTGGAACTTGTCAGCTAGAAACGGAGACAGGATTTCTTTCTGAGTTTTAGGAGATCCACTTTATTACTACCGGTAGGAGATCCACTTTATTACTACCGGTAGGAGATCCACTTTATTACTACCGGTAAAGGTAATTAAAACTTTAAATGCAAAAATAAGGCCTAAGCGGACAATTCGATCATCTCAAGTAGTGCAATGCAGATAGTTCTCGTTCTGTGTCATGCTTTTTGTATGAACTATTTTATTTCCTGTGAAAATTTTTCGTTCCATAAGTCTGATATGAATGCTCTACAATTCGTTCAGCATAACACATTCTAGCAACACAATTACTTATTGCTTGGAAGCTATGATATATATAGTACAGTATACATTCAGGATATTTCAATGAAAGTAAGTCTTGCTCTATTTAGCAAATTCATTTGATCTAGTTTTGCTTACAGTAATAATGATGAAGTTTATTACCTTTATTTGACTAAAATACCGTCTGTAATAAACTGTATTGATAAGTTTCACTTGAAGTGTTTCTTCTCACCTCTTCAACTATTAAATTACGAAGTACAATCAATGGTAATATTTCCTTAAACCCTTCCGGTTTATTTCTGTAACATCTTAAGAATGATTCGGGAATAACACTACAAATTTGATTTAAATTCTATGTACATAGCCACATGTCTACATTGCTGTATATTATCATTTTATTATCATTTTATTATTATTATTACTATTATTATTATTATTACCTCTACAAAGGATTTTATGTTTTTGTTGAGTTTCTGTTTGTCTATCTGTCTGTCACCAAGATAGCCAGAAGTTACAGACGGATTTTTACGTAATTTACAGTGATTGTTAGATATGTTAGGAGGAACAGATGATTTACTTTTGCTGAAGATACGTGCAACATTTTGTTTGCTTGTCTGCATCTTTTTTTTTTTTTTTTGCTTTGGTATAACTCAAAAAGTTATAAGTGGATCTCTATGAATTTTACGATAAATATTGATGATGTTCATAGGAGCCAATGGCCAAACTTTGGGTGATATGTTTGTGCGATTGTTTGTTTGTTTATTCATTCGTTTATGTGTCCCTATTTTTTAAAGTTTATCAGTATCATAACTGAAAAATGTTACGAACTTTTTAAATTTGCAACAATTGTTAAAAATGTAAAAAGACATAAACGACCAAATTTTGATGATGATCGGTTCATCCGCTAGCGCTTAGAGCAACGTTTGCCAAAATGTTCGTCAGAACATACCTCATAAAATTGAGCATCAATATTCATGAGCTTTCGTGAGAAATGTTCAAAGGCCCATATGACTACATTTCGGTGATGATCGTTTGTGTGTGTGTGATTGATGTTTATCTGAGTGTATTTCACCCAACATAGCTGAAAAAAGTCATAAACGGATTTTCAGAAAAATTACAGAAACTGTTAGTTACAGAAAATGCAGAAACTGTTAGTTACAGAATATATAGAAACTGTTAGTTACAGAAAATACAGAAACTGTTAGTCAAAAAGCACAAATCACCAAACTTTTATCTGTTGGTC
This sequence comes from Parhyale hawaiensis, assembly GCA_001587735.2. Classification (NCBI taxonomy): domain Eukaryota; kingdom Metazoa; phylum Arthropoda; class Malacostraca; order Amphipoda; family Hyalidae; genus Parhyale; species Parhyale hawaiensis. Next base: position 10,193,398 of record LQNS02278145.1, read on the forward strand.
TTTCCATGCAATTAAATCTGTTTTTTAACACAATGCCTTTCAGCTAAACAATTTCACAAAAAAATTGGTTTCAGGACTAATTTAATTGTTAACATTTTCTTTTTTGGCCTCTGTATGTGCTCTCAGAGTACTCTAGTTCTTATTATGTAACATCTTCCTTATCTACTCTACAGATGGGCTGTGGCACCAAGCTCTTCTATACGTGTTGGTATCTGAAAATATGCAGGTATATGAAACAAAGTTAGTGGGTATAAACAATGGGATTTAAAAGCAATCAAAAATTGCCCATGATCAATTGGATTCCAAAACTACATAAAATATATTCTATCTGTAAAATCTACGGACTTTTATATCATGGTTTCAGCAGTACTGTAGAGTGTTGTCAAATTAACACCCCGATCGCCAAATTCTTTAATCGTTGTCATGACATTAAGCAAAAGAAATTGTGGATATTATAAAAGAAACTATGAATTTTTTTCAAGCTAATTAAACTGACAGCTAAATATGACGCTAATATAGCTCATCCTTTTATTGACATTATCCATTGTAAAACTATATATCCGAGTAAGGCGGCTGCCTTACGTTCTTGAAGACGTAGCACTGAACTTATCTCGGCAAAGCTTTGCATTATAATTAGCACCTCAGCTTTGTGTATAGAACTTATATCGAATAGACCCGTAAAATTAATACTTGACTTTTCGACTGTCATTGCGGCCTCAAACTGGAATTCCCAAAATTAGGAAAACAGGAATTTACTTGACAATAGTATAAACGGTCCACAATAATGACTGTCCGATAACACATTTTTCGGCAAATAAACATCAGAGACATCGACTATTTGATTTAAATTTTTTGAGTGGGTAGCAGCCTTCATCTTGGCCATCCTGAGTCGACCACACGTCCCAAGGGGAACATCTATGCGCACTGGCTCGTGCTGCTTATAAGTTCTGGCCTGCCCTGATGAAAGCACAACTGCAGTCTACCACTGTCAAAGCTATGACGTCAGAGACGGAAGGCTAATGAGACAACTGCTACCTCTCAATCATCCCTATTTCGGGTAAGGGTAAGTACCTCTGCATCAGCGTCTGAATACGGAAAATGCTGACTCAACAAGCCAAACACTGCAGATATGTACCTGTCTGGCAAACAGGCTCCATCTTCCGTTCTAGTGTGCGTGAGGCTGACACTCTGACATTCGCTCATGAAATATGCACATTGTATTCGGTTATGCTATACTCACTTTTAAGATAATTAATGTTGTCAAAGACATACTGCATCTCAGGAGCTTCACAGGATATCACCTCAAAGCCTGCCTCCTCAGCCGTACGGGCCAGCACAGCTGCCGGGTCCTTCGTGTGCTGGTACATCGGCACAAAGTTGCTTACGTCCTGAAGTGTCAAAGAATAAATCGATTACTTCGTCAATTCGAGATGAGCAACGCCACGAGGTTTGACTAGTCCGGACATTCAACAGCAGCTTTGGCTTCGCCGCTTTGAATTGTGTCATATGTGTTAGAACTAATCAAATTACTCCTAAAACGCCCATCGACTTCACTCAGATTTTGGAAGTGCTAAGGATAATCGATTACAATTAATGACTTGAAACCCCGATTGGACGGGTCGAGGCGAGGCCACCTGTCTCACGTTCCTCACAAGGCAAGCCTACTGGGTTTCAATTTCAATTTGCCGCTCAATCGATGATACTTCAGTTCACTTTATCTATGACCTCATTGGAACTGCCCCAATCCCTGACGCCTTTATCTGAAGGTACAAGGTGCAGAAGATCGTGTGAGGACCCTGGTGACTGAAGAAACGCGTGGCACGATCAAAGTAACTAATCGCGGTAAAGGTCAAGTGAACTTGACCGTACCCCAACTGGTAAAATCCACAGGCACTGCTTTGTGCTGTAGATATAGGCCAACAGGCCCCAGAGGAGTATACGGCTGCAGTCGAATACAGATCGTCTAGAGCTTTGGCGCCAGTGGCGGAAGGCTCCATGGGATAATCTGCGCCCCCTGACCCTCCCCATTGCTGGGAACGGTTAGTAAACCCACAGCAGTACGCAGACCAAATACTGAGATACTGACTGATTACGTCAAACGCTGTTAAGAACTTGCCTACTTCGTAGGGAGGTTTGAACCTGCGGCCTTGCGAGTCAATGTCAGAACCCTAGTCTGCTGCTTTTGCGGGTGGCTTAAGTTGCGACCAGAGCTGCAGCTGCAGAGATGCAGGCTTTAATTTAATTTTTAGCTGCATGCCTCAGTAGTTGTGTTATGATTTTTGCTCCAGGGTGGCAAAGTATCCTGTTAGGGTATTCATATTTTTGAAAAATCGGCAGAGACCCCAGCCGATTAAGAGCACAAATAAGTAGAGTCCTCTCTTAACTTTCGAATCTAGAAATATACCAAAGCAATGGTGACGTCACGACCAATCGCGCTTCGGCAATTCCCAATAGGCATCATCTCGTCACAACAGTAGCATATACATCAGTAGTAAATTAATTCGAAGTTAAATGAATATGCATTGCGAGAGATAAAATATATGCATATATTTTTCTGTTGTCTTGTTGTCTGATACGGAGGCGACATGTGCAAAATAGATTCCTGGAGAACCAAAGTATCATACCATTGTACTAGCCCCTGATTACACGTTTTAATTTAGATCTCAAGCCAATTAGGGAAGGTAACCGTCTATGGTTGTCAAGATACAGTGGTGACTAGGAATCTGGAGAAACGCGATTGGATGTAACGTGGCACTATACTCTGTCCATTTTTTTTTTTTAGATAAGCCGTTTTGGGCGTGGTCAAATTCCTCTACAGTGTTGCCCATTCTATGGGCATTTGTGAAATTTTGTTCGGCCCATGCCTTAGCCTAGACCACTACCTGCATATAGAGAAATCTCAGAAATGCCTATAGAATTGGCAACGTTGTAGAGAAATTTGACCAATCCCAAACTGCCTTGATAAAAATTGAGAGAGTATAGTGGTTGATTACTTTTACGGTGTACTTCTCTCTCTGCTTCGCATTGACTTTGCAGTAGGGGACGGGAGCATTACATAGAGCGCATAAAAATGAAATATTTGCAGTCATAACAAGAATTATTAGTCGTAGTACCATGAGCATATAATATCGTGATACAACTCAAGTCGCACCTTCATGTACGGAGCCCACTTGTCGTTAGCGCTGAGCGACTCATACACCTCAAACAAAGGGTTAGCAGCCAAGAAGAATAGCAAAGCTTCTCCCGATGGTCGAAGAAGCGTGAAGAGATTCTCCATACACACCGATCTGTCCCTGATCCAGTGCAGGCAGTACATCGAAATGATCTGGAACCACAGGAGACACGAGTTATAGTGGAATCTCACCAACAGTAGCGACGGATCTGATATAGCTCTTCCTGAACCCCACAGCCCGCAGTCCAGAGAAAATTACACAACTATTAGTGTGCCAGGCACTGAGCTCTGTCCAGACACACTGCCCGCGAAATGCGGAGACATTGTATATGTAGAGTCCCTCACTGTTGCTCATATACACCCTCATTTTTGCTTCGGTGCGACAGGCTGGAAGTAAATTCGCTGCAGAAATGCCTCAAGGGACATCAAGGTACAAATGTCCTGTGACGGTGGTGATCTCCCTGACCATCTGACAGGAGAAGTTCAGGAGAATTTAAGCAGCAGGGTTTATACTACAGTAGGCCTATTTTACTTTCGTACTTCAGATAAAGCGTACGAACGTTTTGTTACGTAAATGTGAAGGTAACTTTATATGTACCACACGTATAGGCTAAAATGCTCGCCGTTATGTCATCTGACGCTTAGAAAGTATCTCTGACTAAAGTTTCAGATGCTTTTATACGTTTGGAGGGGACTGGACCTCAAAAAGTCGGACACTCGGACACTTCTCTAATACTTACAAGAAGAAGCAAAGCATTTAACATTCAGGACGCAAGACAGACGCAGAGGGAGTCAAAAGTATACGTCGTGAGCCCCTCATCCAATATGAGCCCACAGTCAGTCCTGTCGGATGACCAGCGCAGGAGCTCTTCCCAAACTTGAGGCTACAGCTAGTAGCTTCCTGGCAGGCTTCAGGGACTCCACTTCTCTTCACATACACAACATGCACAACATTCAGCAGCGGAAGAGAGGCTGAGTTGGGCACGGTAAGAGGCCCTTTTGTCCTCCAGGGGCAATGACTGTTATGAGCTGAGGGCTCAATGCAGATCAGAGTGTTGTGGTGTGATGTTGTGCTATAACGGACTGTGAGCTTCCGCGAAGTCTACACATAGCTTTATTGTGTTCTGTGCTTTGTTATATATTTTGCCTAAAGGTGGGCCGGCTGGTGCAGAGCGGCAGCAGCTGGTGCGGGCTCCTCATCTAGCTCACATATGGAGCAAGCACTCCGGCAACGAAATGCCAGTATCAGTATGATAGGAATTCTGAAATTGGCTCTCGGTACACACTGCCATATTTATAATTTTCCAATAATAAATAAAAAACCTCACTAAGTATGTTCACTGTAAACAAGGTAATAAATTGTTATTAAGAAAACCATTCTCATGCTACCTTGTGGATCGCTACTAGCCCTCCTTTGCCTCATTGCTCCTCACATATTACCGAAGGGGCTGGCACATTCCTCTTTTGGTCCTCCTTGTGGGATATAAAACCAAAGTTCGTTGCCTACCTTCGAAAATCCTTCAGGGAACTTCTGAGTGAGGTTGTTCTCTCTCTCGATGTCGAGCTGCTGGTAGTCGATGATGTTATGGGTGTAGTTCTTGGAAGCGTAATCCACCATGTCTCGGGACACGTCCACCCCCACCACCCGAGTCACCCACTTGGGCAGCATGGGCAGCAGCAAGTTGCGGGTCACGTCACCTGAGAACAACAGAGATAAACATGGTTGCTGACTTGCACTGCTGGTTTGTCGCTTGGTTAATTGGTCGATTAGCTTGTCTCTCTTACTCGACTTGAAGAATCAGATGAGGGAAACTCGTACACGCTGCGCATGTGCGCATAATACATTTTTACTTCTATGTGTAAAAACTTTGTTCACTGTTGATTCTGAATACGTATTTGAACTGTCGCAGAACGTCCCGGTAATTTAGATACTAAGCGCAGCAGAGTCGTGGCATGTGGCATTATAATGCCTCCAGCAATTGTAGTAAGTTTAATCGAAGGGTCTTGTGGAATGCGATCGATAATTGGCACATCAAGTCGAGTCTCCGTGGGAAACTAAGAGACTAGTTGGACTGCTTCTCCAAAGTCGATATAAGCCGAGCCCACTGGACGGGACTTCTCCGGATCTGCAGGCAGGGCAGGAACTTTGTCTTCGTCACTTTGACAAGTGACGTGTTGCACGTTACGGCAGCTAAAATCCCTTTTACGACTCAAGATTAGGTGACTGGAGTCTCAGGGGAAACCGATTAAGGGTCACTGCTTCAAATTCAGTTCAACGGAAGAAGCCAGCTCACCTGCCTCAAGTTTAGGACTAGTCGAGCTTCGAAGACCTAAGTTTGGCCCCAAATGAATGTGCCCTAACTGAAGAACCTTATAACGAGATATCGGTTCTTTAAAAAGTTTAAGCCCGCCAGCAACACTTTTTTAGCCAATAAAGCCGTTTACATTAGTTATACTTCGTCCATTTTATCAAGGCACTTAGGGCGAGGTCAAATTTTTTTACAGCGTTGCCAATTCTATGGGAATTTCTGAGATTTTTCTATATTCAGGCAGTGGGCGGGACATAGATATGACCCGAGCAAAATTTCAGAAATGCCCATAGAATTGGCAACTCTGTCTAAGAGGAATTTGACCACGCTCAAACTGCCTTGATAAAATGAACAGAGCATAACTAACTCTTCTTCTAGTTCTTCCTCTGCTCCTAGTCATATCATTGACTATGGCTTTACCGATGGTTATGCTCCTTGTTCTGGACATACGACAGATGAGCTTAAATACGGTAGTAACCTTGGAAACCTCTTTGTGTGACACTTTTCTACTTGAATCTGCAAGTCGAAGCCAAGGCATGCACTTGCCTCAAGATTCGGACCAGTCAAGGCTGAATGGCATAATTTCACTGCCCAATCGAACACACCCTCAGGGCTCGTGATTGGGGAGCAAAATTAGGCCTTCGAGGCTGGACTTGTTCGAAACTTCAGGCAGAAGCTTCGGCTTTGCCACTTCAATCGTGTAGCAAGTGCTAGCAGCAATGCGATTACGTCGAGCCTGCTGAAGCTTCATATTGCGGAGCAATATTGAGTTTCTGTAAGTCTCAGTCGTACCTGATGCAGAGTCAGCACCGGAAACTGAATTCAGCGGCTTGCAGCGTGCGCATCTGCCTGACGTTGCGAACAAGTTAAGCTTTGAAAGCTAAATTTCGGCTCCTAATCCAACGTGCTCCTAGCATACTTAAGCAAACTTGAGTAACCTATACGGACGGAGAAGCATAGTACCGGTGACACGCATGATAATCACGATAGCTTCTGTATTTCTAGGCGTTAGTTTTTATACAAAAGCAGGCAAATGCAATGTGCTGTCACCGACAGCAGAACTTTAAGTAGAAGCTGACGTCAGGCATGATACCATTTCCACGAGACTCCTACTTTAATTATTAGCTGTTCCTTACAAATAAGATTTAGGTGGTTTCCCACAACACCCTTTTTGTGACCGTGCGTACATCCCAGCATCCGAATGCTTTATTGCGTACTTATAAATACAACAGTAAGTAAAAGACTTTTACGAGGTATTTGCTTATACGTCAGTTGGACTGACAAAAATCGCTGTCAAAGTTACGGACAACTCCTTTTTTCAGCGCGTAACTCAGAGAACAGTACATCTGCAAGCTCTGCATATCAGCGGCTCTTAATCGTGCTTGCGTGCATTCATGATCGTCTCTTTGGCGGGGATTCTTCCCCCTTTTTTCTCTTTTCTCCAGTCCTCTATATCCTACTAACATAATGGCAATAGCTCATAGAAGGCCGAGACGTAAGTTCCGGTGTCTCTTTGGGAATGGGCCTATTGGGTCGTCTACCCAGTTTATTATATCCGACACGGCGATAATTACATTGTGATTTCTCCGTAAGTGGTTATCTCGTGATTTATGCATACGCGCATAATACGTTTTCCTGCTCGATTTCAATAGACACCTACAGTATTTACCATGTATTCTAGAATTAAAGAGCAGCCTGTACTATTGAACGATAAGTTGTCTCGGTAGATCGGTTCGGTTACTCATTTCTCATATGTTTGTTACTTTCTAAGGGCCCTTTAAC
>LQNS02278145.1:10221090-10232793 GCA_001587735.2 Parhyale hawaiensis
AGTCAGCAGTTCTTTCCGTATTTCATAGTCAGCATTTGGAATAGACTTCCTTCCGATGTTGTTAGTGCGGAGTCAGTAAACGCGTTTAAAAATCGTTTTGACTTATATTGGGAGAGACATCCTCCGCAACTAAGAACTCCTCCTCCAGGAGTCGCAAACTCTTAACGGCCAAAGCTTCCGAGGCCACCTTAATCCGCCTCCTTCTCTCTTCCGCTCCAACTGCACAGTTTGATGTCTCTAAGCTCCGCATGTCAGCGGCTCTTAATCGTGCTTGCGTGCATTCAAGATAGTCTCTTGGGCATGGACTCTTCACCCAACCCCTTTTTTTTTTCTCTCTCTCTTTTCTCCTGTCCTCTATATCCTACTAACATAATGGCAATAGCTCATAGAGTGCCGGGGCGTATGTTCCGGTGTCTCTTTGGGAATTGGCCTATTGGTTCGTCTACTGCCGCCCATCTAATCTAAATCCTAGCGGTGGGCACTTGCAGCCCAGCATAAAGAGTCAATTAGGCCAATGGCCGGAGGTCACCGTCCTGCGACCTCGACCCTTTTTTTACTGCTGTGGCAGGGTCGCAAGTCGCTGCAAGTGCCCACCTACTCTACTTTTTTATGATTGCCTCGCTGTATGTTTTATCACTAGCCAATATCGTACGCTCTTTGTGTTTTTTTACAAAACACCTGCAAAATTTCACGCGAGAGACCCAGTCATTCCTGTAACTTTTGCACCTCCGGAGTTTGCAACCTTCATCACATGACCTTCAAACGAAGAATTTTGCATGAAGCAATCCCAACCTTGCTGTTTCTGTTGATGGAATTATTAATTATAAAAAAGAATGCAGGATGTGCTTTTTAAATTTATTCTCTTCATCTGTTTCTTCATCATCAGAGCCAAAAAGTAAGTTTCTTGTTTGCCTTGAGCAATTTTGACATTTTCCTACCCCAGCTCAGCTAATTTGTTGACATTTCGTTCAACCTTCTCAGCGCTAATGAAGCTCTGAGAACTGCATGTGGCCAGTTGTTAGGCTATTTGGATATTGGTGTTCTGAAGGCCGAGGTGCGTGGAGAGCTGCTACAGCTGAACATCCAGCAAACCGTTAACTTTTGACTTCAATTACGCCAGTAAATCCACCAAAAAAAGTAGTTGATGCTTAGTTGTTCAAGCTGTGCTACTTTGCTGCGAGTATTAGATTAGAAAAGCGAAACCCTGTAAAGCAACAGCGCAGCATGAGTATATATAAAAGCGTGCGCAGACGAGCGATATCATTGTTGATTCAATGGGAAAAATTGTTGGATCGTCAAGCCTGGCACGACCTTTAAATGTACCTGAAGCAGGGAAAGGTTCATGCAATTGCAATGCCTTTGGGTTCATGTGTCACAAGTTGCATAACATAAAAATGAAAAATGTTGATTTCATGAACTCTTTTGCTGGTTGTTCCGAAGGTTTTCTATTCCGTATACATAGTAGGCTACTTAATTAGCGACTGAGTCTTCTGTACGAGCTGGAAGCTAATTTTTTCAAGTTTGACGAGTATGATTCTGTTGGCTACCATCGTAGTAAGCTAAAAACTTTCATACTTTGGACAATATAGATGGAATCGCAACCGTTTAAAGTAAATTGTTAAGAAATGCCGGCGTTACATCCGTAGTAGTGAATAGATAACAGGGAAAACGGGACTGCTAAGCCCGGTGCCCACGTAAAGCCCAAGGTAGACCAGAAGCAAAATTGCCAAGAGTAGCATTTCGGCAATAAATGTTTAACCAGACTCAGCAAAAAAAAAATAAAAAACAAGCTACCTGAGAGGCACATTTAGCAGGTTGGATCTAGGCCAATCTTTTCCGTAGCTTTCGTGCATTTGAAAGCAACATGCAGTTCACTTTTCCTGTCTTCTATTCACTACTATGGTACATAACGACGCTGTTTTCCTCGAAGCGTTGCTTTAAATTACAGTAAAGCGATTGCAACTGCACTGTCAAAAATTATCGAAAGAATTTATCTCTCGGTTACAACGATGATAGCCAGCAAAAAACGTACGTGTAAATTTCTTTTGCAAGCTACAAGATCGTCTAAAACATTCAGTCGTAGAGTACTATGCACTGTGAATAAAAATCCGGTGTGTAAGCAAGCAACAGAATTTATTAAATTAACATTCACCATTTCTGTACTACACAACTGCAATTATTTTGGGCTAAAACATTGCAATCGCAAGATCCTCTTTCTACTGCCAGTGCATTAACATGTCGCGGCAAGCCACGTCTACCCACAATATTGTCCCTGTTCAAATCAAAGATGTCCCTCATCTAGACACGGCTTAACAACTTTCGTTGCCGCTAGCAGCCAAGAGGCAACTCAAATAATTCGCTTACGTAGCCGCGGCACGGCTGCAGCTTGCGCAAAAACTCTATAAAAATGTGAAAATCTCAGTCACTACTGCAGTTTTTACACAATAGCAAGCGGCAATGGTGAACTTTAACCAAAGCTCCTAATTATGAGCAGTTTAATTTCACAAAGATTGATGTATTAAGTAGCCTATTAGTGCACGATGTTCATAGACGTCAAACTGATGTCACGGCCACGACTACGCAGTCGGATTAGTTGAGTCGCCTCTAGGCTGCTAGCGGCAACAAAAGTTGTTATGTGGGCACCGGGCTTGAGTTGCTTTGAATTGCTCGAATGCCACGAAAGAGACTGGCCGAAACCCATCCTACTGACTTCTGGTAAATTTTTCGCTCAGTCTGGTACAGCATTTGTTGGCAAAATGCCACTCTCGACCATTTCCGCATCTCGTCTGCCTTGGGCTTTGGAAAGAGTTGATATATGGGAGCCGACAAGGATGTTTTTTAGATTTGCTTCAATAGACATAGATGCTGGCAAAATACTAAGCAAATTTGACCCTCTTTCCCCCCCCCAAAAAAAATGGAATTCAATCAAGTTTCAAACAGTGGTATTACTGTTGAAGCTGATGCTTTATGTGGACAGAAAAGATCAAAACTGCAAAAACTCACAAAGCCCACAACACCTAGGACAGTGACAGTGTAATTGGAAAGTAAGATCAGCTGCGAATTCCGTCGTTAAGTGGCCCATAGACGATCAATAATATTGTCAATATTATTGACTGAATATATTGAGAGATTTCTTGTTGCCCACAAACGGCATCAATATTTTCATCAATATAGTCTATGAAAACGGGCGAAAGCTGCCCATAGACGATGAATAATATCGGCAATATTATTGAATCAACATATGCAGCACATTTGTTGTCCACTAACTGCGTCAATACTTTCATCAATGTAATATAATCTACGAAAACCTGCCATTTGCTGTACAACATGATAGACGTCTTGACTTTGACATATGACACTAAGCCGGTTACATCTCCTGTAAAAGTAAAGATATCTTCAAGTTATGGGTAATTTCCTAGTTCATTACCCTAGGGTACTCAATATTGACATGCACCACCTTTTGTGTCTTCGGAAGAAGTCCAGGTGACGTTCGTCTCTTCACCTGCACGTGCGTGGAGTTATGCTGGTAAGTGTGTTCTGTGGGACCGCAGTTAGCGACCAAAGAGAGAGCCAGCAGCGAATTATCTCTACAGTGCGAGAAACCGCTGACCCCTGGTCTATATGGTATTCTGTCGAGTAAATTTTTAACTCCATTACTTTGATATCAGTGGAGTTTCGAGTATGTCGAGGCATTTTGTTAAATAATCTTGCTCCCCGTACAGTGAAGCGATTAGAATATTTTATGGCCACGCCTTTTCCACCATATCTGCTTGGGATGCGTATATCGCAAGTTCTTCCAGTTCTTTCTGAGTGTCTGGCGACTTCGTTGTTGACGATTACACTTTGAGCTCTATTTGACAGGATTGCTGCAAGCCACCGAAGAGATTTTCCACGGATACCCATGCGTGGAAGTTTTATTGAGGCAATATATTGAACTAGGAACCAGATATTTACGTGATAACGACATTTGGGTTTTATCTGGTGCCCCTAAACCATACTTTGTTTTTTTTTCCAAATTAACCCAATAACCTAACATACCTAACTAAATTAGGTAACCTATAAGAATGTATTTTTTATGTTGAGTTAGTTAGGTAAGCCACGTTAGGTTAGCCAATTGTAGTTTAGAAGCACCAGATAAACCTCAAATATAAAGAAAGATAATTAAATAAATCAAAGTCTTTTTCGTATCCTGTATTCCATTTATAATGAGAAATACCCTATGATACTAAATTGTGTAATCTATTTTATAGCAACAGTGTAGAATTATAGAAGTTGTGCTATTCAGTACGTATGCACAATATTTTTAGAGCCTGTGACTTCATCAAGCAGATTCATACTCTACACAGCGTAATTTGCCAAAATAATTTGTTTGATGACATCAAAAGCTTAAATAATATTACCATTGCTACACTTTCCACATCTTGACAGTGAATATAGTCGTAAGAAATAAATACCAAGTTTGCGTAAAAATAAAACTGTAAATCCAATATTCCCAGATTTATACACTTCGAATTCCAGAGATGCCATTTAAATATTGTTTCAATATATTGACGTTTCCAAGTGGACGCATCAATATACTGATGAACCATCGATAAAATTGTAAAACTTATTTTACTGTTTCAATATATTGAGTCAATGTATTGATCAAACATTTTCAAGTCAACAGAAAATCAATATTATTATCGATATTAACACTTGACAATACTATTGACAATATAACTTACAATATTATAAATAGTGGTCTCGCTACACGTATATAAGGCGCAGCGCGGTGACTTGCCTCGCAGTCGCCTCCTTGTTGTCCTGATGTGCGGTGGGGATCGATACGAGGGTGCGTGCGCTCGACCACAAAGAAGTGTAAACACAACAGTAAAAGTTTGTGCTGGACGTAACTATATGTAGTGTAAATGTTGTGGCAAGTTAATCGTTTTTAAACCAGATGTTTTTCAGTTCAATTCGCTTCTAGGACCTTCATGCACTTTCGATATTTGAAGTGATATATAGGCAGAAGGACCCATTAGGCTATCAGACGTTTTTCACGAATGCGTTTTTGTCGCAAATGCTTAGTGTTCGAGATATTTGACTTTGAAGTTTCCATTGAAATTGGACATTGCCGCAGGTTTGTTGTTCAATATGGCGGCATAATGAGACGTCGCTGTACACTGTTTATATAGGCTAAGTATATAATTCTCGTAGGATAGTTGCAGAACCAGACTTTGCTTATGAAATTTTGAAGTATTATATAGGCTAGGTAGAAGGACTCATTTTAAGAAAAATTTTCAAGATTGACGTAAGAAGGAATAGCAGTGGCGCGACCACGAAAAATAATAAATACGACTTGACGACAGAATCAATGTGGAGGTTCCAGTGGAAGATATTTGTGCCGGTTATTACCTGGAAACTTTCGATTGTATTCCATAAATACAAGAAACTATGCAAGGTAACGTACTTTAAAGTTGAACTTTCATTTATTTTCGATATTTTAAAGTCATATATAGGTAGAAGGACCCTGTTAAAATTTTTTTTCCCCGTCGCAAGTGCTTGCCTACTTTTCGAGATAGCTAGGATAGAGGGCCTGAAAGACGACACTTTTAGCAATGTCTTCTGGGAATATGATCACAGAAACACAAAAAAAGCCATAATTGATAGAATTTTTCCTCTCCGTATATCATGTGATATCTGGTCTTCCATTCTGTTATACCTACCATAGGTACAATCTATGGCCAGAACTTTGTTATTCATGTTTTATAATTGGCTGGGAAAAATGGGGAAAGCCGACCCTCAAAGCACCTAAAGCCTTCAAGATGTGACCTGTAGCCCGACAATACTAAAGGCAAGGAGCGATTTATGCCCTGAGCTATCAGTCAGGTTTTTCGAATACCCCAGATGAAGCACTAAATTTCCCTAGATTAGATGAAAATCCCCAGTTAAGGTAAGAAACCCGAATGAACGTGCTTTGCCTTCCAGTACATGATATTGAATTCGAGCTTTAGTTAGGTAATAAAATGCCTTGCATATAAACACCAGAATTTTATTTTATATCCAATATGTTTTCGATGGAAAAGGAATATTGGGCTGTCGACACAGAAGAGTTTGACTTGTCAGATTCATCGGGCTGGCGCCCTGGCTTCGACTTCTTTACTCAAATTTAGGTCGTTGACTCGTAATCATTTGCATATGAGACTTTTCTAAACTACCTAGGGCTTAATCTGTGAAATGGAGATTCAGTCTGTTCCAAATACACGGGGTGCTGCTAACACCTGCAACACGATTCGAACTGTCTGAGCTTCATTTCCTGTCTGCGGTTTCAGACAAGTCAAATCAAATGGTTATGGCTTGCAACGGCGGTAAAGGTATGTTTTATGCTCATCCCAAATTTTGACCTTTTTTAGTCGATGTATTTTTTGTGCTGATTCCAATTTTGCAATCAATTTTTGGCGGTCGGCTCTAGTTTTTGAGTTATAGCGTTTTATAGTTACAAAATAATACCGTATAGTCAAGAGCGTACGACAACAGACACATAAACGAAAGCGGGAAAGCGCGGTTTTTGGGTGGGGGAAGAAACATAAATAACACTAAAAACACATCAAAATTAACCTAACCTAACCAAACCTGATGCCCCTCTCCCCCCCCCCCCCCAAAAAAAAAAAAANGGGTCCCCTATTGTCGTATGCTATTATTTATATGCTGTTATATGGGAAAAAACACGGAAAATCAGGGAAAAATAAAAAATATCAAACTTATAGTGCCGAGCGCCAAAAACCGATTGCAGATTTGGAATCAGCACAAAAAACTACATCGATTAAAAAAAGGGTCAAAATTTGGGATGCACATAAAACATACCACCGCATCGGCTTTGGCAACCCAATTGAAGGTACCTAGCTAACCCGTTTCCGTAATGGCGATGACACACGATAATAAAAAGAATCATCATTATTAGATTCATTATTTTACCACCACAGACGCAGCGCGGCGATTCACAAGCAAGTAAAAAGACCGATTACCGCCATCTTTTCATAGAAATGCCTTAATGTGTACCTATATTTAAAAAGCATACACATGCAAAGAATTTGAGTGATGAATCCCTCTAGATATTATGAGATGTCCAAATGTTAACTAACAGCACTTACGGAGTAAACTGCATTGATGGTTATCATTCTTACGCCTTTTCTTGGCACTCTCAAAGCTATGTTTACGAGAGTTCAGCATAACGTTCGAACGAAAACAGCACCATAGCATATTCGTTCTTTTGGATAGCGTGTGTCATAACCATAAGGCCCGTTGCAGACGATAGTCTTTTGTCCTGTGTTCTCACTTCACTGCGTTCGGACGTGTTGCTCTGTATGTGTAAACAAGAACAAATAAAGAAAACAAAAAAGAATTCGATAAAATTTTAAAAAGATACAATACAGTGCACTACTGACACGGACTACGCCAAAGAATACGACGGTTGACATCTTACGGAAACGTTTGGTAGACTCACAGTCGTGTTTGCAAGGACAGTGCGAAATATTCGAACGCCTCAAAGTAAAAACACAGGACAAAAGACTATCATCTGAAGCGGATTTATAAAAGCCAAAGCCATCCCCTTCCCCCCCCCCCAAAAAAAAAAAACACAAAACTGCCGGCATCGAATGATGTGTGTATGGAAGCTTGCAGTGCACCATTGAATGCAGTTCTATTTGAAGGTAATAAAAATAGCTAATTGGCAAGGCATCATCATAGAGGGAGAAACATAATTTGGTTAGAGAAAGCAGCCATAACCCCGGTGGCCAGGCAACAACTTACGTTGTCGCTAGCGCCTTAAAATTATCTCAACTAATCCGTTTGCGTAGCCTCGGCACGACTTATGCTTGAGTAAATTTTGTCTATAAAATTCTCCAATATCTCGGCCGCTACAGCAATTGTGGATCCAGGGCGAGTGGCAATGGTGAACTATTAACTATCGCTTTTTATTATGAGCAGAATAATTTCACCGAGATTGATAGTTGAAATATTAGTGCAAGTTGTTTATATACGAATTAGTAGAGGCAACGAAAGTTGTTACATCGGTCTTAAAGAAGGGAAGTATGTACCTAGAGAATGATATAATCTTATTGGGGCACTTCCAGAAGATTATCTAGAACACCTTTTGTAGCCACATTTGTTGATCAAAATCACCGAAAGCTTGATCATTGTGATCACAAAAAAGCATAAGACCCGCCAATGATTAAGTAAAGAAAATCAGAGACTCCTTCTCTGTTCATATACCATATCGATGGATTTCTCGGAATTTTTTTTATTTATTTCGAAGTAAATGCGTTTTTGAATTAGCAGTATGGCATTTGATGCACTTTGATCGCTGCACAGGCATAAAACAAATGAAACCACAATTCTCAAAGTCAGTTATGCAATCAAAATGAAATTTATTAAATTTTTCCTTTAATACAAGAAAACATCAAGTACTGGAATTTCGAATTTTATGTTTTTGCTTATCCAAGCAATCCCCGGAAGAAATCACTGTGAGATCTATATTCACCTCTGATCACGATTGATCACATCAGAATTATGTCACAAAAACGTACGGATCAAGCGCACTTATCAGCACGGTGGCCTCAAAATGACGCATATAATCTCATTAAATCTATCTTTCAGCTATTTGTTAGCTTAGGTTTGTTCGTAAGTTTGGCCCTCGTTACAGACTTGCATCGTAATTTCGTAAATCGATTTGTTTGCCCCTTTGGGGGGTGCACACACACGCTAACCTTGGAGAGTTGATTGACGCATTCTACTGGGAGCCGCACTTAAGCCATCGTGGCTAGACTTGTTTGGAACTTCAGCCAGGTGCGCAAGCTCAACCCGTTGAATTGAGTGTCATGAATTGGCCCATAATTGGTTAAACTTGAAACATCTAGAGTGTTAAAACTCAATCTAGCTGTTAGGAGGCTCAACTTAGGTGCGTGGCTGCTTACGCTTCCAACACGTTCCAAACTGCCAAATTCAAAACTTTTTTTTCTGAATTTTCGCACAAGTCACAAGTCAGAGCTCGACAGTTTAATTTCGGTAACAATCGAACGTGCCCCAGATCAGACAACCTACAGAACAACCTAGCTCACACACACAAAATAAATAAATGAAAGCAAAGGCGAACAATACCGCGCAATTGTGAAAATGCGGCGATTACAATTTTTTGTCCCGGTGATGTTGAAATCGATTGTAGATGGTATATTTAGAGTTTTATGCCTGTTTCTATCAGCTAATTTAACTATAATTTCATTTTTTAAGCTAGGTAAATATTACTTAATTTTAGCGCTAGCATCACCCCCTCTCAGAGCTCCCTGGATATGGGGAAAATTCCCTAGAAAAGGTAGGCCCGCTAGTGCTCTTTCAAGCGTACGGAGCGACCTGTACAGCTTGCATGATAACTTTTCTCCATCGTAGCTCTCCAATGGGTTATGATAAATGAAGGAGCGACGTCTTTCAACTATCATTCCTTACAATCCCTATTTGTTTGCCGTCGCTTAAAGATAGGACGCATTGAATATATTTTTGTTTCGAAATCAGGTCAGCCAGTACGTCGAATGAAGCACTTTATGTAACACTAGTGTCCCGAGCCGTCATTGTAAATGACGGCATATTGGGTTATTAATGACTGGTGCATGTGTTCGATAAATGGCGGCAGTAAGTTAGCCCTTCAGGAAAACCCCCGCTGACTCCTGTTCAGAAGGCTTCTTTATTGAAAATTAAGCATTCTGCCTAAGAAATTGGATATATATATATATTTTTTTTTTTAGTGGCCCGTGCCGTCATTATAAATGACGGTAAAAATTTAACACTTGGCCAAAACCCCCGCCGTCTTTTGGGCTTCCTCATTTTTCCCCTATCTAATACTGAAGAAAAAATTGCAAGGTACCAAACTTTTTGTTTTCGCCTTTTGAAATCTGAATTTTCTCCTATTTTATTAGTACTAACTATTTTCCCCCTATCTAATACTGAAGAAAAAGATTGCAAGGTACCCCACTTTTTTTCGCCGAAAAAAAATTGCAAGGTACCCCATTTTTTTACATTTTGAAATCTGAATTTTCTCCTATCTTATTCCCATAGAGCGTGACAGGAAAGATATAAATATATAAATAAATAAATAAACACGACGTGAATTATTATATAGTAGATTTTACAAACAGGCGTTTCTAACATACCATTTAAAGCTGTATTCATTGAAGCTCTCATGTGTTGTCTCTAGGGTGAGTAAGAGTTTCCCTTATTTTATGAGATTCTCTGCCCAAAACTCGAAAACATCACTGGTTTCAGGGCAAAATCAGGTTCACACGATATACAAATGAATGTGTTTTGTCAAATCAATGCTTGAATGTATTTTTGCTCAGCAGAATAGGGTTCAGCTTAGCGAGTTCACTTCAAATATAGAGTTAACAGAAGCTTGTTAAGCGACATTTGGCAAACCAATCGACGCAACAGCTAGATTCATTAAATCTTTTTTGTGGACACAGTTGTGTATACGAGATCATGACGTGACTATCGAACAATCCGTTCAGACAACACATTCATTTGACTGTCATGTAAACCAACCCCGATAAACCCATTCTTTGAAGTGGCATGAACGCCGGTGACGGCTCTTGGTTTTCTGATTTCGTCCCCAGTCGACACCTGTGACGGCCTTTGCTAAACTGGATTTTTTCGCCTTTCCTTTCTCATAGCATATTAAATATGCAAGAGAAAGTAAATATTCTGCTTTTTGTCCGTTTTTGTTTTGCGCTAAGGCCGACAGAGTGTCGAGCGTTAGCTCCTCTGGACCGAATCCCGCCACGACTATAACTTTCCAAGATGTTTATATTATTCAAAGCTGTACGAGCATCAAGCTCATGCAGATCCCTTGCTTAGCAGTTAACGTTCCTAAGATGGACCGTGCTCGTGACCATTTTGCTGTATACTTTGTAAACTGAACAAAACATTGCAACTTTCTCCTTATGCAATCCAGGAGTGAATTGCGCCAAGTCGCAGGTTTTGGCTGAAGTTATACTTTGGCGGGGAAATAAATTTACTTTCAATGATCTGTTATTGCGTAGGTGGATAACGTAAAGAGTCAGATGGTCAGAAATATATAAGCTACTGTTTTCAATATATTTTATGTCACCGGATTCTTAACTTTTACAATTCTAATGTCCTGAATTGGGTGGAAGTCGATAATCGCTGCCTCCACACTATTTGACTCTGAAGTCCCTATGTATTTTTTCATACACTTTTTTCGACTACAACGTGGCTCTTACTCATAAGGTTGGGTGGCCAGGACTGGGTCCGCTAATATCTTAAGAGAAATATATAAAACAGTGGACAACAATGCGCGCTACGTCGCCATGTTAAAAAAAAACTGGCGCAATATGGCCGGAATGGCTGATTTTAATGGTAACTTCAAAGCCAAATATCTCGAAAAGTAAGCATTTGTTGCAAAAACATCATTCATGAAAAACGTCTTAAAATGAGTCCTTCTACCTATATATGACTTGAAAATATAAAAAATGCATGAAGGTCCTAGAAGCGAATTTTACCTATTTTTTCGAATAATAAATAAGTGAACGTTTTTATTGTGAAATAAAGTTCACAAATTTTGAAGTTCAACTTCTTCTTAATTTTTCAGTAATTAGCCTAGTATAGGAACAATATTTGTTTAGAACTGATTGACTAAAATTACCGCGTACATTCCGTCCT
>LQNS02278145.1:10238473-10250655 GCA_001587735.2 Parhyale hawaiensis
GGAGTCTTGACACAATAGACCATTATTCAAAATAGCTGGAGAAAGTGCTTTCAAGCCCAGTAACCATGCTATCGACTAAGCTACGATATATGGGATGTATGTGTTGCGCGCGTTTGGTGGATTTGCGCGATCGATCGATCGCGCAAATCCACCAAACGCGCACAACATATGCATCACCTTCTAATAAGCTACAAATTTATAGACGGCTTCGTCTGTTTGCACTGTGCGAGCGAAATAATCTAATCAGCATATNGCGATCGATCGATCGCGCAAATCCACCAAACGCGCACAACATATGCATCACCTTCTAATAAGCTACAAATTTATAGACGGCTTCGTCTGTTTGCACTGTGCGAGCGAAATAATCTAATCAGCATATCTGTAAATTCTAAGGGTCATTAGCGAGCTATCGAAACCTCACTTTGTTACGGGTTTCACGAGGTAAGCACAAACCGATTATGTTTGACGTGGCTAACTAATACCGTTATTGTGACTCAACCAAAATTTGAATACTTTATCGCATCATTTTCCTTGATTTTCCAACCAGTCTTTTTCATAGTCACTGATCATAGCATCGGCTAGTTTGACCGACCCGTTTCGTGCAAGCAGGTTCACACGACAGTCGCTTAGTCTCCATACGCACTACTCAGCGTCCGACTTCATCGTCGTCATCGTAGGCAGCAGAAAAGTGCACAGCTTGTGGAGTCGTAATTGACTCGAGAGTTGAAGGAGCCATCCGAAATTTGACTACTAACAACTGCCAAACCAACAGACTTGACGGCTACAAGTTTAGTAAAATTCTTATATGTACGCTCAGTTGTGTTCAGAGGGACATAACAAAAAATCCGACGCCGAATACTACGTAGGTGGGAACCAAAAGACTATATAGTGTGTGTATGAACCCACAGCAACCCTATTCACACAAGGCTGTCATTTTACTTAGTTTTCCCCTAACTAGCTTATACCTACGGCCTGCGGGAAAAGACCTTTCTATTGACGCAGCACTTCCTGGTGCGGGAAGGGTTAATTGATATAGATTTGTTTTCTGCTTGCCATTTGGACTGTGAATAGTTTAAAAGACTTTGAAGTGAGCGCAAATCATGGACTTTCTGCTGTCTCTGAATATATGAATTTGGACTTGCTGTGCAACACTTTCCTAGTACAAACTTATCTTTTTCAGATAAAATAGATATATAAAAGGGATGTCGAAATGTTTTAGCAACTGGTCTTGCATTGTTATGACAAACCAGTAAATGTGAAAATTTGATAATCGACATGCGAGGTAGTTTTTTGAATGTGTTGGTGTGCGCCGCCGCGTTCGCCGTGACGGAGGCCGCTGCATCTCTGCTGGAGACTCGGGCAGGTGCGGATTTCCTGGCCCGCTACATCAAGTCGAAGGATGTATCCATTGCCAACTATTTCTCTCCCACGGGAGGTAAGTAGCTTTGTCCTCTGACTTATGCCGACGCCACACTTTGCATTCGCACGCTCACCTTATAATCGGACTTTCAGCTCGCACGTAGATCGTTCCTTCAAGTTATCTACACGCCGGTATCTTTGGTACCGCCCTCCGCTGTGTATCGGGGCGACGTTCGAGACTGACTTCCGCTCAGAAGTTGAGCTAGCGGTCGCAAAATGTGGCCTCGGCATTACTCGCGCTAAACTACTAACTATTCATTCTTACTTTTTCATGTTAGCCAAACCAAGACTTTCTTTACGAGCAAAACTAACCGGATTGTCTGTCCTTATATGATTATTATGATCTAGGTTTAACACAATCTGTGCAAGCAAGTCATCGCACGATTGCAGGTTATATGGCTGACTGTACTTATCTCTGAATGTTGACATTTTCCTCTGCAATAAACTTGTAAACTAATAGTTTTGAATCCGCAAACGAAAGCTAATTAAACGCAAATAGCTAAATGAAGAATTTTGGTTAGACAAACAAACATTAAAGAACTATAACTATATACATAAATAGAAACCTAAGGCATTATTTTTCATTGACAAAAAGACTTTTAGAGAGGCCCAGAAATGTGTCATTTTAAGATCTCAATAAAACTGTAATGATCTTGATCCATCAGAAAACGTGTGTAGGTATGTATGCGTTGAATGAAACTAATGAAATTACAGGAAAAATGATACGAAATTCAAAATACCTGATGTAATACACTCTGTGGATGGCGTCGGTTAGATTTTCTTCTTGGATTGGCGTTACTTACACATGTATGAGTTATAATATTTTTCAAAAGTTCGTTTTTCTGTGTGATCTCATACTGCTGCAGTGCACGACGGTTAGTTTTCTCAAAGTGAACGTATCAGTTACTGTAGGAGAGTAGGTTTTAGGCTGCACAGCAAATATAGCAATCCGTTAAAGTAGTTGGGCTGCATAGCGATTGGACTTACGACTACAATTTCATGTTACGTTCATTCCCTTCAGTGACCATAAGATGGGTCACAGGCCAGGCGGTTGGGTATTAGGGTGGTGCAATTTTTACCTTTTTTAAATTTAAAAGAGCTGACCTATCAAAATGTGTACACTAATGAGAAAAAAATGTGCAAAATTTGAGTTCAATTGGCACACATTTTCTGCCTCCTCAAAGCAACTGCAGTTCGATTTTTATACCTGTTTTTCCTGTAAAGTTCCATCTATACACTTTCTAAATTTTCACTTTATTTTCAAGAGCTGACTTAAAATGACTTAAATTTTACTGTTATCACTGATTGACCACGGAAAATAATATCCTTTGCCTCCTCAAAGATATTTAATTTTGTATATTTAACGAAAAATATACCGCTTTTTCGAAGTAATATTAAAATTTTTTTAAATATTGTTGCTTAGTCAGAGCTGGGGTACAGATAAAATGTATTCTCTCCTAACGACAGAGTTTAAAAGTTTAAGTAACATAGGACAACTTCTTCTGCCTCTTCAACATTAATGTTCAGTGAAACTTATTGTTTAATTTGTTATATACACTCGAGTGTAAATAAGCTATTGCTCTATATTTGTAAAAAGGGTGTGTATACATAAATCAGGCACGTGCCGTCAGGGTAGGCAAGGTAGGCAGTGCCTACCACCCCGCAGGAAAGAAGCAAGCAGTTACATTTCATGCAACAACATAATTATGACCGTCAATGAGAACATTTATAACGTAGAAAACGCATGTTATTTCATTTTGGTACGTCAAGTAGGCAACATTTGCTTCTGCCTACGCATCGCTGTGAGAAAGCTACGGATAATATTGTGCAATGTACGTGCCGTCGCAGCGAGCGGTAGCGTTGAGAACCAAAGGGCGGTAGAGTCAAAATTCTGTGTGCCTTCGGACAAGGAGGTTTAATAGACTAGTAAACCTCTTGCATTAAGTGCCGTTGCCAGTGTGTGCCAGCTCTCGGGCGTCTCGCTTACAACTTGACAAGTTTTATTGACCGGTTTTGACTAGTTACCTCCGCCAAGGAGGTTATGTTTTCGTCGTCTTTGTCTGTCTTTCTGTCTATTTGTCTTTTTGTCTGTCTGTCACCAAGATAACTTAAAAAGTTATGAACCGATTTGAACGAAATTTACAGGGATTGTTAGGTAGGTATGTTAAGAGGAACAGATGATTAACTTTTGGTGAAGATATGTCCATTTGTTTGTTTGTTTGTTTGTCTGCCTCATTTATCTCAATGTCATAACTCAAAAAGCTATGAATGGATTTTAATGAAATTAACACGAGTTGTTAGGTATATAACAAAGAGTAAATGACCAAATTTTGGTATGATCCGTTGGTTCGTTCGTTTGCTTGTCACTGTTTTTAATTTGGTGCTTGTTAGCACAATAGGCTAACTCAAAAAATATTGAATGGATCTTTATGAAATTTATAGGGGTTGTTAGTAATGTTGAAAAACATAAATGATCGAGTTTTGGTGCAGATCGTATTGTTCACTTGTATGTTCGACTCATATTTGTCAAAACGTTTGTTAGCAGTATAACTCAAAAAGTTA
The DNA here is from genome assembly GCA_001587735.2 of Parhyale hawaiensis. Classification (NCBI taxonomy): domain Eukaryota; kingdom Metazoa; phylum Arthropoda; class Malacostraca; order Amphipoda; family Hyalidae; genus Parhyale; species Parhyale hawaiensis. The sequence goes on from LQNS02278145.1 coordinate 10,242,455, forward strand.
TGAACTGATCTTCACGAAAATTGCACAAACTGTTATTACTATCGAAAGACACAAATGATTAGATTTTTGGAGTGTATACAAAGAAAATTATGTTTTCAGAGCCAATTTTAATTTTTTGCTACCGTTACCTCGCTTGGCGGAGGTATGCCCTCTCAGACTGCTCTAGTTTTGCTTTAAATTCATTCTTTATACGATAAAAAATATTTGTCAGAAGATATCTTCAGTGCTAGCTGAAGATACAACAAAATTTAACGATCTAAAACGAAAGAAGAGAACGAAAGTTATTAGGCATGTACGTGAATGAGTATGGCACAAAAAGAAATAGTGCTTGCGCTGGCATCTAGAAGGCATTTTAGTTAAAGAAGAAAGAAAACGAATATTCTGTGCAATTGTGCGATCATTCTAAGGCCGGCTGCCCACTAACAACTTTCGTTGCCGCTAGCAGCCTAGACGCTGCTGGATTTAAAATAAAATTTAGGCGAACTGTCTTATCACGATACAGCTCATTGTAAATTAGTGTACCTGGAGCTCCTGAGATTTTTTGTGTGGTTGATGATGATACTGTGTATTTGCGATAGAAACGCAGACCAGGTGCAATATTCTAAGAATATTTTATACACCACTACTGTTCATAAAGTTTTCACCTTGTTTTGTTGGCTTACTGGTACCATTCTTTTGCCCTGGAACGTCAAGCGCATTTGAACACACTACGGATATGGACAGCACCAATGGTACAGAAAATAGTGCCCAATTTGTATTGCAGAGGAAGACAACACCTTGTCAGTCCTTGTTTTTTTTTTTTTTTTTNGCCCACATCCCACTTTGCGTGGCGGTATGGTCCTGGCAGGGAGTGCGACATCTAATTATTTAAGCTTGAAGAGGGACACTCGGCTGACATTCAGTTCAACAGCTACGCCGTTCATCGGCACTTCCGGCTCGTTTAGGGTGATGGCCCGAGTCTTTTCTGCAATGGTAAGCTTTTTCCGACTCATTGCGACGCCGTAGTGGTTTTTGGTATGGGCTAAAATAAGTGAAAAGGTTAGGAAAGGTGAGGCCCGTAGAGCAGCTCAACATACGTGTCCTCTGCTTGAGCTTTGATAGATCACTGACTGACTGTAGCGGGGACTTGGGGATTTGTGTGTGGCGCTGAGGTAAAGCATCGTACGTCATACCACCCGTCTCTCTCCTCTCATATGGCGAGGAATGCAAAAATAGTTACTGGCAAATTATCGATAACTTTGTTTTTACGGCATAGTAGTAAACTTTGTTTTGACGGCCACTGTAATGCAGGTCTCTAAAAATTGTATTTTTAAGATAATAAAACTGTGTTTCAGCATCATAATTGTATTTAATTCGAACAATGAACACCTCAGCAACAACATAAACAAACTTTATAAATTAGTTCAACAGTAATGCGTTTCAGCAGCAACTTGTTTGTCGACGTACCTCCGATTCTTTGAAGTTACGTTGAACAGACTTTTGTCTACCAAAGAAGTCAGTTGGCGAACTTCAGATGATGATGTAGTTCCAGCAACACCAGTGATTTTCAGCCACAGTCTGTCTTTCAATGTAAATTGGACTATTCCCTCATAAGCCTTGCTTTAGCAAATTGACTAAGAGTTGTTTAATTAATGGGATTGAAGTCAGAAAAGTAAGGCGGCCAAATCATAAGACGCTCTCCTTTGATGCCTAGAGTTCCAAGGAAAGAAGTGCTATCTTTCGCTGAATGGCTTGGAGCACTATCGTGCTTGAAAATCATAGGACGGCGACGTGTCAATGATAGGTCATCGAGCCATATGCTCGTTTAGAAACGCTATGTGTGCTTGACTGGAACGTTTGATTGCCTCTGGCACTTGTAAAGGTCCTATAAGTTCTTCACCTATGATTCCGGCTCACAACATAACACCTCCACCTCCTTGCTGGCATCACAAGCGATGCGGAATAAGCATACCAAGAGAACTCCACCCATTCATCTGGATCATCAAGGGTCACTCTAGCCTCATACTTGACGTAAATATTTTGGAATTTTGCTGTTTTATTTTCGTGTCCAAGTTAACAGCGGCCAGGCGACAGGCTTAACGTTCCTCGCCAATTCATTGACAGCATTGCATCTCCTTTGTATTCGCAAAGGAGCGATGCCACCAGCTTTATCAAATAAGGCAGCGTTGGTTTATTAGGTGCAGGCTCATTGATTTATCTGCGTATTTTTCGAACATAGCACGGTGATAAGCGTTCTTCTAGTGTTAGCATTCCTTTGTTTAGCGAAGGAGTTCGCTACGTATGAAAACAAAATTCTTTGATCTCTCCTTAGCTCCTAGGTTAAATATAAGAGACAAACCTTCTACAAGGCGGCAAGGCCTGCAACAACCTGCGGTATTGTTTACAAGAGAGGCTCGCGTTGTTTTCTCATTTTTTGTACATAAATTCATTTTTTCTCAACTCAATTATAGATATTATAATCATTTTAAGCCGGCACAATGCGTTGTTTTCGAGTTATAACTTCTCACTGTTTTCCTATGGGAAAAAATAACCACACTCACACAGTGACTTAATGGGAAACCTCTTTTCATATGGGTTTGGGCCAGGTTAGGTTAAGCTAACCTATCCTATCCGAAAAACATTAAAAGAGGTTTTCCATTAAACTGTGCAACTGTGGTTACTTTCTCCAACAGGAACACAATGGGAACTTCAAAGTCAAATATCTCGAAAATTAAGCATTGTGCCGACTTGAAATGATTATAAAATAGATAATTGATTTCAGAAAAACGAATTAATGTACAAAACATGAGACAACAGCGCGAACCCCTTTCGTATACAAATACATAATCTTCTCCTCGTCAGTAGCCGTCAAACGTCGTTTTTTTATATATATTTTCAGATACCTTCAACAAAGGAATTTATTGACAAAATTGGTTCACAATGCAAAAAAAAAATCGTAACTTTCAGAATATTGCGGGGATTCAAGCGAAATTTGCTTAATTTTAACGTACCTAGTTGTGGTCTCTTCAGGGGACCAAACTTCATATATATGAAATTTATATTACTTCAGAAATTAACAAAATCTTAGGATGCAATCATGCGATTTCAACAGCTGATGTTATGGGGAGTTTTATACTCGTGCGTTCAGGACATCTTTCTTCAGAGCCCACTTTGCTTCCTTTCATTTTCCTGCTCTTAGTAGCGATCTTAAATCTGTTTTTCCACGGTTTTTTTTATACTTCCTATATACCTCTGTGCGTTGCTCCAGCCCTTAAGCATTCCCCGTACATGGGTTCCACGCTTATCTTGACTTGCTTTCCTCCCTCTTACACTTTTCTTGGACGAACTGTAAGCAAGCTCCTCCTTTTTTCCCGTTTCCCCGACGCACTGTATGTTCCTCTCTTTCCAAGTTTTTCCGACTGTACTCCGCAGAGGGCATAGGATTGGCCATAGGCCGCAGGGTTAAGATAGTTAGCTTTGTCCAGCCTATGTTATGGGGAGCAGCGACCCCATAGGAATTTTGTAGGTTACCTTAGCCGTTAGCTAGGCCTTCAGGACGTGTTTTTTTTTTCGGGCCCACCTTGCTTCCTTCGATTATCATACTCCTACTGATGATGCTTTGTTCTGTTTTTCTCTTCTTTCCTGAATTGCTGTTCCCATGCTCGTTGATCCTCCTTCGTGCATGGGTTCCACTATTCTGTCGACATATTCCTTCCTTTTCCTCTCTCAAATCACCAAAGTTGTGTCTAGGGAGAGTTAAACAACTAATACAATAATTTTCCGACTGTATTTCCTCTTTTTTTCAACGTTTCTCCGACGTCCTGTATGTCCCTCCATTTTCCTTTTTTAATCGTGAACTGCTGGTGCTAAGGAGGCCTAACTAATTCAGTCCATCCGCACCCTCAGCAACGGAAGGCCTGCCGCCGCAGGTGCTCAAGAAGCTAAGCCGAGAGCTGGGGGTGCCTGTGGCGCAGTTCCATGCAGACGGCGCCGCTGCCGCCGCCGCCGCCAGGCTGGGCAGGGGTCATGGTGGAGCCCTCAACCTGCTGTCTTTGCAGACCCTTGCTGACCTCCAGCTGCTCGCCAAGGTACACGCTTTATGATTCATGGAATTTTTTGTCAATCAGAGCATCATGGTACTTTTTATAAATCCAAGTAGGTACGTTTTATTCATTAGGTATCATATTTCTCTTTACTCATAGTGTGTACTTTTTATTAATCATAGTACTCAGCACACTGTTCCTACTTATGGTCATGACTGCGAGTGTGAAGGTGTGATCGATAAGCCGGTGAAATAAAGACCAATAAGCTTGATTTGCTCAGAATTTCAAAGCGGCGCACTAGTCTGAGTGGAGTCGACCTCTTTGAATTGGACACAGGCCTAATCACCGAATCGATTACCCCCGAGACTTAGGAGAACTTAGTGTTGTACAGGCATAATGTCCAGCAGTCTCAAGCGTACTTAGGTTGCATTTAACCTCTGAAACACGATTCTCAGTGGCGGAGCCAACGTTCTTGCCTGAAGTGCTCTATCCGCTCTGCCACTTCGGGAATTAAATCAATTTCCGTGGGTGAGCTTTCGTCGGCGTTTGGATTGTTTCCAAGGTAGAAGCGTTCTACCTTGTTGCCATATTGCGTATAGCAACCGTGTTTGGCCCAGGTGCATCATTGATGCTATAATATGATGCTTCGGCGGCTATGTCCATATTTAAAGCCATAAAGTAAACAACCAAAGGAAGAGTGATCGAGGTCGATGCACGTTATTGCCCCTTTGATGGCGTGACAACAATTGATGAGTGCCCGTATTGAGCACCTACCAGCCTTGCTTATGTATGAGCAGATATGGACGATACTTAACATCTCCAGATGAAGGAAAGAAAGAAAAATCGTGCAATGTTCTTAGGAGTGGAGGCGTCTTGTTTTTAATGCTATTAAAATATTAGCTCCATCTTATAGTATGCTCCTGTCAGGACTGCCAGCCTAAGCTCAAATAACAGTGTAGTTTACACTTATGTTTTATGCTGCGTAGAAGCGATAAATAGAGACGAGATGGCTTAGTTACGGCTTTGAATGATCTTTGTACACTGAGAAACTATTAGCTCAAATCAAGCGCGTCTTCCCGTGTACAGGCGAAATATACCGGCACTACGTGTTGTGCTGGTGCCCCGCAATGCTAGCTTTTCGTGCCGTTCGAACACGTCAAGGTGGTATTTCACATTGACGGTGGTTTCCGGCAAGCGCTTTTCTCTTTCTAGCGGTAGGCGTTTTATGCGTTGCTATTCGTATCCTGAAATCATGAAGGTATAAAGTCCTTTGTACTTTAATGCCTGAAAGCATTATTTAAGGGGGCCATAGGCATGGTGACCCTTAAAATTTTCAAAATTAGTTTTTCATCACTAATCGGTAGCTATACATTAGACATACTCGGAGAAAAAACTTTACGCATCCAGTGTAACCCTAAAGGGGTTGAATTGGAGGATGGGGGGTGCTTTTTTTAACACTTGATTTTTTACGACAAAAACATTTTTATGATTCGGCCGATCTCCATGAAACTTGGCAGAAACATGTAAAATTGGAAAATAATGTGGGTTGTACTCATGAACTTTTTCGATCTTCGCCATAGAAACTATTTATTCAAAGAAAACGGGTTTCCCGCTAAACCCCGTTTTCTTTGAATAACTCGTTTTCTATTGCGAAAAAGTATGGGAGTCAAAAGCTCTTCTTTTTTGATTTTACATATGTGTTCCAAGTTTCATTCAAATCGGTACATAAATGAAAATTTCCCAAGCTGTTTATTTGAATTTGATATGAAAAAATTCCCGCCAAAGGTTTCAAATTTGATTTTATCATTTTTGTTCCGATTTCAATTAAACTTGGTACACATATGTAAAACAGAAAAAGAAGACCGTCTGACTTCCATACGTTTTCCCATTTTTGCCATAGAAAACGAGTTATTCAAAGAAAACGGGTTTCGGAGGGAAACTTGTTTTCTTTGAATAACCCGTTTTCTTTGAATAACCCGTTTTCTTTGAATAACCCGTTTTCTTTGAATAACCCGTTTTCTTTGAATAACCCGTTTTCTTTGAATAACTCGTTTTCCTTGAATAACTCGTTTTCTATGGCGAAAATTTGAAAAAGTATACAAGTGCAACCCGCATTTTTTTCTTTCTTTTACATACCTGTGTCAAGTTTCATCCAAATCGGTACATAAATGAAAAAGTTTTAATCACCGTCGCTTTCTCGAATTTCCCCATAAAAAGTTTTCAGCCGAAGGATTCAAATTTGAGGTTTTATTTATGGACCGATTTGAATGAAATTCTCTCAATTTGTACACATATACCGTGTGCCTGGACAAAAGGCAAAAGAATGTCAATACAACTGAAAGTCTGATTGCTACCTGACGTACAATGTACATTTTTAGTAGCTTTTGCGTTTCGGTGAATATCTCACATCTAAGTTATTGATCTTCAAATGAACGCCACTCGGTGAATATTGCACCAAATGTCATAATTTTTTTAAGTCAAAGGAAAATAAATTTAGAACAATCGTAAGGATTCACCTTTTCAAAAACTTTGTTAACAAAATGTGAGAAGTGATTTTGAAAGAAAAATTACAAGAATATATGTATTTTTAAATTTTAAAACTAAAACGAAATTCAAAAATCTAAATCCTTACGATTGTTGGCAATCATCAAAAGTATATCTGTACCAAATTTCATTCAAATTGAGCGAAAAATGAAGGCTGGGCGTAAAAAATAAAATTGAAAAAAAAAGGGTTAACATTTTTCCCCTTTGATGATTTCAGAATTTTTTTTATACGAAAGTGTCTTTAGCATCATATACAACAAGTTTCCGTTCATAAAACACAAGAAAAGAGATGAAAAACCCAAAAAATACGATTTGGGTGTATTCCCCCTACGGTCCCCTTAACTAGGGCGTTAAAGCCCTTGAAGCCTACCATCCATTCGCTATTATACAAGGAGATTTAATAGAAAGGAGGGAGCAACCGGCCATGCTGCTGAGGCTGGAGTTTCTGGGGTGGCTGAAATCTGGCTGACAGGCTGTACAAATGTATTGCAATATACTATACTCATACTATACTATATACATATATATATATATATGTTGGGCGCGATCGGTCGGTTTGCGCGATCGATCGATCGCGCTGCGCAAACGATCGATCGTTCAAACGCCTAACCTTACCTAACCTAATTAATAAATGCACATGTTAATTATATATAGTTAAAACTAATTAAATATGATGCAACATACTCAGAAATAGGGGGAAAGTTGAAGAAAAACATTGATCGTACGCGCAAAACAATCGATCGATTGGTGCGCATCCGATTAATGCCTACAACATCCACCGTTTGCGCAGCACGATCGATCGATTGTCCAAATCCATCGTTCGCGCGTAACATATATATTAAATAGAAGTCGCAAAATTAAAATTTAACGTTTCGGGATGCAAATCCCATCTTCAGAAAACCTACAAACTAACAACATATCAATAAAATTTTTTTATTATCAAATCTATTAGGGGAGCATGGGTGTTGTCGGGAAGAGGTCTAAAATATGAATGAACAGAGCTGTGCGGTAGGAGCCGGATGTCAGCTCCCGTACAGTCGGCATATGTGAGGCTAGGTGTTGACAGTATACAGTGGTACAGCCGAGATCATAATGTTGAGACTAGGTCTACTTCTATGGATGTGGAGGGACTCTAATGTTATGAGCTCGATGGGATTGGAAGAGTCTATGATGGAGAAGTCAATTCTGCTGATGGGATGGTTGTTTTGTTCAGCATGAAGGCGGGGGGGGGCTGAATGTGAGGGTTTAACGAACTGCAATGTACGAGAAATGGCTGAAAGGCGGTGGCGGCTGGAAGGCTGTAGCATTGCGGCTGGACAGAGCAAGTAAGAGGAGAAAATAAAGTTTAAGAGCCAATCATGCGGATTATATACTAAATAACCTTAGTTCTGCCCTTAGTCATCGCAAACTTCACTTGATGCACTGTACACTAGCGAGCAAAATAAGAGAACGATTTTCATTTTTTGAAAATAAAGGTTAACCATGTAGAGTAGGTCAATGAATCTTTTGATGTGGCTCTAAGGAATGTATTTAACATATTTCTACAAAATATCAGGACAAACATAACTATATTTAATACATTAGAGCAATCTAACAAACAATAACAAAAATTGAACAGTGCAAAATAAGAGAACG
>LQNS02278145.1:10254357-10289113 GCA_001587735.2 Parhyale hawaiensis
AGATATACCAATACAGAGAGCCGCACTACGATACGTTTCCTTCCAACCCTTGACTAAGCCATCGTCCGACCCGAGGATATCACCCCGCAACCGCAATACCGCCGGTTAAGCCAACTGCACACCCAAGAGCTGCAACAAGAGCAGCGTAACCTTCTGTTCTGAGGATATCATTGTATTTCATTAGACATCGCGCATTCGCTTGAAAGAATACTTTAGAACCGAAATGTCCTACTCTAGCCGCTGTGTTCTTCCGCACTGTATTCTAATTACGTAACTGGCCCTATTAAGAATGTCTTTTGCCACAATCAAAGCGAACATATGCTGCGAAAAAAAAAAAAAATGAAAAGCTGTAGATATGATACGGGTGAAATGATCTTCACGTCTTGGTTTCAAATGTGACTGAAATTTTTTTCAAGAAGTGAAACAGAAGATAGCTATGGTTGAAAATCGTTCCAATGAAAATCAGGCTTTCTTGCAAGTTGAATATTCCCAATCTAACACTGAAAAGTGTAATGTGCAGACACATGGATGGACGTACGGACGGACAGATAGAGCCGCAAGTAGAATTATATTATAGATATGTGAAACAGATCGTCACCTTGGTAAGCTAAGGCACCAACAGATATGACGTAAGCGTCGCGCAGCGGTATTTTTTCTTTCTCCGTAGGCGAAAAGTGCGTGACAAAGGCCAGGAAGGGCGGCGCTAGGAAGACCAGCGCTAGGGTGCCGCCCCAAGCTTCCTTAGTGAACTCCTGAGTAAAGGTCGTCCACGTGGAGTCCATCAGCGCTCGGCGTTTCGTTACCAGTCGAGACCTGCCGAGAAAGAAAATATAATGATAGCGGTACCCCGTTACGCGAATGCGATTACTTTCTGGAAATAGCCCCTGCAATGACCGAAATGCAAAAATTATTTTATTAGTATTCAAAATATACACGTATTTACACCTTGCAGGCTCTGGTGACGGAAATATCCCAGAGCAGCAATTCCGTTTTTAAGCTCATATACATATTCTATTTTGTAAATTTTACAATAAGCGATTTCTTTCAAGTGTAAACACCTTGTTCGAGTCGAGAGAGCGCCTGGTAAGTTGTAAACTGGCTAGCATTATACGCTGAGCGCACATTACTTCATAAAACATCTACTGAGTTAGAGCTGGGTATCATTACACGTTATTTTCTGGTCGTTAGAATAACACGTTGCATTCATAAAATTTATCAGGCGATATCGACATTCGTCATAAACGGGCCGCCCTTACAGTAACTTGTGAGTAGTGCTGTCTTGCTTGTTGCCGGGAGGTCGGATGTTCCATTCTTAAGCCAAGGAGAAAGACTTGCTGCTAGGCAAAACAGCGCCAGCATTTCTGCTATTCATAGCCCTATAGGAAGGGTACGGCAATGGCCTACGGAAGGGGATGTAGTTGGCACGAGCTTTTCTTTTAGGACACCATTGCTCAAAAGATTTGTAGTAGAATGCAGCTGTACACTTACTCTTCTGGACCCTAGAGGGGCTTTATCTGCAGCACGAACCAGCGTTGCAAGTTTTCTCGCTCGAATGGGCTGTCAAGGCAACTTTACCTATACCATCTCCGTGCACGGCTCGGAAAATGATTAAGTTGACCAATCAATGCAAGTTGATACATTGGTAACAGTACGAATGACAGTATCGAGCGCGGGCAATGTACGACTTATTATATGCACTGAAGGATTATTTCTTGACAATCCATAGCACACAGAACGGGCCGAGCTTCTTTTGATGTTCGGATATGGTAATTCTCCACATCGCGCGTTGCGACCGTTCACCTCTAATAAGTGCACTTCCACACCATCCAAACGTAGATTAGCTACAATGCTACTCACGGCACCAAGTGAAGGATACTGCCATAGCTCGATGAATTTCGTTAAGCGATAGAATAAGAGCATACGTTCTTACGTTACTGTGTATGCCTGTATCATGCTAATTTTTCTGAAAAATATCTCTACATATATGGTCGAACAATGGTAGTGTATTTATTGAATCGTATTTTTTCTGCTAAATAACTCAGCAGACTTTAAAAGTGCGGTAAGAAACTACACAGAGTCCGCTCGGGCATGTATCATTACCGGGACTAAACACAACCTCGCCTAGTCGCGGTTCCCTTACAACTAAAACAAACCAACCCGCACAGGCAGATACGGATACACAGACTACGGCAAAGGCCAACGCAAAGTTTGCGATACAGCTGGCTGTGATATTACTAACAATGTAAGCAGACTAAATTGAGAATCCGCGATGCGGCAAGTCCGTCATCTGTGATGATGGGAGCAACACCTACCAGGTACCTTAGACTCGAGATTCTCACTAGTTGGGGTGCATTTCAACACACACCTTCTGTTTGCTCACGCACGGACCCGTAATTGATTCATGGCATTTGAAGCTTCTGTGATAACATTCTTCAATTTTATTACCTCCGCAAAAGAGGTCATGTTTTGTCAGTTTATCTGTGTGTTTATTTGACTGTATATCTTCTCCCGATTTATTAATCATATCTGCCCATCTGGTTCCTTCGGCCACGTGGTCAACTTGCATTAAACTAAGTTCTAACCACCTTCCTATCACGATCTCCCTTGACCACCTCTCACCTCCTCCCCCGTCTTCCGGACAACGTTCATCAACTATAAGAAGGTCGATTGGGAGAGTTTCACGGAGCTCACCGAATAAACTTTCAGGGAGCTGCCACTCTCACTCTCCTCTTGCGCGCAGGGTGAGAAATCTTTTAGAAGTACTCTTCTCAAGGCGTCAAAGCGCTGCATCCCGGCAGGATGCCTGCTATCTTTCATTCCTGCCCTACCGGACGAGGCCAGGGCACTGATCCAGAAGCGTGATGAGCTCTGAACCTGAGAGCACAACCACCCTATCCTTCCAGATCTTGAAGGCCGCACCACGAATGCCTTGACGGCCTGTGCCAGGAAGGCATGGATCGACACAGTCGAACTGTGTGATCATAGATCTCACCCTTCCCGACTGTGGAATCTTCTACGTAGCTTGTCGGGCAAACGTAATTCCACCTCCCCCAAACCAGCCCATCACCTTCGATGGCACTCAGGTGTCATTTGCCCGTGAAGTAGCCACCGGCTTCTGCCAACAATTCATGGGCACACGTCCACTCCTGGACCGGGAGCTAAAAAACAAATTCGGGCTCTGAAAGTAAAGGTAAAGTCAACTTGACTATACCCCTAACTCAGAGACCCGCATGCTCCTGTTTGTGCTGCAGATATAGACCAACAGGCCCCACAGGAGCATAGGGCTGAAGTCGACCACAGATTGTCTAGAGCTATGGCGCCAGTAGCGGAAGACTCCATACGACAATATCTGCGACCCCCTAACCTTTCCCATCGCTGGAGAAGGTTAGTAAACCCACAGCAGTATGCAGACCGGATGTTGGCTGGTCACATCAAGTGCCGCCAAGGCCTTGCCTAGTTGGGCGCGAGGTTTGAGCCTGCTGCCATGAGCGTCAAAGTCAGACGCTCTAATCTGCTGCTACTGCATAAGTTGCCTCTGGACCATGACCAGGAGTTCTTTACTCCTCAGGAAGTAGGTGCCTCCATCCGAGCCTCAAGTAACTCCTCGGCCGCGGGCCCTGATGGACTGACACCCTACGCATCAAGCATGTTGGCCCCCACGGTCTCCTGTTCCTGTTCACCCGCTTCAATCTCACCCTGGCGCATGCTAAGCTGCCAAGCGTCTGGAAGGCAACCAACATTGTCTCCATACTTAAACCTGGCAAACCACTCTCCGACAGCAGATCCTACCGTCCGGTATCCCTGCTTTGTCCGGCGATGAAGATCTTGGAGCACGTGCTCCTTCCGCTTCTTGCGGAGTTCTTGGAAGTGTCTGACTCCTAACACTGGTTCCGATCTATGCGGTCCACCACTTCAGCCCTCCTTCCATTTGTCCAACACATTGTACCAAGGTTCAACCAACATCAGCCCCCCCCCCGTCGATAGCTTTAACAGTGGACTTCTCCCAAGCCTTTGATACGGTCTCCCACCACCACTTGCGAACCAAGATCACACGATCAGGTTTATCTAACAACCTAATTTGTTTTTCTTTTCTCTGCCGACCTACGTTGGCACCGCGCCTCCTGCCAATGGGCTTGTAAAAGGTAGCCTTTCCGTCCCGTGCACGTAGGAGTACCCAGGGTTCGGTGATCTCGCCGCTCCTCTTTAACTTCTTTGTCAACGACTTCCCCCACGTTGGTGACGTCACCTCTTCTAATGCTGGTGACTTTACCGTCCTATCCTCGGATACTTGCGTTCCGGAGGCAGCGACGAGCCATCACACCATGCCTTGACAATCGAGAAGGGGGCCGGAGAGAGAGCCTTGGCCGTCTCCCACTCCAAGACCCATTCCACATTGTTTACGTCAGACTGTCACCAATCTAGGACGGACCCAGAATCAAGATGGGTGCGTTGGACCTCACCCTGGAGCGCAACCCGAAAATCTTGGGCGTGGTGTTTGACCCACACTTTACTGTTGCTGCTCACGCAAATTATGTTCGAAACAGATGCTGCTCCCGCCTGCGGATTCTTGCCGCGCCAGCCGGCGCAAGGTGGGGACAACAGAAAAAGACTACACTACTGACCTATCGGGCCCTCATCAGAAGCGTCATGCTTTACGCTACCCCGGTTTGGTTCCCTAATGTCTCTAGAACCGCCGTGAATAAGCTGCAGGCAGTACAGAATGCAGCCCGGAGCACATTCACCGGATCCCTCCACATGGCTTCGGCGCATCACCTCCACCAAGAAACCTCGACCCTACCAGTTGACGACAGCCTATGGTTGCTGTCAAAACAGTATCTCCTCAGCGCATCGCGGGTACATCATCCTACTCACGGTACTATCACGGACCTCTCTGGCCATCGCTGCATTCGGCACACTCTCCAATCAAAGTTTGAAACAGACATCGCTCCCCTTTTTACAGATGGGCTTTTCCCTCTCCAGCAGTACCGCACTGCCCTGAATGCCTTACACACCTCTGCTGCTGCAACTGCAAGAATCTGGGAATAGGTGGTCCTAAAAATGACTGCGATGAAATTTGTTCTTCACCCAAAATCAGGTAGAAGGAGTTAAGTTAAATTCATGATTTGTTTTGCAAAGAGTGTGATGGGCTGTACTCAATGTCACCCATGCAAAAAAAAAAAAATAATTGAATTAGCTGGCCATAAAAGATAACGGCAATGAAATTTGCTCTCCACCCAAAAACAGGTAGAAGGAGTTGAGCTATGTTTATGATTTTTTGCAGAGTCTGGTGGGCTGTCCTCAGTATGACCCATGCCTGAAAACTAGGATTAGCTGGCCATCAAAAATGGCGGCGATGAAATTTGCTCTGACCGCGGATGATGGCCTTACACCACGAGTCGTTCTAGTTTTCCTCTGATATTATTAAAGAGCTAATCTCTGGGAAGGAATGGGGCTGTGCCCTAGCCTCGTTCATCAAAAATGACTTCGTTGAATTTGCCCTCTACCGGGGGTGATGGTCTTACGCCACCGAGGCGTTCTAGTCTTATCTTCTGTATTCTGTGGACCTCGAGATTCCTTTTGGGTTCTACAGCTTGAGGAGTGACAGTGAACAAACGGTCCTTCGATACGCTCCAGATGCGGCCAGGAGGCTTACTGCTGACGAGCCTAACTCACATCTCCCAATTCATTGCTGGAAACGTATGCGTCAGCGACGCGCTTGCGGTGTACGGCTCAGGGCAGTGGTTCTGAACCTTTTTACTCTCACGCCCCTCATAGCGAGCCCCATTTAGAGTTTAGAAATAATTGTGGTACCAAAATACGACCAAACGTACCAAATAAATTCAAACTAGAGTAATAGCATTCCGAAAGCGCATGCTACCTCTGCCAAACTAGGCAACTTTACAAAAAATGAAAAAATAAATAAATAAATTGGCTCTGAAACCACTATTTTCTTTGCATGAACACCAATATCTAATCATTTGTGCCTTTTGATAGTAAAGTGGCCGGAAAAAGAAAGTTTACCCCTGTGCAGCAAAAACAAAGTTGCCGCATACTTCGCCAATAACTTTAGTTTTTGCATTCCCCGCCTTAGGAGAGGAATGAGGAGGGTGATACTACGTGTGTTGCTCCATCCCCGCTCCAAACACAAATCCCCGCTACACCGTCAGTTTATGATTCACTGGAGCTCGAGCAGAGTACCGTACGCGTACGTCACGCTTGCCCGCAGCCTCTACTTCGCTACTTTTTCACTTATTCGGCACTATATCAAAAACCACTACGGCATCACAATGGGTCAGAAGGAGCTTACTATCAAAGAAAAGACTCGGGCCCTTCCCTTATAGAGCTGGAAATGCCGGTTAACAGCGTAGTCGTCGAATTGAATGTCAGCCAAGTGTCCCGCTTCAAACTTGAAAAATCGGCTGCTGCACTCCATGCCGGGACCATACCGCAACGCAGAGTGGGATGTGGGCGTTAGAGATAGACAATAGCAAGCCTTACCTCTTTCACCAACACCTTGTCAGTCAGTCCTTGCTGTTGTCTTTCTCTTGCACCCACATCGCATTTTACTCGGCGGCATGGTCCCGGCAGGGAGTGCGGCAGTAGATTTTTACCTGCGCCAAAGAGGTTATGTTTTCGTCGTGTTTGTCTCTTTGTCAGTCTGTCACTAAGATAACTCAAAAAGTTATAAATCGATTTGAACGAAATTTACAGAGATTGCTAGGTATGTTAGGAGAAACAGATGATTAACTTTTGGTGAAGATATGTCCATCCGTTTGTTTGTCTGCCTCATTTTTCTCAATGCCACTATAACTCAAAAAGTCACGGATAAATTTTTATGAAATTAACATGAGTTGTTAGGTATATAACAAAGAGTAAATGACCAAAATTTGGTATACATCCGTTCGTTCGTTTGTCACTATTTTTAATTTTATGCTTGTTAGCACAATAACTCAAAAAATAATGAATGGATTTTTATGAAATTTGTAGGGGTTGTTGTTAGTAATGCAAGAAGACAAATTATTAAATTTTGGTGCAGATTGTTTTTTTCGTTTGTATGTTTGATTCAAGTTTGTCATAACGTTTGTTACCAGTATAACTCAAAAAGTTATGAACGGATCTTCAAAAAAATTGCACAAGCTGTTATTACTATCAAAAGGCACAAATGATTACATTTGGAGTTTATACAAAGAAAATTATGGTTTCAGAGTCAATTTGAATTTTTTGCTACCGTTGCCTCGCTTGGCGGAGGTATGCGCTCTCAGAGTGCTCTATTTTTTTTTAAATTTGAAGAGCGATACTTGGCTGACGTTCAGTTTGGAAGCTACGTGGTTCACCGGAACTCCGTGCTCGATTAGGGGGAGGGCCCACATTTTTCTGTGTAATCTTCTTTCGATCCATTGTGATGCCATGTTTTTTTTTTGTATGGTGCCACAATAAGTGAAAACGGTAAGAAAGAAGCGGTAGAGGCCCGTGGACCAGCGCAACTGCGTACGTGTATTCTGCTCGAGCTCTGATGGATCACAGACGGACCTTGTAGCGGGGATTTGTGTGTGATGCGGGGATAGTGCGCCACACGTCATACTACAATCCTCTCTCCTCTCATATGGCAGGAATGCAAAACAATATTATCGGCGATTTATGTAATAATTGTTTTTGCGGTACAGGGGTAAACTTTATTTCTGTAGTCACTATATTTACAGCTTTTGGAATTTTCTAGAAGATCCTGATATCAATTTTTGAGTTATGCTGCTGACAAACAGTATGACAAACACAGATAAAACATATAAACTTAGCAATCAATCGACACGAAAATTTAATCGATTTTTTTCACATTTTTAACAACCCCTGTAAATTTCTTAAAGATCCCATCGAAGCTTTTTGAGGTATTGTGCTAACAAGCAAAAATACAAAACATCAGCAAACGAACGAACAGATCATCTCAAAAAAATTGGTTATTCACTTGTCGTAATAAACCTAACAACTCATGTAAATTTCATAAATGTGGAGCACAAAGAATAAACAGGCAGACAAACAGATGAATGGATTTCCACCAAAAGTTAACCATCATTTACTGTTAACATGCCTAACAATCCCTGTAAGCTTTGTAAAGATCCGTTCGAAACTTTTTGAGTTATCTTGGTGACAGACGAACAGAAAAGACAAAACATAGCCTCTTTAGCAAAGGTAATTAATGGAAATCAGGTTTTACTGCGGAGGCTCGAGCCCCCTTGTAATTCGCCCATGCCTCCCTAGGGGGGGAGCGCCTCACAGGTTAAGAACCACTGGTTTAGGGTCCTGTTGAGTGGTCTGGTTGCGCCTATTACCAAACTCATCTGTAGATGGCCGCTCAACTTTGTACGAGGAAATTACGGAAATTGCTATTCTGAGATTATTATTGTAATTTAGAAGTCTAATGTTTTCACCTTTACTACATGTGTGAGAATGTTTAAATCAGGTCTTTTCCGCAACTGAGAAGCGGGAAGCGGGATTATTGGTATCAGTGCTTCAACGTCCAATGAAGCTGCATTATAAAGTAAACTTAATGTTTTACTTTCTCCTTGAGTGGCGCTGGCCAGCGGTCAGACCGGGACACAGCGATTTGGCCATATAGGTCGACATTGAAGTGACGTCTTCTCGCCAAAACGATAGATTATCTTCTTGCAAGTATGTGTTGTCTGCCTTAGTATCCAGCAATAATTATGCTGCATGCCTAGGTACTTCAAAGCTGTGAGGTGCTCTGCATTGTCTGGACTACTGTAGAGATTCCACTCGGTGCTCCCTCAATATACATGCCTACATCTACATTTTTTTCTGTGGAGCGCACAATTTTTTACTATCTCATGCCTATGTAGGAAGTCTACAGAAAATATACAAATGTAAACTATATGTAAATACACAAGGGTAATTTTTACGGCGCTTTGACCCTTTTTTGCTTGAAATTTTAATAGTATTTGCTCGTTTGCTGCGGTTATGAAGCCATGCCAGGTCCCTATATGCCATGGGTGGGCAAATGTGTCAGCCTCAGTTTACCTGAGATCGTGTTTGCCACTCCCTGGTGCATAAGCTATAAATACTAACTGGAACATACAGAAGTCAGATCATTGCACTGCCGACAACCACCCGATTGGTGCAGCGCGGGGGTGACGCTCAATCCCGCTAGACGACCTGTCTACACTAAAGGTCTAATATCTAGAGTGCTTGTGCAAGAGACATTAGCATAGTGCACCAATGTAGCCATCATATAGTGCTATAGAGTATAGACTACCTGATAGTAATGTCAGTGATAACCTGTGCTATATACAGTGAATATATGGAATACGAGTATACTGTGTCTCACTGCCAGCGACTGGCGATCCTACGGTTATTCGTGAAGATAGTGAGAATCCAGCAATATCCCCGATGCAAGTGATAGGATATCCCTACAGACATACCTACAGCTATTACAGAGAGTGTCTGCAAGCAGTTCTAACTGGGAGCACTTGTACGATACGATACACACTTATGCTGGTGAGGCTTGCCAAAGCAGCGGCAACGCGAACCAGTGTATTTACGCCGTGCAGGGCCGGTTTGGAGGTTACATAGCAAGACCCCCAACGAGCGCTGGTACATAAACATTTTGACTCAGAGGTCACATAGACCTTTAAGAATTGACAGACGGGTGAGGCCAGCACGTCCGTCAGCAGCCGGCCAACACCCATTGGTGCACATGCGTCCAAGCACAGCTCTCTGGACTTTAATAAATAGCATTTTTACTGCAGATATGCAATTTTAAAATGAATCTTATAAGAAGCGATTGAAATGGGTTAATATATCCAAGAACCCAAAATCTTCGGCGGGCCGGATTAAAAACTCTCAAGGGTCGGATGTGGCCCGCGGGCCGCAGTTGGCTCACCCCTGCTAGACACTCACGCGGTGGTGCGGAGTCCAATCGTGAGGTCCACGGCCGTGGCGCGCTCCACCGTGTTGTCCAGGGGAGCCACCACTACGTCTGCTTCTCCGTCCATCAGCGAACGCACCTGCGCCAGAAAGGAGAAAGAGAGGCGAGAAGCCTCTTATTTACCAAAGAAGTAGATGTATTCACTTGCAATCCAAAGACAATTCGATCCCTTCCTTTCCAAGCAGTCATATTTTATTAACAGGTTTGGCATGGGTGACAATAAGAGCTGCTCTGGATCAGCATTTCGTGAGGAGACGGCGTGAAAGAGTAAGCACGAGTAGGAAATAGGCGGCCAAGATACAATTTTATCTCATGTGCTGTCAGACTGTAGCAGTAGTGTGGCTGCACTAGCCAAATATAGCTAGCTCATTCATAAAATTTTTCTGCCATAGTCTGTTTAAATCACTTTATTCAGTAAATGTGAACTAAAGAAAGTTACCAAAAAGAAAAAACTGATCTGTTATCCTCCAGTCATGACCGCGGTTCTCTGCCGAAACTGCAGCAAAAATTATGGGAATACCAATTTGTGGCAACGAAAAAGATAATTATTACACAAGTGCGTACTATGTCTACGCAACTCCGGCGGTCACCACACGACGTCCTGCACTTAGAGATCTGTAATTGAAAAATCCTTCAATCGTTCACTTATGTTCTCTGTATCGTATACATTTGAAGAGGGATTCGCAATCGTCGACTTTTTCGAGTCTGTGAATGTGCTGCTAAAATTTGATTAGTTTTGTAGCGAGCAAATTTGCCTAGGCAGCCATTTGGGTTGTGAGCAGCACCACTGATTATAGCATTACTGATTGATTATCGCATCACTGACTGAAATAATTATTGCATCAATGACTGTATTAATTATCGCATCACTGACTGAATTAATTACCGCATCTCTGACTGAATTAATTATCGCATCTCTGACTGAATTAGTTATCGCATCTCTGACTGAATTAGTTATCGCATCACTGACTGAATTAATTATTGCATCACTGACTGAATTGATTACCGCATCTCTGACTGAATTAGTTATCGCATCACTGACTGAATCAATTATTGCATCACTGACTAAATTGGTTACCGCATCTCTGACTGAATTAATTATTGCATCACTGACTGAATTAATTATCGCATCTCTTACTGAATTAATTATCGCATCTCTGACTGAATTAGTTATCGCATCTTTGACTGAATTAATTGTTGCATCACTGACTGAATTAATTACCGCATCTCTGACTGAATTAGTTATCGCATCACTGACTGAATCGATTATTGCATCACTGACTGAATTGATTACTGCATCACTGACTGAATTGATTACTGCATCGCTGGTTGATTGCTGCACTCGCTGTACTGAGACAATCACATTTTGTTCTTTGCTGAAAAAAACTGTGGAGACGTGCTACAAATTTAGTAAATGAGCTGTAAACATTTTCTGTACCCCTAAGCTTGCACTGATATTTATAACACCTCTACAGCTTTATTATTTTCTCAATACAATTTCAGAACAAATTAACTAACACATAACAAACTAAAACAAGAGCAAGCCTTCTAAAAGCGAGCGGGTCGCTTGTGAGGCCAACTGTTCACAAAAGTCGTATCACTATTGAACTCGGGTAATTAAACAAAAAAATTACCTATAGTAATATCAGAGAAGAAACTATACTATTTCAAAATTATTTCAGTGAATCGATCTCAAACATTCATTGAGGTGTGAAATTATCCTACTAAATTATTATCCTACTAAATTAATTGAGCCGTAAATGACAGAAATCGATTTCAGGGAGCGATGAAGGCGACAACATTGACATAGTTAATCGCTCTAGACTTATGTACAGAAACCACAAGTAAAACACTCCTGTCCCAAACTGTGTATCAACATAATAATCAAGCAAACTGACCTTAAACCTGCAATGCAATACTATGACCAGAGCACAAAGCTAAGCTGTGATTATGCATATGCTAATAGGTGCTTATAATTTGTTCTAATAAATATCATCTTTGCCAGTTTATGTAGTTGTAAGATAGCTATACCGGATCAATTTTAAATTTCATCAGGTAGGTATGCCTATTATTTGTGGGCAACACTACCAGTAATTTCATCGGTTCTCAAAATCTTATCTTATCGCACTGTGTGTGTCTGAATTTTAACTGGAGGTACATAAAAGCAAAGAGCGAACTACGCCACTCTCAGAACTGAATGGAAATGTAAAAACCCTAGGAAGAGTAGCCTGACATAAAATTCAAACGAAAACCACTGTTTTGTACAAGGGCAACTTTCGTATCGCTTAAACTAATATAACTATTTTCAATTTTAAAAGTCTATTATACATCATTTCTACAATTTTAGTAAAATAGTGGTATAAGTCTAAGATCAACTAATACATATAGCGAGTATTTGCACTATTCATTATCACGTTATACTTATTGCACTATAACTTAAAGCTCAAAAATAAAATCTCTAGTTAAAATATTTGCTGGATATAAGGTATTTGAATGCTCGTTCATGCGTTTGAGTTTTTAGATCATCAGGCATCGAATTAAAACAGCGAACACATTGGAAAACAGTAAATCTTCTCCGAACCTCTAGCCTCACATTTGGCAAATTCAAATTATTTTCACGCACATCATATCTGGGAGCACGTACTAGAGCACTAAAGTATTTCGCAAACTGGTCAGGATCAATATATAAAACACTGCGAATGAATTTCAAGAGAAAATAATGTAAACATCTCTAAGCTTTAGTAAACGCAGCCTAAGAAATATAGTACATATGTATTAACAGAAACTACTGGTACATTATTGGCATCTCGCCTCACATTCAAAATAACTCTCAAAATATCATTAATGGCAACCTCAACAGGACGCAACAGGTGAACAGATGCACCGCCCCACAGTATAAAATTTTGTATTAGATGCGAATAAACGAGAGCATAATATAACAATAAAAGTGATTTTGTAATGAGAAGTTGTGAACGGCGTATATTGCTCCTCTAGGTTTAGAAAGTTGATTTACCAAATGGTGGATATGAGATGTGTAACAGAGTCTATTGTCAATTGTAAGACCCAGATATTTAAATGATGACACCCACTGCAATATACTACCATTTAAACCAATGTTCGGCAGGACTGGGGTCATGCGAGATGTGAATAACATAAGCTTACTTTTATTCGCATTGGGTGAGAGGCGGTTCAATAGAAGCCACCTCGATAGTTTCTCAACAAACACTTGGGTTCTATATACAGCATCTATGAAGCTTGCATCGGTAAGATAAAACACGTTATCATCTGCATACAATATCCCATTAACATCTTGAAAATCATTAATGTCGTTAACAATAGACAAAAGAGTAAGAGCCCCAACACACTGCCCTGGGGACCACCTAAGTCTATTGCAATTTTATTGCAACACCTAAGTCTATTGCAATCATCAATGACTACTAACTGTCGACGTCCACTAAATAGCTCTCCATCAGACTCAATGTGTCCCCTCTTATTCCATAATGGTTTAACTAATAAAGTAGCAGCTCTGTGTTCACTGTGTCGAATGCCTTTTGGAGGTCTAGAAATGAACGTATCGCATATAATTTTGGTCAACAGCTGGTAAGATGTCATTAATTAAATGAACAATAGCATGGGTAGTGCTTCTACCACTTCTGAAGTCATACTGAGCTGAAATTAAAACGTTTTGACCATGACTATTGCATATTCAAGTACATCACACACAGAAGTCTACTCTATAGCTACGGCGTCCTGCTCTCGCTAATAGAATATTTCTTGTTTTGAGCAGCACTATTTAGTACGCAGTTGCAAAGAAATACCAGGTGGCATATGCTCGCTAGCTTATATTCGTGTCCCCGTAAGTGCCCTCCATAAAGTCCCAAGAATTATTATATTTTTAAGATTCTATCCTGAGCAGCGTAAAGCGTGCTGGCTCTGGGACAACAGAACGCGTTATTTAGGCACTGTAGAACAACGACAAAAGTAAGCCCTTACGCCAGCACTGACGGTGTCTATAAATACGTTACGGCCAATTTATAGGCCATTGGTTCAATATAAGTGAAATACCTAGCAACAAACAGACCATAAATCATCAGTAAGCCAACCGGCCTCGCGAATGAGTGGTACGGCAAGGTAACAGGCAGAGACTACTGCGGGGTCCGGGGTAGCGAGCCGAGCCTGCAGGTGTACCTGGCAAGTTCAACACAAAATGTGCGTTTAGCTTAAAGAGTTACAGGTAACAATTTTTGTACGCAAACTACAGAGCGAACGTGATTTCTAGTAGAAAATTTTACTCTGGTATGCGATCTGCAATAGCCAGCCGATTTCTAGTAGAAAATTTTACTCTGGTATGCGATCTGCAACAGCTAGCCGATTTCTAGTAGAATATTTTACTTTGGTATGCGATCTACAGTATATCGACACTGTTATCAGCAGCAAAAATATCACGTACTCTAGGTGCTATCTACATAGCCAATGCGATCTCCAAGAGCTAAATTTAACTTTGGAATCTGAATTACTTTACATATTACCTGATCTAGGTTTAAGTTTGGTAAGGTTGGTGAGGGTTGAGCCAAGTCAGTTAAGGTCATACGGACTACGCTTACACTCACTTGACTATCCACTCGAAACCGGGTTTTTTACAGGGAAGTCCTGAGGTTGATTTAGCCTGTTAGCGAACAGTTACGAGTAAGGAACAAAACAGGAGATCGACATAAGTCGATGCTGGCCGTTAACAAGTTAATGAACGGCAAAAACTTTCTTCTAGTTAACACAAGGGGCCTCAAACAAACACAGTTTTCGTAAGGATATAAAGAACATATTTTCGGGTAAACAATATGTAAATTTACCGTATAGCATAAAGCAGCAAAAAATCCCAGAATCCAGATAATCTTACAACAAAAATTGCCGAAACCAATCATATATAATACCGTTGAGCATCGATGACCTGCAGTCATTTCTCTTTCTTATAGGGAAATGCATTCATCACTAGATTTTGGAGTTAGTTTAACGTTCCTAGTATAAGAAAGCATTGCACTGAAGTTTTAATGAATTGTGACGCATATACCGTTCATTGGTGTTATNATATTCACTTTATGGATCGTTGTTTGTCTGGTATTTAGTAGTCATTCGGTTGGCCGGAGCGCTTACTCACCATGCCGTTCCATTGTCCGTCTCTGATGACGCCCCAGGCCCCATCGCTCGGCTGCCTGCAGGTGTACCTGGCGAGTCCAACACAAAATGTCGCGTTTAGCTTAAAGAGTTACAGGTAACAATTTTTGTACGCAAACTACAGAGCGAACGTGATTTCTAGTAGAATATTTTACTCTGGTGTGCGATCTACAGTATATCGACACTGTTATCAGCAGCAAAAAATATCACGTACTCTAGGTGCTATCTACATAGCCAACGCGATCTCCAAGAGCTAAATTTAACTTTGGAATCTGAATTACTTCTCATATTACCTGATCTAGGTTTAAGTTTGGTGAGGTTGGTGAGGGTTGAGCCAAGTCAGTTAAGGTCATACGGACTACGCTTACACTCACTTGACTATCCACTCGAAACCGGGTCTTTTACAGGGAAGTCCTGAGGTTGATTTAGCCTGTTAGTGAACAGTTACGAGTAAAGAACGAAACAGGAGATCGACATAAGTCGATGCTGGCCGTTAACAAGTTAATGAACGGCAAAGAACTTCTCCTAGTTAAAACAAGGGGTCTCAAACAAACACAGTTCTCGTAATGATATAAAGAACGTAATTTTGGGTAAACAAGATGTAAATTTGCCACATAGCATAAAGCAGGAAAAAATCCCAGAATCCAGATAATCTTACAACACCAAAAATTGCGGAAACCAATCATATATAATACTGTTGAGCATCGATGACCTGCAGTCATTTCTCTTGCTTATAGGGAAATGCATTCATCACTAGATTTTGGAGTTAGTTTAACGTTCCTAGTATAAGAAAGCATTGCACTGAAGTTTTAATGAATTGTGACGCATATACCGTTCATTGGTGTTATGTTGGTTGGGTAATAATAAGTGCAGGATTGTAAACAGAAGTAAATTTTCAGAGTCATTGATCGCATGGGTTATGTGTTGCAGATCGCACGTCAAACAAATACTTAGTATTGTTCACGGGTATTAATTTTAATGATTATATTTCAAGCAAGTTTCAGTAGCTCTATACTCATGAGTTCATAGCGATGCAAAAAGAGAAAAAGCTAGGCAGAAGAAGTACATCAAGCTAGCACTATATTAGTACTCCAGACCTTGCAATAAGCAACAGTAAAGAAAGGCGAGCGCCAGTGGCAGGATGAAGCAACGCCGGTATTAGTACGAAGAACGACAAAGTCTCATAGGACAAACAAGAAAAGCAGTATTGATACCCTAATCGTAGTATTAGAACAGATAGGCGCATAGCTAACAAATAAGAGCACTAATCTCAGCGAACAAAGCGCGAGCCATAGACCGCCACAGTACTTGACTCTTAGGTCTGATGCTGGTGGCCAAAAGTCGGCAACGGAAAAATGGGATTTTCATTCCTAGGTACCTAACATTTTTCTTGCGGAGAAGGTATCTTAGATACGGCGGGGATGCACTCGGGCGCTTGCCGACATGACAGTGTCTGGACATGTATTATAATAGCTCTTGAGAAAATCCCATTTTTCCCATTTTGGCCGCCAGCGTCAGAGGCCACTCGGACCTAAGAGTCAAGTACTGTTGCGGTCTATGCGTGAGCCTAGACGCTTCTGTACCTATAGCCAACATCTCACTCAAGAAGACAAAGAACACATGGTGCTCCTTTACGCCGAGCTTCTCTGCACACGATATCTGAGCAAACAGTGACAGGTCCATCGAACGCCCCCAATGTGGTACTTTTTTACCCTCCTTTGTTAACAGAGCGCAATAGCTCAGTGAAGGATGATCATGCCTGTGGCACTGTCGCTGATTAGATTCTCGAAAAGGATGCAACACTGACGAAAGTGCGATGAAATACTACGGGGTACAATACGCAATCACGGAGGTATTCAGTTATGATGGTACTGAATTATGACTTCACGGTTACTAATTAATTGGCCTCAGGCAGCAGTAGCAGCGTAGACCGCAACAGTACTTGTCTCTTAGGTCTGATGCTGGCGGCCAAATGGGCTTTTCTCAAGAGTTATTCTTTTCCCCTATCTATTACTGAAGAAAAAATTCCAAGGTACCCAACATTTTTCTTGCGGAGAACGTATCTTAGATACGGCGGGGATGCACTCGGGCGCTTGCCTGCATGACAGTGTCTGGACATGTTCATAATAGCTCTTGAAAAAATCCCATTTTTTCCGTTTTGGCCGCCAGCGTCAGAGGCCACTTTAGAGTAAGAGTCAAGTACTGTTGCTGTCTATGGTAGCAGAGATACATACTACAGCAATACGTCAAATAACTACGCCGATTATTGCATGTGCATCAAAATCGAATGATGACACATCAATACGAGGAGTCCACTGCAGCAAAATTGATATATGTGCAATACGTAAAGCATCCTGCTTTCTTTGTATGTGTATCAAGATCGAATGATAACACCTCAATACGTTGGAACCATTGTAACAAAACTGATAACTCTCCAGTGCGAGAATCCAATGCATCAACTGCTATAATATCCCATTACGTGGGCTATGCTGTATCAACACATATATTAGTTCATGTCGACTTCATCTTAATCATATAACATCTTGTATACGTGGTTTATTACATCAAAAGTGAAAGTGATAACGCATCAATTCGTGTGGTCCACAGCATCAAGATTGATTATACAGCAATACGTGAGGTTCTTTACATCAAAAACATGCATCAAAAGCGATAACAACACAATACGTGAGATTCATTTCATCAAGAGTGGTAACACATCAATTCATGAAGCCCGTTGAGTCAAAGGTGACGACACATTCATACGGCATGTCCATTGTAGCTAGAGAGGCAATATAAATATCAATACCTAAGAGGAAAAGAAGCACCAAGCTACGTATAAAAAACATTTTTTGTACTTTCGTTGCAAACATTTCGGATCATATAAAAACCATCTTCAGGGCTAATTAAACTTACAATGATCTGTAAGGACGAAATAAATGTAAGTACAATGGTAGAACAACAATAGTTTCTCAAATTTTATCCACAAGTCTCGCCTGCCTTTTATTTTTGGAATTTGGCAACAATAGGATATTTTTTCAAGCGTGACGATCCCCTCGACAACTTTAGTCGCTATGACGTTGTGTATGAGTACGCGTGTGACAGCTGCCAGCTGTCATATGTAGGGAGTACTACGGTACAAATCTACATTAGGGTCGCACAACACAGAGGTGTCTCACATAGGACAGGGGAAGAAATAACAGCTCCAAGTAATTCTTCCATTAGCAATCATAGTCAAACAGAGGGGCATCCAATTAGGAAAACGAATTTCTATATTATAGACAGTTGCCGCGATGCACAAGACCTCAGATTTCTAGAATCCATTTGCATCAGTTACCGTTAACCGGCTCTCAATAACTGTGAATCGGCCACATCTTTAAATATTATAGATTAAATAGTTTACTATCGGTAGCAATCTTTGGGTTCTAGGCATGAATGTTGATGTTAGTTAGGTAGCGTTTATTCTTTTTTAGGCATTTGAGAAACTATTTTTACTGTGCCATTGTACTTACATTTATTTCGTCCTTACAGATCATTCTACTTTTAATTAGCACTGTAGATGGATTTTATATGATGCGGAACGTTTGCAACGAAAGTACAAAAATGTTTTTTATTTGTAGCTTGGTGCTTCTTTCCTTACTAAAAATACGGTTCCCTAAGAATCAACCAATTTCTCATAAATATCAATACAGGTAGTTCATCTCGTTAACAGTGATTATACAATCTACATTAATACCGGTAGCCCACTGCATCGAAAGTGATTGTACTATTAGGAGTACCGGAAGGTAGACAGTCGTATAGGAATTGGTTTGATTTTGTAATCTATCTCAGATCTCTCGACAAAAGTTCCAGTCTAGTCTACGGTAACGTCTATGGGTCAATTGAAGTGTTGGTAAAAAGACACACATCTAAGTGAAACTCAATAACCAGCAAGAGAAACCCATGACCGCAGACCATTACTATCAGCAATGCTACAGTCTGAGTACATCGCAGCGTAAAAAATGTCCTGCTCTGGTGTACAAAAAAGTAATTGTTTTGCAGCATGATAATGCTAGACCCCATCCAGCCAAACAAACTTTAAAAATATATATAACGTTCTTAGGTTGGAAAGTTCTTCCTCAACCTCCATACTCACCAGACCTTGCTCTATCAGATTTTCACTCATTCAGTTCTTTAGAGCATTTCATTAGTGGAAAAAGATTCTTTAATGTTCACGAGGTTGAAGGGGAGACTTCTTGCATTTCTTCTAAAGATATTAAATTTTAGAAAGGGAGATTAAAAAGCTCTCAAGTAGATAGACAATGGTGATATCTAATGACAGTGATTATTTTATTGAACAATAAATATTTGTTTGTAATAATTCTTTCAATTATGATGCCTAACAACAATCGGGACATGACTTTCCGGTATCTCTAATATCCAGTAGCTATTTATTAGTTTTACCACCGCAGCCGTTACTGGCGATTCAGAATTAAATTTCATTCAATTACTATACAGTACATATCTTTTTCAATACGAACATTTCATCTCGGTGTTCCAGCTACAACATTTTGTTGAACCACTGCGCTACTACTAGAAGTGAAAATTAGGCGCAAAGCATCTCCGAGAGACGAAAAA
The DNA here is from genome assembly GCA_001587735.2 of Parhyale hawaiensis. Classification (NCBI taxonomy): domain Eukaryota; kingdom Metazoa; phylum Arthropoda; class Malacostraca; order Amphipoda; family Hyalidae; genus Parhyale; species Parhyale hawaiensis. The sequence goes on from LQNS02278145.1 coordinate 10,274,078, forward strand.
GAAACGAGAAGATGACAGAAGCATAAAAGAAAACACCCGTGCGGAGGGGTCCCTTCCAAGGCCCCTCCCACGGGAGCACGTAGGAGTCGCAAGGAATGCGTCGTTCACCTCCATTCGGCAGCCCAGCTAGCAGAACAGAAGGGGAAGTGTAGAGAACCTAACCCCTAGTCAAATTCTACAAAAAATGACGTGACCAAAATTGAAAAAATCGGTGGTTAAAAAAACTAGACCTACCCTCACCTAACCTACCCGAAGTTATGAAGGGTTATTTTCCAACTTACCCGAAATTAGTTCGGGTTTTCCGACAGTAGGGTCTAAAAAGAGCGATTTTCGGGTCTAAGTCACTTCTAGGCGAGGGTGACGTACCCTATACAAGTTAACAAAGTAACCTCGACCGCAACTGCGGCCAGCTGCAACATCCCCGCGAAGAAGGCACTAGGAACATCCCTTGGGTGAGTGATATCCACGTACAGTATGTATATTCTGATAGGGAAGGACTCTCCAGAATAATTATACCCCTGAGGCTACTATACTTTAATACGTCATTGGTTACAACGCTGCATTAATATGCGACGATTGTTGCATCAGTTATCGGAAGAACAACATTTGTTAGAGTAACTATACATTTACTTTCACAGGTTTGTGGACAGGTATGTGCAGAATTTTAAAATTGACTATACAGTGTAACACTTCAGAGCCGCTCTTGACGATGAAACGGCTTTCGCAGATTGATTTGAAGGAAATGATAATTTCTTTACCTGGCAGTTTACATGTAGATGTACTGAACACGTCAATACTGCCTGCTGTAGGGTAAGCACAAGGTATCTGCATATAGAACAGCGTTGTGGCTGTTTCGTGAATCTGTGGATTCGCATTTGTTTATCCGGGTTATGTAGTTACGAGAAAGCAGCGACGGGGAGAGCTTGCGTTCCGTCTGGATGATGGTTCCTGCCTCATTGGGGCGAGAGTATCCGAACGGAGTGTAGCTTGTGAAAAAAATGACACACTAAGTTTCTTGGGAGACGTGAAAATGATAGTTATTGACCTGGGTTCGGTCTGGCCTCCATCTCTTTCACGTTTCTTTATATACCATGCATCAATTAAGATAACATTAGCATGGAAGTGCAAACATTTGGCGATTATCGAATAGAACTTAGCATTCAGCACAAATACCATAATATTAACTTTGCGAACGAAAAGCGCCACTTTTAGCACCATAACATTCCGTTTAAACTTATACATATAAAAAATTACATATTACTGATAATATTTTGCCCAAGAAAATGGTTTGCTCATTTATTAATTCGTAGTTTAAATGCTGTATCTAATAGAGTACAAAATTTATAATTACGTACTGTTGCACACATAAAAGTTAGTCAACTTCACCGCACCCTCCACTGAGAAACCCACACGCACTGGTAAGTGTGTACGTTAGCTGTGCAAGTGTGCATACCAAGTAGCTGGTGACTCAGCGCACCGAGCGCCACAAAGATCGCTTACCTGGCTTGGCAATCGAACCCGCCATCTCGAGTGCCATCAGTTCAGCACGCAAGGCTGCGGTTACCGTGTAAAGTCCTTTGACAAAACGTTACATTGCATGCAGTCAGCATTCTTCATTGCTTGTGGTCCAAGTTTTGTTATTTACGTTACATTGCAGTCCCTAATGGATCCTCAACTTAATATATAGAAAATACGATGGTAGTAAATTCCACCTCGGTGCAGCACTACAGTCTTCTTCTCAGGGCAGCCAAAATCAACTGGCAGGGCTCATGGTAGGGTTTCATCGGTCGTCTAATCTAATACTAAGAATGACCGTCGTGTGTTTATAAATATATTTATATGTTCGGTGTCACGCTCTTAACGAAATAGATAGGCGGAATTTAGCCCAGGTTGGAGTCTCTGCTTGTCCTCTCAAGCTCCATTGAAAGTGATAGGCAGAAAATAGGCCGGGTTGCAGAAGATGGCAAACGTATCTTAAGCAGGGACAGTTGAAATTCAAACAATGAAAATATCGCAGGCTTAGTCTGATTTGTACGAGTATGAGCTTCTCCATACATCGAATCTACGGCAAAGTATAGGGCGACCTTATGTCTGAATGCACTTCTTGCATTGCCGAAGTTGAAATCGTAGCACTGAAGTTTCCGTTGGCAGTCTCATGCTTCTTGATTCGTAGTTTCTTCCCACAGAGGATTTCGTTGTATGAGCTACTCTTCCCACTTTGATGCAATTGTCAACGAAACAGACGAAACATAAGTTTTCACGGGCAGTAGACAATTATTTATTCTAGCTTACTGTTTTCATCATAAGAGTTTTCTCTTAATGTAGGTCAAAATTTGAGCACCTCAAATGAAACAGATATTTGAGGTGGAAACTGCCATAGTTGCCATAGAAACGATGCCTCGCTTGTGTAACATATATTCGACCATAAAACAAATTCAAACAACTTCTGTTTTACTCAAGATGTTACTTCTGCCTGTCTATATAGAAGACCTACGGATGACAGCACGACAAAGGATCAATGAAGAAAACAAGAAAATTAAGAAGCAAATAAGAGAAGAGAAGATTTAGCACCGGCCTAGAGGCATTAGGCAAACGTATAGGTTATTGCGTGAATTCTTCACGCACGGGTCCACTAGTATATAATATCTGTGGTCTACATACCAAAGTAACATGAAGGTTTGGTACAGACAGCAGCGGAGGTAGGCTAGCAACTACGATCTTTTTCAATGTATAGCAGTTAGTTCCAGCAGGTATAGAGGCATTTTTGCCACGAGCGGATATTTTGTTTTCGTGCAGTGACGGCACCAGGAAATTTGCATTGGGAGTGCTGAGAGGGAAGTTCGGAGTAAAAAGTGGAGAGGCTGATGTTGCTACGAGAAACTTGTACGTTGGCTACATGGCAGTATTATTGGAGGAACTGAGAGGGGAAGCTGGCTCATTATTAGGTCTCAATCCCCTACCCATTGACGCCGCTACTGTTTATCGTCCTATTTTACGGAGCTACCATTGGCAACGTCTGGACAATGATAGACACCCATTCAATATTAACCCTTCACTGTCCACATTCAGAAGACTATCGCCAGACTAGCACCACCTGAAGCGCAAGACTGCATATTTTTGAGCAGGAGAGGGTTAAGAAGCACTTAAAGTTTGTTGCATTTGTTTCGCCTGTAAATTGAAGCTCAGAAATTCAAGGAAATTTCGATAGCCTCAGATGCCTAATTTGGTCCTGGAGAGCGAACGCTGCAGCGGCTCTAAGGGCGTGTTCACACGATAGTCAGATGGACGATGACTTTCCTGAGCTCCGAAACCGAATGCTTAGCTCTGTTTGTTGAAACAGTTCATGAGTGAAACATTTTCTGAGTTCTAATTCCCCCACGTTTGAGGAAATATTTGAAATTTTAGTGGTGATCCACTGATCCTTGCTGAGCAAAGAGACTTGACGCTAACATTTTAATATTTTGCTTGGCAGACAGTCAGTTACGGTTACGACGGCTCAGCGAAACTGGACGGTTTGCTGAGATAGCTCGGTCATTCGACTATCTTCTGAACCCGCCGTTAGAGAACAAGGGACGGTTATGGCTTTTGGATGATATATTTTATATAGCAAACGGAACTTGAGACGAACCAAAGGCCCCTCCTCAGAGAGGAGTCGAAGCCTTGGTTTAGGTTAATTTTTGCAGAAACACCGTAAAAACCAACAGGTTCCAGCTACCGGGAGCGCGGCCATGGATCCGCGGACAAGCACTGTGAAGTTGTCCGCTGGTCAGGTGCTTCAGAGCTACCGCAATGCGTGTCTTTGTTGAGGTGAATGGCGCGCCTCTCATTACAATGGACAGTCGCAAGGCCCCGGTAAGAAAGTTCATCTAATGTAGTGGACAAAGCGGACTTTGGTGGAGTCAGTAATTTTTGTATATTTAATCACTCTGACGTAAGACAGCATGCTAATTGGTAACTTAGCGTTTCGGTATGCAACTGCTTCTACTTACAAAATTGCATAGAAAAAAAATAATGAAGGCAAACTGGGAGTAATTTGATCAACATCGTATAACAATGACATTCACAAGGCTATACAAGTGAAAGTAAAGCTTCTTATCTTTTGAGAACAAACAAAGCATTTACGTACACTCTACGGCAATGTTTCACACCAGGGTACATTTCCTTCTTAGGAAATTGCTAAAGCAAGAAGTACCTACATACAGTACTTACGTGAAACCGAAGTTGTTCTGTAGGATGCGCCACACGTCTGCGACGTGGCCGCTCTCCAAGACCGTGGTGCCGTCAGGGCCAGGCCGTAGGTACGTGAATGGCGATTGCTGCAAATAATAAAATGGCAACAAAAGTACAAATATTTTGGGAGAAAGAGATAAGGCAAAATACTGCATTTCAGGCAGCAGTACAACAAAGAATTTTCTACTTAGTGTTCAAGAGATGTACCGGATGCAGCGGTACACATAGTATATTGGGTTCATCACTGTTACTTTATCGAGGCAAGTTCATGGCCAAGTAACTTCAGGTTGCTAGCAGCTTCTTCGCCTGATACATGCGTCTCAAGAATACTTTGCGCCGTTGTAAACACATCGCCTACTAGATTCATTACGAGGGATCATATACCTTTTCACATGAATTTAAGCCCGAGGTGAATTCTTCGGACTATGAATATACCCTGTAGTGAATTTACTGGACGATAATTGCCACCCTATGAATTTATCCGGTTATAAATATACTAGCTTCCTACTAAAAGTAGAGCCTTCCATGACAAAATTCTCAAAATTGCTGGTAATCTGAGTAGCTGCAAAGCATTATTCACCTGATCAAATTTATTAGTCTAGTTCTGTTATGTGGTAATGGTAAAAATATATACAGCCTGACTCCGTGAACAAATTATAGAATGTTTTACTGCATAACTATTACTGCTGTACTATCTGTCAAATGTTAAGGATACTTTCTTTTTATACCACCGATACTAGATATTATAAAGGAAGAAATAACATGGCTAGCGCGTTGAAGATGATCAAGTTTAGGATGACGCTGTGAAGATAGGTGGAGAACATCAACGTGTTTGGAGAATCAGATGAATAGAACATATTGCAAAAGGCAGCGTTAGTGTTTGCCACTAGCCCACTGCTGGTACAGCGTCTCCTGTTGTCAGTGAGTATATATTGTGATGTATCGGACAACATCGCATTTGGAAACATTAGCACTCGCCCTGATTAATGCGTTACTAAACATTTTCTATGAGTCTTACAATCTGAGAGACTCGGTGGACCCGCATAAATCGTTGGCACAGAAATATATGAAATTGGCAGGAGTATTATAAACATTAGGAAGTATGGACGGCAATTCGCTATTAAGTATACCGTATGCTTGATATGTTTTTCCCTCTTTTGCAGCACCCGATTCACAATGTTTCCAGTATACACATCCATTTTGTACTCTCCAGTGACTTATAAAGCAACTTATAGAATTGATAAGTCAGCAGATATAACGCTGGCTAATGAATTAAGATATTCAGAGCAAAATCTGGAACTTTGGTACTACAGACGTGATTGCCATCGTATCAAGATGATGGTTAAGTTAAAGTTTAGGACTTAACTCAAAAACCTGGTGACTGAACGTGATTGACTTAGGATAGGGCCCAGCCTTGATCAGCTGCAAGGCATATTAGTATCAACACTAACAAGTGTGAGGTGAGCGTAGCATAAGGCATTGGGCATTTTATACAGGAGAATTCTGGCGCTGTAAGTACTGTTCATAATTCATAGAAATTACGCAAGGATAGACTAAAACACTTTATGACTGAACATTACATTTGATCAGCTATCAAGTATATATAGGAGCACAACGACTTTCAAAGAAGATGCTGCCCTTTTTGGAAAGGCAGTACTTTAGAGGTTTACAGATTGTATAAGGCTAGGTTTTTCTTGAGAGTGTAAAGCTGTAACATGTCTTAGTAACAGCAAATTCTAGGTCTCTCCATTCATTAAGCGTGTAACAATCTTAAGGGAATGATTAAGCCACGATATTATTTATTTAAAGTTTTGTACGCAGATGTAAGATAGTAAGCAGGTGGTATCGTTTAATACTGGTAATTTTAACAGTGAAATAAAACAATACTGACCTGGCCATAGTGAATTCATTTAGTGTTTTTTGTTCCACGTGCGTGCTTAATTGGTCAGAGCGATTTCACAGAACTTACGAAAATGGCACGGTAGCATCCACAGGGTTTTGCCGCGTCGTAACCTTTCGATCGGTAGGTAACAGATGCTAGCAACTTCGTTACTCACGCGCTTCCAAGAAAGTAGGTTGCCTTAGGTACTGCCAAGAGCCAACAACTTACTTTACTTAGCTACATGAGCATTGAAAATGTGAACAAGACGTCACTGTCTATGCAGATGCCATTTAGGGTGTTTGCCTTCTCATGTAAAGCGCGTACTTTGCCAGCAGTTTAAATCGGGCGAAAAATATCCAGCAAGTTTGAAACGTGCGAAAACCCATGCAATTGCAACATGATGAACGAAATTCGCAGCCATGTGAGAAAATGCAGCAGTGTGGAGTCACTTCTACGATAGGGAGTAAGGGTGGGGCTTAATGAACTAAAATTGGATAGAATGAATAAGCTGCGAAAGGTAAAACTTTTATTAGTCGTTTCCCCGAGTGTGTCTGTTGGAACGTGAAGCACCAGCGTCCAGATCTTCAGCTCTCTTCAGCATGATAGAAATGTTCTTGGCATAGGTTCAATAGATGTTATTATATTTGTATTATTGTTATAGAGTGCAAATATTTAAGCAATGACAGCAATGAAACGGGCTGCTAACAGCCTAAACTTCAATAGGTGACAAAATAAAAAAAAACATCTAGGCAGCTGGTAAAAAAAGTCAGAGGATAAACCCCATCACCGGTGGGCAAAGATAGTCGGAGACACCTGTGTCCACTCCGCAGTACATTCGAGCAAAACATATTTCCCTGCGGAGTGACCACCGGTGGGCACGGCTTTCTATTGCTTTATTAGCTTCTACTGACCAAAAATATACACACCACACAAGCTCTAACTTCATGCAGTCGCCAGCGCGGAACCGGCGGAAGAAAACATAGAATTTCCCGCCGTGCGCTAGGTCCAGAAAAGTCGCAAGCCGCACGCAACGTGTCAAAAAAGGTAAAATATTGACGTATAGCGACCAAATCGAAGAAAGAGTACAAAATGTTGCAAGTTCTTGTATATTTGCTCTCCCTGCACACAGTGAGCTGTAGAGGCGGTCATTGGATTAGGATTTCATCCTATCTTGAATTTGCTGGCCTGAGGTGCTGGTGCGGTTTGCGTTACATTTGACCAGACTAGCCAGCGCAGAGATCGGCAACCTTTAGTTAAATCTCACTCGGCTCTTTTTAAGGACTGTCTTACTGAAACAGTGCCCGCTGTTAGTTGTATTTAATGTTTAAAATACAATTAAATTGCTCAACTCCTACAAAATGTCTATAACTATATAATACTTTCAAGACTCTTTCAGCCAAATAGGTTGTCGACCCCTGAACCAGCTCGTATTCCGGAGGCACATTAGGCAATCGCACGTTCATCTTATGGCAGGACGTTGCGCTCACACGTCTAGAAATACATGGAAATCGGTAACCAAGAGACCGTACCGATTCCTCTCTATTCATAAGCTGAGCGTGCGGTTGTATACCGTGGCTCCGGTGGAACGTGACGCAATATCATGAGTTACCGGTAGAGTGAGGCAGCGCAGATGGAGGCCCGTGAGGTTGGTGCGGGACAGTCCGGGGTCTGGAAGGGTGACTGTCAGCACCCCCTTACTGCTGCTGGTGCTGCCTGCCATGTACTTGCCAACGCTACGAACCTTGATCAGAGCATGGGATACAGTGTTAAGCACCTAATGGATTGCTCTTGTTTTCAAGTATTTTTCAATTTGGAACGAATAACGCAGAAGCACTAGCTGCTAGACAATAGATTTTCAAATTTTCTGGAAAGTGAAGCTGACTGGGCAGTGTTAGTTAACAACTTAAACAAGCATAGCTTTGTGCAGGCATTCCTTCACTACCGCGACATATAAATCCGCGTGATTTCGTTTCGCGCATTTATTTGTGACCACGCTTTCTCCACAGCGACTAATGTCTTCAGAACAACACTGCAGAAAAAGTTCTTATTCGGTCACAGCATGACAGCAGCTCCCTACGCATTTCCAATATTCGGACCTTATTAAGAAATGCATCGAAAGAACTGCATCGCAAACCATTGTGATAGTATAAGACAGTTGATGAGCCACTATGAAACCTTATACGATGAAATTAAACATTATTAACTTGTATGTTAAGGTTCTGTTTTCGTTACGTAATTACCTTATACGTGTTTGTGTGTACGCATTTTTTCTAATCTGCTGGTTTTGAAGATACAAATATCTCAGTAGCCTATGTATGTAAATGATGTACCTTTGGATTTTGGAACAAAGCGAACATGCGTTACCAGTCTTTTAACTTACTCTTCCTAATATTCTATTAGTTACCCCGTGAAAAAATTTTTCTCGTAAGCAGTTCAGCAAAGCAATCAGTCAACTTTCAACTAGCACATCTAATTTTGCTCTTGATTTGGAGAAGGCGCACTTCGACGACCGTGGTTGATCTTGGAATGTAGAGTGCGCGGTCGTGGAGGAATACCTCTTACTTAATTTATCGCTCCGGTACATATAGTAGCCTACCCATCAGCATGTACTTATGTATATCTTCATGCATTCGGTCAGAAACCATCGTTCAAATAAGGTGACTACTGCTGTTCATCGTATCCAGCCATATGTCAACTTTGCTTCATATTTCAACTGATGCTGAACATTCTTACAAGACGCCTGATTTTTGCACTGTAGGCTCATGGTTAATTTGAAGCGTCAAGCTGTGTTTGTATTTAACACTAAAGACTCCTTAGCAAAACACTGCAGCACATTCGAAGCGCCACTGATGCGAAAGTTACAGAATTAAATATTTGTTAGACTCTTGGTTAAAAAGAATGCCAGATAGCCAGTGGTCAGTGTCTACGCGCACTGAGTTTGTTCCCTTTGCGCACAAGCTGCGACCCAATAGGTGAGAACGAACATCGTGACTCTACAAATGTGAGATGATGTGAATAACATCGCCTGGAGTATATAGCTCAAGGTTTCCAGTTCATTAGGAAAACTTGACCGCTCCTAGGCCTAGAAAACTTTTGAATCAGCTTGACTAGCTCCTCTACTTTTGCGCGGCAGAAATACTACCAGTCCTGAACGTGACCTCTTTGTGACCCATTTGTTTCTTGCGATCCTGACCTTACGTCTTCGTTGAGAGACATTACAGCCAGATGCCCCGTCATGTTACTCGTCGACGTAATTTGGCTTCACGGTTAGGCTGCAAAATTACAAGTGTTCGACACAGACAGTTAGTAATTGCAAGATTTTTATTATCTTGCTTGTAATTTCTTTTTATCTGAATCTGACACGGAAGCCTCCAACAGCGAGTCCCAGGGCTGGTACCACTGTAAACATTAAAGTGGAGTTTAAAGCTCTCTTCTCCACTACACGGTGATCAAAGTGGAAGAAACAAGGGGCATATACGGTAGTTCCAGTATGTAGATAGTAGATACACACGTCAAACAAATGCACGAGGTGGTTGCTGCACTGGATCATCGCACGTGGCTACAGCAAGTTCGAGAAGAAAATGAAGAAGACTGAAAGTGCCTGACCAAGAAGGCAGTTCGGCAGTGGTCAAATTCCTGTATAGCGTTGCCAATTCTATGGGTACATATTATTTCTGAGATTTTGTTCGGCCCATATTTTTATCCCGCCCACTATCTGTATATAGAAAACTCTCAGAAATACTCACAGAATTGAAACCGCTATAGAGGAATTTGACCTCGATCGAACTGCCTTGATAAAATGGTCAGACTATAGTGGGAGTGTGGCAACAAGCTGGGCACGACAGAAAGACGTCCCGAAAGCCTAACTAAAGCTAAATTAATCGATGGTGTCCAAGGGGTGGGACTCCCCGCAGTATAGGAAAGGAGAGTCAAAATAACCTAACCGTATCTGAACCATTCTATACGTCCTGACTATATATGAATAAATAAAAAAGGACCGCGCCCAGCTCTTCATAGATGTTAGCAAGCAAAGTTTTGTTTCGGGATCATTGCCACGATACCATAAAGCCCAACATCTTACCTGGTAAGGGGTGAACATCGTCGCTTGGTACACATCGAAGAGGCTCACAGATCTTCCATCGGCGGATGGTGACGCAAAAGTTACCTAAAAATGAAGCGAGGAATGAGTATACAAATACATTATAAGTACAATTCACATCTTTTCTTATACCAAGCGTAATAACTACTCGCACTGAAACGAATGTCTGATACAACCATTTTGATATTCACCCGTACGTTCGCTACACAATGTAGAACGCAGATCAATAAAAATGTTCACTAGTAAATGCTATACGCAGTTCGGCATGAAGAACGTCGAAGATACAATCTCAATTTGAACGTTCGCGTAATCCATTCGTTGCAGATATAGGCTGCTGCTTAGGCAGGAATAAAGTTCTTTGCTTACTGAAGAGCCTTATTTAGCCTACCGTTGTGACTCTTCTATATTTTAGCCTCGAAAAATAAAAAAAATAAAAACTGAGAAAACGATTGACTGGCCGTTGCGGGAAACGTATTAGCTGAAATAACCAGCAATTGCATCATAACGATAATGAAAAAACTACACCTGTTGGTGCCAACTCCTTTGTGTGTGCTGCAAATGCTCTTTTCGCATTTCTCAAAGATGTTAGAAAAGGTAATGGTGCACGGAGTCAAAAATTGTCGCTGGTAGTTGAAGTTACCGCTAGTAGCGAAAGGGTTTGTTTTACATAGGCGAACTTCTGTCGTACGGATATTCACGTCGGTGTTATCAGGTATATAGAGCAAAGAAAGTTTGTGAAGTTTTGGTAGCAAATTGCCTATAAGCGTAAGAACTTTCTGGTGTATGCCTGATGTTTGCTGTAACGCTAAGCGCTCAAGTGCTAGACTTTCAGAAGCACTGCCTATGTCAGACCTATAATTACGATTCTATAGGGCATGGAAGAATTCACAACGGGAGATATACTTCAGACGTACTCTGGTTACAAAGTAGGCCAGCTATAACACACTATAATACAAGACTTAAAAACTATGTCTCGATAAAAAAAGATAGTCAATAGTCACCTGGTTATCAGTAGGCAAGTAAATGGTAGACGTTGCATTGCGGAGTAGATCTGGACTACCCAAAATGAGCCAGTGGTACTCGCGCAGGAGCTCCTCTTGAGCGCTTATCTGATGGCATAAATAAACAAATACAATGAGGTGACTAACGAACCCTCTTTTATTGCACCGCAAACTAGACAGTGCAAAAGAGAGCAAACATTGTTATCTCTCTTCGAGGTGTTTACTTCAGGAGTGGATGTCTCCTTGAGGATGTATTATGCATAGAGCAGCGGCTCCATAACAGCGGAGAATGCTTCTTCTACTGAAAACGTTTCTCTTTCAACAAACGTGCCGCAAGTGCTTTCATTTTCGTTGTGTTAGTGAAATTGGTGAGCCAATGCTCGGGACTCTGCTGACCCTTAACCCTTCCTCACATTGCGTGGTCTCCGCACACACATTTCAAATCGAATCGCTTTCCCGAAACCACCGCCAATGGGATATATCACCTTGACGTGTTCGAACGGCAAGAAAAGCTAGCATTGCGGGGCACCGGGCACGACACGTAGTGCCGGTATATTTCGTCTGTTCACGGGAAGATGCGCTTGAATTGAGCTAATAGTTTTCTCAGTGTACAAAGATCATTCAAAGCCGTAACTAAGTCATCTCGTTCCTATTTTTCGCTTCTACGCTGTATAAAACATAAGTTTAAACTACACTGTTATTTGAGCTAAGGCTGGCAATCCCGACAGGAGCATACTATAAGAAGGGGCTAATATTTTAATAGCATTAAAAACAAGACGCTTCCACTCCCAAGAACATTGCACGATTTTTCTTTCTTTCCTTCATCTGGAGATGTTAAGTATCGTCCATATCTGCTCATACATAAGCAAGGCTGGTAGGTGCGCAATACGGGCACTCATCAATTGTTGTCACGCCATCAAAGGGGCAGTAACGCGCATCGACCTCGATCGCTCTTCCTTTGGTTGTTTACTTTATGGCTTTAAATATGGACTTAACCGCCGAAGCATCATATTATAGCATCAATGATGCACCTGGGCCAAACACAGTTGCTATACGGAATATAGCAACAAGGTAAAACGCTTCTACCCTGGAAACAATCCAAACGCCGACGAAAGCTCACCCACGGAAATTGATTTAATTCCCGAAGTGGCAGAGCGGAAAGAACACTTCAGACAAGAACGTTGGCTGCGTCACTGCGAATCGTGTTGTAGAGATTAAATACAAACCAAGTACGCTGGAGACTGCTGGAAACAATGCCTGTGCAACCTTCAGTTCTCGTAAGTCTCGGGGATAATCGATTCGGTGATTGCGCCTGTGCCCAATTCAAAGAGGTCGGCAGCATGCCTCCGTTCTCAGCTCTAACACCTTGTATCGCTCGCACGTTCGATGCCCAGTCAAGCACGGGAGCTCTTTGCTGATCTTGGTGTGCTGACTCGGCAGTTGTATGTGCATGCACAGCGCCGTGGCAGAACTGCCTTCCTCAGAGATAAGGGTGGTGGGGGGTCTCGGGTCATTTGCTCCTTCCGTCAAATTGGCGCCATAGTTCTTGGTGACCCGAGATCGACTGCAACTACACTTACTCATCTGGGGCCAGTCTGCCTAAACCCGCAGCACAAACCAGTGCATGTGGGCTTCCCAGGTGAGGGTGTGGTCTAAGTTGACTTGACCTTTACCTTCCACTCAGACTAGTGCACCGCTTTGAAAGTCTGAGCAAATCAAGCTTATTGGTCTTTATTTTACCGACTTATCCATCACACCTTCACACTCGCAGTGATGACCATAAGTAGGAACAGGGTGCTGAGTACTAGCATTAATAAAAAGTACCTACTATGAGTAATCAGAAATATGATACCTAATTAATAAAACGTACTTGGATTCATAAAAAGTACCATGATATTATGATTAACAAAAAAAGTTCTATGAATCATAAAGCATGCACCTTGGCGAGCAGCTGGAGGTCAGCAAGGGTCTGCAGAGACAGCAGGTTGAGGGCTCCTCCATGACCCCTGCCCAGCCTGGCGGCGGCTGCAGCGGCGCCGTCTGCATGGAACTGCGCCACAGGCACCCCCAGCTCTCGGCTCAGCTTCTTGAGCACCTGCGGCGGCAGGCCTTCCGTTGCTGAGGGTGCGGATGGACTGAATTAGTTAGGCCTCCTTAGCACCAGCAGTTCACGATTCAAAAAGGAAGATAGAGGAAGATACAAGACGTCGGAGGAACGTTCGAAATAAGAGGAAATACAGTCTGAAAATAATTATAGTCGTTCTTTAACCCTCCCCAGACACAACTTTGGTGATTCGAGAGAGGAAAAGGAAGGAATATGTCGACAGAATCGTGGAATTCATGCACGAAAGAGGATCAACGAGCATGGGAACAGCAAGTCAGGAAAGAAGAGGAAGAACAGAACAAAGCATCACCTGTATGAGTATGAAAACGGAAAGAAGTATGGTGGGCCCAAAAAACAAGCGTCGAGAAGGCCTAGCTAACGGCTAAATTACCTACAAAATTCCTATGGGGTCGCTGTCCCCCATAACATAGGCCGGACAAACCTAACTATCTTAACCCTTTGGCCTATGGCCAATCCTATGCCCTCTGCAGAGTACAGTCGGAAAAACGTGGAAAGAGAGGAACATACAGTAGGTATGTCGGGGAAACGTAAAATAAGGAGGAACATATAGTTCATCTTAGAAACTGTAAGAGGGAGGAAAGCAAGTCAAGAAAGCGTACAACCAGTGTACGGGGAATGCTTAAAGGCTGGAGCAATGCACAGGGGTATAGGAAGTATAAAAAAGCAGTGGAAAAACAGATTTAAGATCGCTAGTAGGAGCAGGAAAATGAAAAGAAGCAAAGTGGGCTCTGAAGAAAGATGTCCTGAACGCATGAGTACAAAACTCCCCATAACATCAGCTGTTGAAATCGCATGATTGCATTCTAAGATTTTGTTAATTTCTGAAGTAATACAAATTTCACATAAACGAAAGTTTGGTCCCCTGAAGTGACCACAACTAGGTACGTTAAAAGTAAGCAAATTTCGCTTGAATGCCGCAATATTCTGAAAGTTGCTAATTTTTTTTTTTTTTTGCATTGTGAACCAAGTTTAGCAATAAATCGCTTTGTTGAAGGTATCTGAAAATATAAGTAAAACGACGTTTGACGGCTGCTGACGAGGAGAAGATTATGTTATTGTATACAAAAGGGGTTCGCGCTGTTTCCTCATTGTTTGTACATTAATTTGTTTTTCTGAAACCAATCATCTATTTTATAATCATTTTAAGTCGGCGCAATGCTTAGTTTTTGAGATATTTGACTACGAAGTTCCTATTGTTTTCCTATAGGAGAAAAAAACCATAGTTGCACAGTCTAATGGAAAACCCCTTTTAATATGTTTTTCGGTTAGGATAGGATAGGTTAGCTTAACCTAACCTGGCCCAAAACCATATTAAAAGAGGTTTCCCATTACACTGTGTGAGTGTAGTTATTTTCTCTCATGGGAAAACAGTGAGAAGTTATAACTCAAAAACAACGCATTGTGCTGGCTTAAAATGATTATAATATCGATAATTGATTTAAAAAAAAAAAAATTATGTACAAAACTAGAGCACTCTGACAGCGCATACCTCCGCCAAGTGAGGCAACGGTAGCAAAAAATTCAAATTGGCTCTGAAACCATAATATTCTTTGTATAAACTCCAAAATCTAATAATCTGTGACTTTTTATATTAATAACAGCTTGTTCAATTTTCTTGAAGATCCGTTCATAACTTTTTGAGTTATACTGTTAACAAACGTTATGACAAACATGAGTCAAACATACAAACGAACAAACC
>LQNS02278145.1:10291346-10304259 GCA_001587735.2 Parhyale hawaiensis
TGTTGAACACGAGATAACATTTGTCGATCTTCAGCGATGTTGCCTGCTGCGACCGCGATCCTGGCAACAAGATCAAATTCTGACTGCAGAGGAGTGCCGTACACCAAAGTTTTCATGTGGCTCCAGAAAAAAAATCCAGTGGATTGAGGTCGGGAGATCTAGCAGGCCATGTTACTGGACCATTTCTCCGGTCCGGTAAAGTAATTTGTAAACGCAGTGTTGCCATAACGTAGGCAACTGCTGTATTGCCAGATTCAAAGGTATAACTAGGATTAACGTAAAGACTTATTTACTCTTTGTAAGATTACCCTAAGCATTACACATGTCAATATCTCGGAAACGAACAAGTTTTGGAATTTTTGGTATTCGTGAAAAAGTGTTTGTTTTGAGTGTCTCTATAACCTATGAAAGTTTGGCAGAGTTTTTTTTGACAACACCCGGTATACTGTATATATGAATATAATTCTTTAATGTTTGTTTGTCTAACCAAAATTCTTCATTTAGCTTTTGCGTTTAATTAGGTTTCGTTTGCGGATTCAAAACTATTAGTTTACAAGTTTATTGCAGAGGAAAAAGTCAACATTCGGAGATACAGTCAGCCAGATAACCTGTAATCTTGCGATGACTTGCTTGCACAGACTGTGTTAAACCTAGGTCATAATTATCATACAAGGACTGACAATCCGGTTAGTTTTGCTCGTAAAAAAAAGACATGGTTTGGCTAGCATGAAAAAATAAGAATGAATATTTAGTCAGTTTAGCGCAAGTAATCTCGGGGCCACATTTTGCGACCGCTAGCTCAATTTCTGAGCCGAAGTCAGTCTCGAACGTCGCCCCGATACACAGCGGAGGGCGGTAGCAAAGATACCGACGTGTAGATAACTTGAATGAACTCATCTACGTGCGTGCTGAAAGTCCGATTATAAGGTGAGCGTGCGATTGCAAAATGTGGTGTCGGCATAAGTCTTAGGGCAAAGAGACTTACCTCCCGTGGGAGAGAAATAGTTGGCAATGGATACATCCTTCGACTTGATGTAGCGGGCGAGGAAATCCGCACCTGCCCGAGTCTCCAGGAGAGATGCAGCGACCTCCGGCACGGCGAACGCGGCGCACACCAACACACTCAAAAAACTACCACGCATGTCGATTATCAAGTGATCACATTTACTGGTTTGTCATAACAATGCAAGACCAGTTGCTAAAACATTTCGACATCCCTTTTATATATCTATTTTATCTGAAAAAGATAAGTTTGTACAAGGAAAGTGTTGCACTGCAAGTCCAAATTCATATATTCAGAGACAGCAGAAAGTCCATGGTTTGCGCTCACTTCAAAGTCTTTTAAACTATTCACAGTCCAAATGGCAAGCAGAAAACAAATATATATCAATTAACCCTTCCCGCACCAGGAAGTGCTGCGTCAATAGAAAGGTCTTTTCCCGCAGGCCGTAGGTATAGGCTAGGAAGGGGAGAACTAAGCAAAATGACAGCCTGGTGTGAATAGGGTTGTTGTGGGTTCATACACACACTATATAGTCTTTTGGTTCCCACCTACGTACTATTCGGCGTCGGATGTTTTGTTATGTCCTTCTGAACACAACTGAGCGTACTTATAAGAACTTTTACTAAACTGTTAACCGTCAAGTCAGTTGGTTTGGCAATTGTTAGTAGTCAAGTTTCGGATGGCTCCTTCAACTCTCGAGTCAATTACGACTCCACAAGCTGTGCACTTTTCTGCTGCCTACAATGACGACGATGAAGTCGGACGCTGAGAAGTGCGTATGGAGACTAAGCGACTGTCGTGTGAACCTGCTTGCACGAAACGGGTCGGTCAAACTAGCCGATGATATGATCAGTGACTATGAAAAAGACTGGTTGGAAAATCAAGGAAAATAATGTGAAAATGTATTCAAATTTTGGTTGAGTCACAATGACGGTATTAGTTAGCCACGTCAAACATAATCGGTTTGTGATTACCTCGTGAAACCCGTAACAAAGTGGGGTTTCGATAGCTCGCTAATGACCTTTAAAATTTACAGATATGCTATTAGATTATTTCGTTCGCACAGTGCAAACAGACGAAGCCGTCTATAAATTTGCAGCTTATTAGAAGGTGATGCATACATCCCATATATCGTAGCTTAGTCGTTAGCATGGTTACTGGGCTTGAAAGCACATTCTCCAGCTATTTTGAATAATGGTCTATTGTGTCAAGACTCCATGGACTAGGCAAATCCAAGCTTGCTGGCCTGCTACTGCATCAAGGCAAGTTCACACCGCAGTAGAGGTAGTCAACTTGAACGTACCTACATCCCAACGGGGGCATTCAAATCATTTAGTTTGTACTGCAGATATATGCTCGTTGGTCCTATGAGTGCACGACTGCAGTCGACCATCGATTTTCAAAGCTATAGTGTTAGAGATGGAAGTCGTATGCGACAACTGCGACTCTCCAATTATTCGCATATCCATCATTATTATATTCCTGGTTTTACCACTGCACCCACGTCATACGACGTGATCTAAGCAGTGAGACTCAGTTTATTATGTCGCATCAGTAGATGAATGTTTCATCTTGGCACTCCTGCCGGTAAGTTTCAGTTGTCCTTGTACGCTACTACTAGCGGGAAAAATGCGCAAAGATTAGAAAAAAGACACGAGAGAGAGAGAAGACGTGTCCCGCAGACTAGGTCGGCTATCTCGATCGACTACTCACCTCACGGAACAGAAGGGGAAATATAGAAAACCTACCTAACTTTACAGAACTAACCTTCTCAGCAGGAGCTGCTGCCAACTGCAACATCCCCTGCGGAGAATGCACTTGGTACCCTTGGGTTCGTGAGGCCCAAACACATTGTGGCAGGGAAAGGGCCCGCCAAAATATACCCCTCAGAGCCCCGCAGTTCTGTTAGGTTAGTATTCCGCAATAGCGTCTGAAAGGTGGAAATGCCAACTCAGCAAGCCAAGCGTCACAAGAAGTATTCTGTCTGGCCGACAGGCTAAATCCCCCAGCACTAGCGTCGGTGAGGCTGACATTCTACCATCCTCCCACTGCGGGTCAAATGAAGGTAATAATAATAATAATAATCTTTATTAAGTACTCATAGACATTACAAAATTGAGATGAACTATGGTACACAGGAGAATGTTTCTTATTTCTAGGTTCCACACAGAGCATGTCGCAGTGATCTTACATATTAGACATCATTACGCCCCATTGCTTGGCCTCCGTCAGGCAACAGGAGGCGCTGCCATCGTATATACATATTAGACCGTTTNTAGACCGTTTGTAGCCAGGGCCATTACGGATGGCTTTTATTAATGAGTTGTTGGAGTTTTCAATCCTGTTTTTTAGGCTCCATGCGCATTTCCTGGTCCTGTCCGAAGGTTCTGTTGCGTCTTCCAAGCACAACTGCGTGTCTACCTAAAGATGTTAGTCAGTTATAGTTAGGATGTGTAAGCCTCCGCATCTGAGCAGAACTATGTCACAGAGGAAAGAGCAAGGGACCTATAGTATGCCAAAAGAAACGGGGAACCCATGCACGAAGGTGTTCCCACACAGGATCAACGCGCTTGAGAACAGCAAGTCAGGAAAGAAGAGGAAGTATAGAATATAGCATGGGAAAGAAGACAGACTTCCCAAAGACCTAACTAATGATTAAGGTAACTTACACGAGCCCACCAGCCCCCTGGGATCGCCGCGTCCCATAACACAGGATGGGCGAACCTAGCTAACCTAACCCTATGGCCCATCCTATGCCCCCTGCGGGGTCACGTTGGCGGAATGCCACTCTCGGAAAGTTTGCTTCTCGTCCGCATTGGGCTTCAGTGATTCGATGCCATTGCACCAGTATGATGTTCTGGAGAAGTGGAGCCTTGAAGCTCTAAAATTTCCGTCCAATTGGGTGCCTGTGGATACGACGGCCAATCGAAAAAACTCCTCTTCCACTACGGATTCAGAGTTGAAGCAGTCATATGAGTGGAGGCTTTTGTTTAACCATAGACCACACCATACATTGCCTGGACACTGAAATCGGGCCTCTCGCTATTGGGCCTGGAGGCCGATTTACGTAAGTGTTAATAAAATGAGTTATAATCACAGAGACCTCAAACAAGGATTAGTTTTTTGGTCGTATCATAAGGAATGCATCACAGAGCAGGGAATCTAAATTCGCAATCATATATCTTCAGTAGGCGATATATGTCATACCTTCTGACACCAACAATAATTGAAAATTCATTGTAATTTCTAGGAATATTAAAATTTTAGTGAAAAATTGGCACATAGATACTTCATGCAATGCATTTGAATATCATATACAACTGAGTTTTTTCCAACGACGTATTTGAAGCAATAACCTCAGAAATTGATGTATGTAAAACTTTCGGTAGAGCTCATCTCTCTAGCCGCAAGGAAAGGAAGGTCAAGAAATCCCACTAATACTGAAAAACCTGACTAAAACTACGGTAATACTACAGAATAAAACCACATTAGTAGCCATGAACTAAAAATGCATACCCTAATTAACCATCATATGATACAAGGACAGCCGTAAAGAGACATTAAAATGACATATTGGTACTGATACACCCATTCATTACTGACACCATCTACAGTTGAACCATATCACATTACTACCTAGGAATGTTACGCCACTTTGTGGTTGCCTACGTTATATCACTTGATGATTGCCTGTGTAACATCACTTAATGGTTGCCTAAGTTGAATTACTTTTATAGTTGCCTAAGTTTAGTCATTCCATGGCTGCCTAAGTTGAATAACAACACGGTTGTTCCCATACAACATCACATCGTGGTTGTCTGCATTATATCACTTCATTTTGAATTAGTTACTGGTACATCTCAGCATGGTTGCCTACATTATACGAGTTAATGGACGAATATGTTTCATCACCTCATGGTTGCCTACATTTCATAATTTAGTGGACGACTATATTACATCACTTCATAGTTCCCTCCATTGCATACCGGTATATGATTCAAAAGATGACAATGCTACATCACTCCATAGTTGCCGGAGTTCAATTACTTCATGGTGGCCTACATTACATCACTTCACAGCTGCCAATGTTAGATCACATCACAGGGGCCAATGTTAGATCACGTTACGACGACCAATGCTACGTCACTTTGCAGTTGCCAATGCTAGATCAATCTAGGCCTGCCAATGCTACGTCATTTCACTGTTGAAGAATGATGCTAGATCATTTCACGGCTACCAATGCTGTGTCACTTCACAGCTACCAATGTTGTATCACTTCACGGCCACCAATGCTGTATCACCTCACTGCGGTCAATGCTTAATGCTACACCACTTCAAAGCGGCCATTACTTCATCATTCAGATCACTTCACGACCGCCAATGCTATATCACTTCACTGCTGTCATGCCTGCAAGCTGCTCCCACTCACCCTACTGCTCTGCTGACTGTTTTGATCATCTCGCTTAGCCTGTATACCAACTAAATTTCATTAACATTTTCATCAGCTGCATACTTGGCATTTCATTACAAATCGAGCATACCACAAATTTGAGAAGCTGCTGTTCTACAAAAGGAGACTGTTTATTTCACAGACTATTGCGAAATAATTTTACTCAACTGCAAATATCAAAGGATGTGATAAACAGTTGCTTTACATAATTACACTTCAAGCTTTAATATTTTTGGGAATTTTTTGCGTATAGAAGTTCTACAAGTATTTACTGGTTTGTAAGTCATTACTAATGCAAAAAAATTGAGTCAAATAGCTAAATTAAAGTATGAAGAAATAATGGGAGAACAAATAAAGATGTATCTGCGGCACCGTGCAGTCAGGCCCAATTGCGGGACCAAAATCGGGTCACCCTAAACACCGAAATCAACCGAAATCTATCGGAATCGGCCGAAATCGGGCCACCCTAACCACTAAGATCGGCCGAAATCGGCTGAAATATCAGGAATCAGCCGAAATCTACCGAGTCGGAAACAAAAGGGAAACTGCTTAGCAACGGCAGAGCATATATAAGCTATAATCCACATAAATAATAACGTCCACCCAACACATTCACACCTCTAAGAGCTGTGCTCACACCTATAAGTTGAAAGTGATATGTTAAGGTTTTAATTGAAGTTTTACCAGACAGATTGATGTTGGTAAGGGTCCCTACCTGGAGCTTTCGAGTGAGGCCCAGTTCGAGCGAGCACCCAAACGAGCGGGGATTATGCGAGCGTGATAAACAAGCTCTTTGAATCGTCGATGGTTGCTGGCAGCGAATACATATATTGTTTATTGAGGCACTATAGATCTATGCGATAATCGCTTAAAAACACTTCAAAATTAACATATTCACTTTTAGGTTCTACTTCATTCAACAAGAATGCATTTAACCTGCATTTTTGAACATTTATTCGTAGTTTCTTATTTTTTTCTCAAATTACGTTTTCATACGACGTGAATTTGGTTACTTGCAGACTTGGTTAAGATATGAGATGACGCATGTGGTTAAAAGCGTCACATGTGCGGATATGAGAAAAAAGTGAATAAAAATATCAACAGAGACCATATCAAAACATTTAAAATTCAGTTATAAGCTCGGTTACTTCATGAGATAAGGTAACACAATAGACAGCTACTAGTTGCTCAACTCTGTAGCTAGTATGTAATGCGCCCCAAATTTTGTGCCAGTTCCATGCACAAATGAGCGTAACACCCCTTATACTGACGCCTCTGCCACCTGCAGACTGTGTTACTAAAAGCTTCACTTTAGAAATAGCTAGTTATATCTACAATAAAAGTTTTACTTATGTATTATTAGTCGTTGTCTTCACAGCTGTATAGTGAGATGCTGTGAATCTCTTGTTTAATTAGGTTTACTTTCTTTTTGTATTTTTTACCCAATCAAGCCACTTCAACGTGTTCCCCACTCTTAGAAAAATTTGTTTAGACAACCGAAAAAAAAATAATTTACCTACCTGCATGTATATTTTACTGAGTTATCTCCAAGCTTAAAGTTACTTCACTATTATTTTCTCAAGAATTGCATAGATTATAGCTAATTATCACTCCAGCATTTACTACACTAGATTTCGTAGCTACTTGATTTTTTGCAATTGCCTTAGTTCGTGATTTTTCAGTGTGTTAAAAATTTTAAGCATAAGGAAAGGAGGAAAAAAACTTGTTTTTTAAAGATTATCTTTAACACACTAGAGAAGAACTAGAGCACTCTGAGGGTGCACCCCTCAGCCAAGCAAGGCAGCGGTAACGAAAAATTCAAATCGGCTCTGAAACCATGATTTTCTTTATATCAGCACCAAAATCTGATCACTTGTGCTTGTTGATAATGTTAACAGTGTCCGTAATTTTCTTGGAGATCCTTCCTTGAGTTATGCTGCTAACAAACATTTTAACAAACATAAGTCAAACACAAAAACGGACCCACCGATCATCACCAAAGTTTAATCAATTATGTCTTTTAACATTACTAACAATTCTTGAAACTTCTTAAGGATCCATCCGTGATTTTTTGAGTTATTGCGCTAACAAACATAAAATCAGACACAGCGACAAACAAACGAACGAACAAACAGATCACAAAGTTTGATCGTTTACTTTCTGTAATAAACTCAACAACTCATGTAAATTTCATAAAAATCCGTTAATCACTTTTTAAGTTTGGGCACTAACAAAAAACAGGCAGGCAGACAAACCAACGAACGGATGGATCTTCACCAAAAGTTAATCATCTGTTCCTCCTAACATACCTAACAATCCCTGTAAATTTTGACAAAATCTGTTCATAACTTTTCGAGTTATCTTGATGAGAGACAGGAAGAATAACAGAAAGACACAGACAAAGCCGACGATAACATAACTTCCTTGGCGGAGGTAATTAGCGTATAACTTCACATTAGGAAAACATAAAAATAAAATAAATAAAAAATCAATAAAAAAAATCATAGATTTTTTATTTTTTAATATAAAAAATTTCTAACCCCATCAGCAATAGGCTTCGTTTAGCGTGGGAATGGGGAAAAATGAATATATTAATAGTGAAAATCAGTGGATTTCGGCAAATTTCGGTCGATTTCGGTGTTTAGGATGACCGCCAAAATCTGCCTCAGGGGCCAGTGTACAGTCAATGTATGGTGTTGTCCATGGTTCAACCTAAGCAAAAATTACACATTGTGAAAACGGGTTCAATCTTTGCTGGTCTAAGCCTTCATGATCAAACAAATCAAACGCACTCCAGAGATAACTTCAGATCGTATTCTCATTCAATGAGACAAGTTGTGTATGACAGAAATCCAAAACAGGCTGGTGTTGGCGCAGATGTGATGGTTTTAGCCACGTGAACGAGGCACTACTGGCGAAAATTTATATTTTGGGAGAAAATTGTGAAAAAAGACGTAGGAAAGAAAACAAGTTTGAAAAGTGCAATTAATGTAGATTTTATCGATGAACGCAAATATAGTTAGTGCTAATAACGCAAATTCCATCACTCGGTGTTAGATATGCAATTGATGCTTCAAATTGCGGCAGTTTCCAAAAGGAGTGAATAAATAAAATCAGGAGTAGAAATGTTTCGAAATGGATTGACATTGTACTGGGAATATTCACATAACTATCGTTTAAAGTTCTACATAAAAACAGCTGTTATAGTGAAGCATAAACCCTAATATTTGCGGACCAGTGGCTTGTTCATTTCACACGACTTTCCAAGTGGTGCTGTGCCCTCTGCAATGGGGACGAATAAACTTAGGTAATTTATGGAATCACCTGTTGGAAGTTTAAAGGTGGAAACGCTTCAGTTGCTTCACGGCAACATATTGGTTGCAATACTGTCCCGAGGAGACAAGTGAATATCTTATTATTATATTTCATTGAATTGAAAAGGTGCCGGTTTATGGTCGGGTGATGAATATTGAGCGTTGACCCTCTTACGTCTTGCGCTCATGTGTAGGCTATTATACACCACATACAATGAACTTCTCACTTCCCTCTAGTTCTGTGGCGGACGTGTCAATGAATATTCAGTTAATTTAATGCTAGAATTAAACAGCTTAAAATAAAGACTTGAGACTTACACTGATAGACAAATGAAGTAATATTATCATGGGGAATGCATACTTAGCATTTGATAGATCTTTTTTTTGTGCACATAAAGTAGGGCTTTTTTGGACATGCTGAAGTCAAGAGCGCCAGGCGTGGCCTATCTTAATTTATTCTGCTTTAAGCTATTTTGACCTAACGTTGCCTTACTTAATCTTATCTAACCTTGCTCTTAGTAACGCAACTGAAGTCCAACTCACAAAAGTCTAGGGAATTTTAAACCAAATTTCACTACCTGCATCATTCAACAAATACAAAGATAAGAAAATGAATATTGTTGAGTACTGTGTGCAAATTTTTGCTTACATATTACTTAGCTGGAAGGTGTGTTCCTGTCATTTTCCAGTAAATCTTGCTAGAAAATCACCCTTTTCGGCCGTTTAATTAAATGAATCTTAGCCGATATGTTTAAGGACGTAATGTACGTGGTAATTTTAGTCAATCAGTTCTAAACAAATATTGTTCCTATACTAGGCTAATTACTGAAAAATTAAGAAGAAGTTGAACTTCAAAATTTGTGAACTTTATTTCACAATAAAAACGTTCACTTATTTATAATTCGAAATAATAGGTAAAATTCGCTTTTAGGACCTTCATGTATTTTCGATATTTTCAAGTCATATATAGGTAGAAGGATTCATTTTAAGACGTTTTCCATGAATAATGTTTTTGCAGCAAATGCTTACTTTTCGAGATGTTTGGCTTTGAAGTTACCATTAAGATCAGCCATTCCGGCCATATTGCGCCATCTAGCGGCAGTTTTTTTTTTTTAACGTGGCGACGTAGCGCGCATTGTTGTCCACTGTTTTATATATTTCTCTTAAGATATTAGCGGACCCAGTCCTGGCCACCCAACCTTATGAGTAAGAGCCACGTTCTAGTCGAAAAAAGTGTATAAAAAAATACATAGGGACTTAAGAGTCAAATAGTGTGGAGGCAGCGATTGTCGACTCCCACCCAATTCAGGACATTAGAATTGTAAAAGTTAAGAATCCGGTGACATAAAATATATTGAAAACAGTAGCTTATATATTTCTGACCATCTGACTCTTTACGTCATCCACCTACGCAATAACAGATCATTGAAAGTAAATTTATTTCCCCGTCAAAGTATAACTTCAGCCAAAACCTGCGACTCGGCGCAATTCACTCCTGGATTGCATAAGGAGAAAGTTGCAATGTTTTGTTCGGCTTACAAAGTATACAGCAAAGTGTTCACGAACACGGTCCAACTTAGGAACGTTAATTGCTAAGCAAGGGATCTGCATGAGCTTGATGCTCGTACAGCTCTGAATAATATCAACATCTTGGAAAGTTATTGTCGTGTCGGGATTCGGTCCAGAGGAGCTAACGCTCGACGCTCTGTCGGCCTTAGCGCAAAACAAAAACGGACAAAAAGCAGAATATTGACTTTCTCTTGCATATTTAATATACTATGCGAAAGGAAACGCGAAAAAATCAAGTTTAGCAAAGGCCGTCACAGGTGACGGGTCGAAATCAGAAAACCAAGCGCTGTCACCGGCGTTCATGCCACTTTAAAGAATGGGTTTTTCGGGTTTGGTTTACACGACAGTCAAATGAATGTGTTGTCTGAACGGATTGTTCGATAGTCACGTCATGATGTCGTATACACAACTGTGTCCACAAAAAAGATTTAATGAAGTTAGCTGATGCATCGATTGGTTTGCCAAATGTCGCTTATCAAGCTTCTGTTAACTCTATATTTGAAGTGAACTCGCCAAGTTGAACCCTATTCTGCTGAGCAAAAATACATTCAAGCACTGATTTGACAAAACTCATTTGTATATCGTGTGAACCTGATTTTGCCCTGAAACCCGTGATGTTTTCGAGTTTCGGGCAGAGAATCTTCTAAAATAAGGGAAACTCTTACTCACCCTAGAGACAACATGAGAGCTTCAATGAATACAGCTTTAAATGCTATGTTAGAAACGCCTGTTTGTAAAATGTTACTTAAAGCGCTTCATTCGACGTACTGGCTGACCTGATTTCGAAACAAAAATATATTCAATGCGTCCTATCTTTAAGCGACGGCAAACAAATCAAGGGATTGTAAGGAATGATAGTTGAAAGACGTCGCTCCTTCATTTATCATAACCCATTGGAGAACTACGATGGAGAACAGTTATCATGCAAGTTGTACAGGTCGCTCCGTGCGCTTTAAAGAGCACTGTGAACGGGCCTATCTTTTCTAGGGAATTTTCCCCATATCCAAGGAACTCTGAGAGGAGGTGATGCTAGCGCTAAGATTAAGTAACATTTACCTAGCTCAAAAAATGAAATTATAGTTAAATTAGCTGTTAGAAAAAAGCATAAAACTCTAAATGTATCATCTACAATCGATTTCAACATCACCGGGGCAAAAAATTGTAATCGCCGCATTTTCACCATTGCGCGGCATTGTTCGATTTTTTTTCATTTATTTATTTTGTGAGTGTGAGCCAGGTTGTTCTGTAGGTTGTCTGATCTAAGGCACGTTCGATTGTTACCGAAATTAAACTGTCGAGCTCTGACTTGTGCGAAAATTCAGAAAAAAAGGTTTTGAATTTGGCAGTTTGGAACGTGTTGGAAGCGTAAGCAGTCACGCACCTAAGTTGAGCCTCCTAACAGCTAGATTGAGTTTTAACACTCTAGATGTTTCAAGTTTAACCGATTATGGGCCAATGCATGACACTCAATTCAACGGGTTGAGCTTGCGCACCTGCCTGCAGTCCCAAACAAGTCTAGCCACGATGGCTTAAGTGCGGCTCCCAGTAGAATGCGTCAGTCAACTCTACAAGGTTAGCGTGTGTGTGCACCCCCCAGAGGGGCAAACAAATCGATTTACGACATTACGATGCAAGTCTGAAACGAGGGCCAAACTTACGAACAAACCTAAGCTAACAAATAGCTGAAAGATAAATGTAATGAGATTATATGCGTCATTTTGTGGCCACCGAGCTGATGAGTGCGCTTGATCCGCACGTTTTTGTGACATATTTCTGATGTGATCAAATGTGATCAGAGGTGAATATTGATCTCACAGTGATTTTTCCCGGGGATTGATTGGATAAGCAAAAATAAAAAATTCGAAATGCCAGTTCTTGATGTTTTCTTGTATTAATAAAAGGAAAAATTTAATAAATTTCATTTTGATTGTATAACTGACTTTGAGAATTATGGTTTCATTAGTTTTATGCCTGTGTAGCGATCAATGAGCATCAAATGCCATACTGCTAATTCAAAAACGCATTTACTTCGAAATAAATAAAAAAAATTCGAGAAATCCATCGATATGGTATATGAACAAAGAAGGCGTCTCTGATTTTCTTTACTTAATAATTGGCGGTTCTTATGCTTTTCTGTGATCACAATGATCAAGATTACGGTGATTTTGATCACCAATGTGGTCACAAAAGGTGTTCTAGATAATCTTCTGGAAGTGCCCCTATAAGATATCATTCTCTAGGTACATACTTCCCTTCTTCAAGACCGATACTTTCGTTGCCTCTACTAATTCGTATATAAACAACTTGCACGAATTTTTCAACTATCAATCTCTATGGAATTGTACTGCTCATAATAAAGAGCGACAGTTAATAGTTCACCATTGCCACTCGCCCTGGAACAAAAATTGTAGTAGCGGCCGAGATATTAGGGAATTTGGTAAAATTTTACTTTCACTTACACATGTTTTTTTGGGTTTTTGTTGCTTTCAGTATGTTAATTGGGTCAATTTAAGACAATTTACATGAATAACGTTTCCGTCGCAAATACTTAGTTTTTGAGATATTAGACTTTGAAGT
>LQNS02278145.1:10319427-10329954 GCA_001587735.2 Parhyale hawaiensis
CTGTGTTGAAGAATAAGTGTGATGTTACCAAGCTAAAATATGAACGTTTCACGGGTCTGTGCAAGGCCTTGCAACGCCGTGAAAGTTTCACGGGTCCAGCTAGTCTATATATTAATACGCTAGTACCTACGTACTTACCATTTGTGTCATACTCTTCATCACAAATAGATACAAGGAAATTCGAGCTTTATTGAGTTCGGGAAGCTGGCTTATCTGTGATACGGCTTGTGACTAATCTCTCGGCCACAGGCCAGGTCTTTTTAATTGTTTATGCGCCCGAAATTTTAATAAGAAATCTTGGGAACCTGTATCGTGGTTTACTGCCAAAGGAATTTCACGGGTCCAGTTAGACACTGTAACGTATAAATATTTCCGCCGCGGCAGCTTCAGTGATTATCATCAGCAAAAAGGCTGGTCGTATAAGATATAATACATCGAATCTCGGTGTTGTTTGTGATGTTGATGGGGAATTGCCATGGTACATGCGAAGGTTTCACTAATCAGAAGCGCCTTAAGCCAGACTGTGAACGTTTCACGGGTGCTGCTAGTAAACAATATTACAGAAAAAAACTAAATTTGGAATACGGTACTTACCACTATTAACATTGAATGCAGTTCCTGCTCTTCCAGTTTCTCTTGCCGTTCCCGTGGAGTCTGATATTCATAAGTTATTCTCTACATCGAAATTATATTTTCTTTTGGCTTACGATGTAGATACATATTTTGTAGCAAATCAGCGAAGCGTAGAAGAACCGATTTTTTCCTGTATAGTAGACGTAGTAATTCTTTATTCCAACTTTTCGGGAGCGAAAATTTTGTTCTGCTGAAACTACTTCACTGTGTATTCTGGATACGGAGCGGAAATGAAATTCGGTGATAGTTCAGCGCTTACGAATCAGTACTATATAATAATTCAAGTCGTGTTTTTATTTATTTATTTATTTATAACTATATTTTTATCTTTCCAGTCACGCTCTATGGGAATAAGATAGGAGAAAATTCAGATTTCAAATGGCGAAAAAAGTTGGGTACCTTGCAATCTTTTTCTTCAGTATTAGATAGGGGAGAAATAGAACTCAGTCTGCTTGTCCTTCAAGCAAAAAGAAAAGTTGTGTACCTTGGAATCTTTTTCTTCAGTATTAGATATAGGAAAAATGGTGCACCCCAAAAAACGGTGGGGGTTTTGGTGGTGTTAATTTTTTGCCGTCATTTATAATGATGGCACGGGCCACTGGTACAGTTAATATTTTGCCTGTCATCTAAGGGAGGGAATGAGTGTGCTGAAGACGAATTGAAGTGTACTGCTCAGAAGAAACACGCATCTCTTAGGATAATAATTTGAGTTGGCCGTCGTAGCTTTTTCCTTTATATGTATTTTAGTAAGGAAAGTAGAATCAATGAAGAAGTGTCATCAGTCACCAAAAATTTTTTTGATGAAGAAGAAGCAAGTCAAGGAAGAGAAGATTTTGCGCCGGCCTATATTAAGCAAAGATATAGATTACGGAGTGAATTTTTTCACGCGCGGGTCTACTAGCTTTTAAAGACTTGTGACGGCATGAAAAAATAAATGGTCTTTGAAAACATGTTTACGTATTGACTCCTGAGCGGTAACCAAAAACGGTAATTCATTTCCTGCTTTTATTCACAATGAGCTTCTCCAAAAGAACTAAACAGATGATTCTTATGCATAATGGCATCAGCACTCTAATATGAAGTAAAAACTAGAAATAATAAATGGGAATAGAAAGTGCCTAGATGAAGGTTGTACTGTTCCACTTAGACAATGCTGCAGCACACATGTCTCTGGTCACTAGGACGAGCTATAAATACATAATACTAGACGGCCAATGACCCTTTGGGTTACCATCGCTATCTTCTTTGCTTTTCGAAGGAATAGTCAACACTGTGCCCGTAAGCAAGGATAAATATATATATATATATATATATAATGTAGTCCAGTTGCAACTCCCGTATCACCTTTACACATTTAACGTTCACGTTTATCTTGCCGAGCTGCTGCAGACGGGCCCCACACCAATGTTGCTTCCCCCCCCCCATTGGTGTAGTGTCATTAAGTCTTCAACGCTCATATTTTTTCCTATCTTATAGCGAATGTTGATGTTCCTTTTAGCTTTAAGAAACAGTAGACTGTTACTATTCTTCAATCGTCGTAGGTACTGAACTGGCCCGGCGATTAAAATTTCAGAATTTCATGTTACGAATGCTAGGGCGAAACTACGAAACTAATTAAATTGTGATTGAATCTCGATTATATATACATGTTAAAATAGCGTTTGTTCTCTTTTTGCTTTGACGATGATCGGGCAACAATAAGTACTACTTTCGGTACTATTTATACAGCTGGGGATGTACGGATACCTCAGTACTACAGGTAATAGTACATGTACATAGACTGAAATCAGCAGGTTATAGCTTTCGCCAAGCGAAACGAGCTAGATAATGTGGAAATCCGTTAGCGTTGTGACTTAGAGCACAAAAGAGCTTCTATGCTGGAACGCTGTCAATATAAACATTGGGCCAGAGGATCAGAAGAGGTCGAGCAATTTTTGTTGAGCAGAGCTGAGTGTTGAGCACAGATCCATGGTGGGAAGTGGACATCTTGTGAGCTGAGGGATGACAATATTCTGATTCTCATTTGTACTCGCTAGTCACTAGTCACAAAAAATATGTATGCCTATAAAACGAACTTGCAAAAGGGGTCGCGTCTTCCCTTACTGATTGTACTAGCCGGGTTCAATATGCAGCTATAACAAAACCAACGAGGGAACTGCAGAGAAGCTCTACTTTTGGTTACTTATTGTGAGTTGTCAAAATGAGTTAATTACGCGGATCTACCCCTGGAGAGCGCCGCTCTGAATTGTGAGTTAAGTGCAAAAAACCGGCGGCGCTAAGTTTGCCTACAAATCTCTTTGTGAAGACGGAAGTAGCTGTATGAAAATCGACAGAAAATTGCTACATTAAGATTGGAAATGCGATAAGTCTACTGGTATACGTCACTTGTAGCGGCTTCAGCAGTTACCTTAAATTTTGTGTGAATATAATATTCAATCAAATTGAAACAGTGAACATTAAGATAAATTTGGAAACCTAAATTAAATATATATACAGAGTGATATCACTCTCTGATATTATTGAAATATTTGCAGAGATATATAATCAAAAGAAATTCTGTGTTTTAGTTAGTACTCCCTTTCTCCGTCACAGGAGGCAGGGCTTGCACCACATACGCACACCCGCAACTGCTCATACCACGAACGCCACGCCACCACTCATTCACATCACTTCGTACGCTGTGATCACCACCCGCTGCGCTGAGTGTGGTGACCGCTGGACGTTGTGTTTGTTGATAAGGAGGCAATGAAATATCTATTCATCGTATCCACGTGTAAAGGAGTGACTAATCTGAAGCTGCAGCACAGGACATTGTCATAGATGCTCTAGAGTTTTATGGCTGATATTTTATTGTATAGGTATGCAGATGTATAGAATTATAGTATTTCTGGGATGCCATGACTTCTGCCTGAGTCCGATTTATATTTTTCCCCTAGTTGTGGAGGTTCGGCGTAAGTGTTCGATGATTATGATTACTAGGTAGCTGGATCATGTTTCTTGTTTACTTTCCTGCAATTTAGGCACCTGGCTGCCATCTTCCAGGTGATACTCCGTTATTTGCCTTGTGTTTGATTAATTTTTAAGATTTTTCCCTGCCCTGCGTCGGATGTTGGCTGCCCTCCTAATGTTCGGTATTGAGGGTTGTGTCGGCGTTGGGATTTTGTATGTCTATGTGTGTACTATAATTTCGTGTCCTAATTAATACCAATTAACAGACATATTAATTGAAAATTCGAGTCAGCGAATAGGATAGGCGTATTTCTAGTAAAAAATTTTAATGGAGCTGTCAGACTCTACATCATTATTACAAGAGCTAATAAGGAGGCAGTAACTCAATTGTCAGCTCGTTTGCCACGTTCTTTTCTATCTAAATACTCTCATTAATTATCATAGATTAATCAATAATCTAGTTAAATTAAAACATTTTCTTTTATCGTTCCCAACTCCATCCAATCTTTCATTATTTTGTGCACTCGACGTATATATCAATCAGTATCCCAGTGACGACACTCTTTAAGTGTCCGTGCCGTCCTGACTCCTAAAAGATATTATTTTACCAGCAGGTTCTGCCAACTTGTGTGTTCAGCTTATTATTCATATGTATAATAGCAAGTAAAGTTCACAGAGTTTTAGATTGACATGGATTTGAACTTGCTGGCATCTTTTACTTCAACTACCATATTCTCCCGATGCTGAAACATTCTGGATTTCATTTACTTTTTCGTCTCTCCTAAACAGAAGCAGAATACTGTCAAACTGGACAGCGAACCATTAACTTCAGCAGTTGTTATTGAGTTACCTCCAAGAGGGCGGAGTTTGAACACCACCCTCTCTGACCGCATGGAGGAAATAGTGATGGCGTTTGATCCTGCAGGCAAGTATTGCAGGCCTGGTCCACGTTGCCACCGAAGTGGGGCCGCGCCACAATCGGACCATAATCCTGAAGGGACCAAAAAGGGGAAGGTTTGAGTGAAGTGCAATGGGCCACGCCGTACCTACACGACAGGACGCGCCCCTGGATACACCCGCACCCCTCTTCCCACGCTCCCCAGCAACCCACCCAGCAGGACACAAGCCACAGATCCGACCCGAGGTTGCCGGGTGCGCGGAACAGCAAGGCAAGCCCCGCCCAAAGGCCGCCGGAGACAGAGAAAGAAGCAAGCGCGGATGCACCCCATCGCGCGGACTCGGCACCGCACTGCATCACTCTTTGCTGCACTTGGAGAATTGCGACTAGTGCAGCAAGTTAAGTACTGTTGCGGATCAAATTCTCGAGGAAAGTGGCCATTAGGCAACAAGAAACGTTTGCTGTAGCCCTTGGAAGGTGAGGCTTGTATATAAATTATAGGCCCATGAAGTTCCCAGGGCGGGCTAGCTTCAATAGTGTAATTATCGATCGTTTCCTTGACGCAGCCCATAAAATAACTGTTCAGGACTTCAGAATTTTGTCGACCTGCCATCATTTTGACTTGGAGCTCTTGGAATCCATTTTTATTCATGAGCAATCCCCAACCCTAGGCGATCATGCTTTTTCTACTGAACTTAATTTTTAAGCTGCATTTGTAAGGATAACATTGCTTGGTATGTAGGATGTTTCTAAGATATTCTTTGTTGTTGGGTCAGATTTGAAAGTATCTTAATAGCTTTTTTCCTGAAGATGATTCAAGATGAATTGAAGCTCGATATCAAAAGAATTTACTACCTAACTGAAAATGTCTTAAACTGCAGCCAATGTCATACCGTTAACAATAAAACGACGTTTTCCCAAAAGTAAATATATGCATTTCAGTTTTATCTTTTCTTTGCCACGATACATTTTCATTTACAATTACATGGTGAAGGATTTTTCTATATAGGCAGTTAGTGTCACCCACGGTATTTGGCTGCCGGAAGCAAGTTTTTTTTTTTACTACACTAGAACAAAACTTCCTTTAAGCTCAAAGTAATGTTGACACTTATCCCAATGCAACTTTGAAGGAAATAATGGGATATCTTTTCCTAGTGTCTCTAAGCAAACTTTACCTGTGCGTTCTGCAAATATTGCTGAGACTTACAAAAAAATTATCTAAGATATAGTAATAGCTTGTTATAAGAAGCGAGTTTATAAGTGTAGAGTACGCAGCGTTTATCCAGCTCGGTGGAGGCAGGAGATCGACTTTGTATACATATATAGTACATGTTTACGTAGATCACTACACTTCGAAATTACATTGATTCGGTCCGTGAATACAGTCCCAGACCGATGCCTTTTGTAACAATTTTGTTTCCGTTAAAAGTTGACAAAGTAGTTCTTGCAATAAAAAAATAATTTCCCATAGAGTGTGTGCCCCACCGTGTTACTCTATGGTATTTTTGTAGTTGCTGTGAATGAGAATAGCAAAACGCTGTTGCCTCTATTCAGCGTGAACATTGCCAGCCTTTTCTTAGCTCTGATAAAATCGGGTCTTCTAGCAGCCCTGCATTGAAGTCTCTGTGATGCACAGTTGCACCTGCTATTTATAAACTTCCGAAGAACTGCATCTCAAGGAGTATTGTGTTCCCCCTTTAAACTTTCGAAGATAACAGGGTACATTGCAGCCCTTGGGTATATAAAGCTGCTGCCCGCGGCTCTCGGGCGGCATAGTCACTCTGAGGGCTGCTGCATGTAGCTTGCAAAAGTTGCGTGTGTAAAGAAGGCAGCCAGTTTCTCCTCATCTGGTCGGTGTCTGATGCAAGTTGTTCTTTTGCGAACCATTGCTTGGCTGCTGCGTATTGTGAGGGTGTTCGATTTCTTCTACGAGAATGGACCAAGCTTCTCTTTACGCCAACGCAAATGCGATGCAGAGGAGGGACGCGGCAGCCGTCCTCAGAACCTTTATCCCTCGCATGTCTTGGGACGTAGAGGATGAAACGGTGTTGGATGTGGGCTGTGGTTCTGGTAAGTATACGAGTCATTTACAACTGTACTGGGTTCGAACTGGAGTTATGGTAAGTATTCAAGTCATTTAGCACTGAACTGCGTGTAGGCTGGAGCTATGGTACAAGAGGCAAGTCATTTTGGACTGTACCGGGTGTGGGCTGGAGTAATGGTAAGTATGAAAGTTCGGTTGGAACGCAGGCAGTATGCGGGTGTGGTTCTTGCTATACCACACAACTATGCTGTGAATCACTTAGGATATTGAGATGTACTGTACATTGCGTTAAACGTTTGAATCATTTGGAATTTCACAAGTTGTAGGACGATCTTCTTTGACAAAGAGATCGATACGTCAAGTGGGACTGTGCTGGATTTTGATCATGGTTGCTCCTCAGGCAATTGCGTACTTCAGTTAAGACGATATGGGTATTTGAGGGAAGCATTTTATTTGGAAGTGTGCACATAATAAACCTCTTGTCTGCAAGACATCCTTTATTTTCCTGCTTAAGGTCGGGGTACACAGTATTATCTTGAATTTTTTTTAATAAATCATTCAAATACTTTGTAAAGTCGGTTTAAGCACAACGGCATGTCTACTGTATAGAAACTGTTAAAATGTTCACCGTCAAGTGAGTTTGCTTAGCGCAGGTGTCACACCTGTAAAGTTACAGACATTTGTTCAAACCTCAGGGTGAAATAAATGCCAGAAGGCTGTGTCATGTTCTACTGCCTGGACGGTGCACTAAGGCATTTAGCTGACTATAGCTGAAGGAACACGTTTAAAATCCTATTGTGTGAGCTAGCGTAACATGCTGAACGTGACACTTTACATTCTCAGTTCCGTTGATTTTAGTTTGCTCAACGAAGAGAGTGTTGCCACCCAATTTATTCAGTCCGCCGCCGCTAGCTGGCCACCTCATTTGCGGCCCTCACGTATGCAGGCTACTTGTCAAGTCGGCATTACCGTGCAGTATTCATCAGCACGGTCCTCCGAGTGAGTAACTGACCGCATCTTTTCCATTTTATACCGCACTCTACAGCCACCCCGCCGGACAAAGGCTTCGATACGCAAAGGCCTCATCATGCGATAGTAGTAGTTAAGGTTTGAATGTGTTGTTGAGTCTGTTTGTACGACAGAGAGGTGCACTGTTCTCTGAATTACGGGCTAAAGCAACGAAAAGGTGTACCGTTCTCTGGTTACGGGCTAAAGAAACAAAGAGGTGTACCGTTCCCTGAGTTACGGGCTAAAGAAACAAAGAGGTGTACCGTTCCCTGAGTTACGGGCTAAAGAAACAAAGAGGTGTACCGTTCCCTGAGTTACGGGCTAAAGCAACAAAGAGGTGTACCATTCTTTGAGTTACGGGCTAAAACAACGAAGAGGTGTACCGTTCTCTGGGTTACGTGCTAAAACAACAGAGAGGTTTAGATTAGATTAGATAGATAGGCGGCAGTAGACGACCCAATAGGCCCATTCCCAAAGAGACACCGGAACTTACGCCCCGGCCCTCTATGAGCTATTGCCATTATGTTAGTAGGATACAGAGGACTGGAGAAAAGAGAAAAAAGGGGAAGAATCCCTGTCAAAGAGACGATCATGAATGCAAGCAAGCACGATTAAGAGGGCTGATATGCGGAGCTTGGAGATGTACCGTTCTCTGAGTTACGCGCTGAAAAATGGAGTTGTCCGTAACTTTGACAGCGATTTTTGTCAGTCCAACTGATGTATAAGCAAACATCTCGTAAAAGTCTTTTACTTACTGTTGTATTTACAAGCACGCAATAAAGCATTCGGATGCTGAGATGTACGCACGGTCACAAAAAGGGTGTTGTGGGAAACCACCTAATTCTTATTTGTAAGGAACAACTAATAATTAAAGTAGGAGTTTCGTGGAAATAGTATCATGCCTGACGTCAGATTCTACTTAATGTTCTGCTGTCGGTAACAGGACATTGCATTTCCCTGCTTTTGTATAAAAAATAACGCCCTAGAAACACAAAAGCTATCGTGATTATCATTCGTGTCACCGGTACTATGCTGCTCCATCCGTAGAAGCTACTCAAGTTTGCTTAAGTATGCTAGGAGCATGTTGGATTAGGAGCCGAAATTAAGCTTTCAAAGCTTGACTTGTTCGAAACGTCAGGCAGATGCGCACGCTGCAATCGGCTGAATTCAGTTTCAGGTGCTGACTCTGCATCAGGTATGACTGTGACTTACAGAAACTCAATCTTTCTCCGCAATATGAAGCTTCAGCAGGCTCAACGTAATTGCACTGCTGCTAACACTTGCTACACGATTGAAGTGGCAAAGCCGAAGTTTCTGTCTGAAGTTTCGAACAAGTCCAGCCTCGAAAGCTTAATTTTGCTCCCCAATCACAAGCCCTCAGGGTGTGTTCGATTGGGCAGCGAAATTACGCCATTCAGGCTCGACTGGTCCGAATCTCGAGGCAAGTGCATGCCTTGGCTTCGACTTGCAGATTCAAGTTGCAGGCGGTGTTCTTAATCAGTTACCGGAGCAATTGTCTAATGTTTATGAGTCCGAGACATGCTTTTAACAGCCCAGGGCGAGGACTTCGTCATAAGAGCGCAGAGCTTCAAAACTAACATCACAGCTGGTAGGTTACGCAGAAACTATGACTCTGGACACATGGAAGAAGTTCTGGTTTGTAGAAGAGTGTCACACAAAGAGGTTTCCAAGGTTACTACCGTATTTAAGCTCATCTATCGTATGTCCAGAACAAGGAGTATAACCAGCGGTAAAGCCATAGTCAATGATATGACTATGACTAGGAGCAGAGGAAGAACTAGAAGAAGAGTTAGTTATGCTCTGTTCATTTTATCACGGCAGTTTGAGCGTGGTCAAATTCCTCTTAGACAGAGTTGCCAATTCTATGGGCATTTCTGAAATTTTGTTCGGGTCATATCTAAGTCCCGCCCACTGCCTGAATATAGAGAAGTCTCAGAAATTCCCATAGAATTGGCAACGCTGTAAAAAAATTTGACCCCGCCCTAAGTGCCTTGATAAAATGGACAGAGTATAACTAATGTAAACGGCGTTTTTGGCTAAAAAAGTCTTGCTGGCGGGCTTAAACTTTTTAAAGAACCGATATCTCGTTATAAGGTTGTTCAGTTAGGGCACATTCGTTTTGGGCCAAACTTAGGTCTTCGAAGTCGACTAGTCCTAAACTTGAGGCAGGTGAGCTGGCTTCGTTTCGTTGAACTGAATTTGAAGCAGTGACCCTTAATCGGTTTCTCTTGAGACTCCAGTCACCTAATCTTGCGTCGTAAAAGGGATTTTAGCCGCCTTAACGTGCAACACGTCACTTGTCAAAGTGACGAAGACAAAGCTCCTGCCTGCAGATCCGGACAGGTCAAGTCCAGTCCAGTGGGCTCGGCTTATATCGACTTTGGAGAAGCAGTCCAACTAGTCCCTTAGTTTCCCACGGAGACTCGACTTGATGTGCCAATTATCGATCGCATTCCACAAGACCCTGCGATTAAACTTACTACAATTGCTGGGGGCGTTATAATGCCACGACTCTGCTGCGCTTAGTATCTATCTTACCGGGACGTTCTGCGACAGTTCAAATGCGTGTTCAGAATCAACAGTGAACAAAGTTCTTCCACATAAAAGTAAATATGTCTTATGCGCAAATGAGCAGCGTGTACGTGTTTCCCTCATCTGATTCTTCAAGTCGAGTACGAGAGACAAGCCAATCGACCAATTAACCAAGCGACCAACCAACAGTGCAAGTCAGCAGCCATGTTTATCTCTGTTGTTCTCAGGTGACGTGACCCGCAACTTGCTGCTGCCCCTGCTGCCCAAGTGGGTGACGCGGGTGGTGGGGGTGGATGTGTCCCGAGACATGGTGGATTACGCTTCCAAGAACTACACCCATAACATCATCGACTACCAGCAGCTCGACATCGAGAGAGAGAACAACCTCACTCAGAAGTTCCCTGAAGGATTTTCGAAGGTAGGCAACGAACTTTGGTTTTAT
>LQNS02278145.1:10332574-10347009 GCA_001587735.2 Parhyale hawaiensis
CGACCCCCGTATCCAAGATACCGTCTTCGACACCTGAATTTTCTCCTATCTTATTCCCATAGAGCGTGACAGGAAAGATATAAATATATAAATAAATAAAAACACGACGTGAATTATTATATAGTACTGATATTTTATCTCTCGCAATGCATATTCATTTAGCTTCGAATTAATTGACTACT
This sequence comes from Parhyale hawaiensis, assembly GCA_001587735.2. Taxonomy (NCBI): domain Eukaryota; kingdom Metazoa; phylum Arthropoda; class Malacostraca; order Amphipoda; family Hyalidae; genus Parhyale; species Parhyale hawaiensis. The sequence continues at coordinate 10,332,757 of LQNS02278145.1, forward strand.
GATGTATATGCTACTGTTGTGACGAGATGATGCCTATTGGGAATTGCTGAAGCGCGATTGGTCGTGACGTCACCATTGCTTTGGTATATTTCTAGATTCGAAAGTTAAGAGCGGACTCTACTTATTTGTGCTCTTAATCGGCTGGGGTCTCTGCCGATTTTTCAAAAAATATGAATACCCTAACAGGATTCTTTGCCACCCTGGAGCTAAAATCATAACACAACTACTGAGGCATGCAACTAAAAATTAAATTATAGCCTGCATCTCAGCAGCTGCAGCTCTGGTCGCAACTTAAGCCACCCGCAGAAGCAGCAGACTAGGGTTCTGACATTAACTAGCAAGGCCGCAGGTTCAAACCTCCCTACGAAGTAGGCAAGTTCTTAACAGCGTTTGACGTGATCAGTCAGTATCTCAGTATTCGGTCTGCGTACTGCTGTGGGTTTACTAAGCGTTCCCAGCAACGGGGAGGGTCGGGGGGCGCAGATTATCCCATGCAGCTTTCCGCCACTGGCACCACAGCTTTAGCCGATCTTTAATCGACTGCGGCTGTATGCTCCTCTGGGGCCTGTTGGCTTATATCTACAGCACAAAGCAGTGCCTGTGGATTTTCCCAGTTGGGGTATGGTCAAGTTGACTTGACCTTTACCGCGATTAGTTACTTTCATCGTGCCACGCGTTTCTTCAGTCACCAGGGTCCTCACACGATCTTCTGCACCTTGTACCTTCAAATAAAGGCGTCAGGGATTGGGGCAGTTCCAGTGAGGTCATAGATAAAGTGAACTGAAGTATCGTCGATTGAGCGGCAAATTGAAACCCAGTAGGCTTGCCTTGTGAGGAACGTGAGACAGGTTGCCTCACCTGGACCCGTCCAATCGGGTTTCAAGTAATTAATTGTAATCGATTATCCTTAGCACTCCCAAAATCTGAGTGAAGTCGACGGGCGTTTTAGGGGTAATTTGATTAGTTCTAACAAATATAACACAACTCAAAGTGGCGAAGCCAAAGCTGCTGTCGAATGTCCGGACAAGTCAAACCTCGTGGCGTAGCTCATATCGAATTGACGAAGCAATCTATTTATGCTTTGATATTTCAGGACGTAAGCAACTTCGTGCCGATGTATCAGCACACGAAGGACCCGGCAGCCGTACTGGCCCGTACGGCTGAGGAGGCAGGCTTTGAGGTGATATCCTGTGAAGCTCCAGAGATGCAGTATGTCTTTGACAACATTAATTATCTTAAAAGTGAGTATAGCAAAACCGAGTACGATGTGCCTGTTTCATGAGCGAATGTCAGAGTGCCAGCCTCACGCACACTAGAACGGAAGATGGCGCCTCTTTGCCAGACAGGTAGATATCTGCAGTGCTTGGCTTGTTGAGTCAGCATTTTCCGTATTCAGACGCTGATGCAGGGGTACTTACCCTTACCCGATGTAGGGATGGTTGAGAGGTAGCAGTTGTCTCATTAGCCTTCCGTCTCTGACGTCATAGCTTTGACAGTGGTAGACTGCAGTTGTGCTTTCATCAGGACAGGCCAGAACTTATCAGCAGCACGAGCCAGTGCGCATAGATTTTCCCCTTGGGGCATATGATCGACTAAGGATGGCCAAGATAAAGGCTGCTACCCATTCAGAAAATTTAAATCAAATAACCAATGTCTGTGACGCTTATTTGCCGAAAAATATGTTTTCGGGCAATCGTTATTGTGGACACTTTATGAGATAGTCAGGAAAATTAGTGTTTCCCTAGTTTTGGGGCTTCCACCTTGGGGCCACAATAACTGTGGAAGAGTTAGATATTAATTTTACAGGTCTATTCCATCTAAGTTTCACAGAGAAAGCTGAGGTGGTAATTATAATGCTTAGCTTTACCGATATAAGTTCAGTGCTGCGTCTTCAAGAAAGTAATGCAGCCATACTCGGATATATAGTTTTACAATGGATAAATTAATAAAAGGATATGCTGTATTAGCGTCATATTTAGCGGTCAGTTAAAGTAGCTTCGAACAAATTGATAGTTTCTTTTATAATATCCACAATTTCTTTTGCTTAACTTCATGAAGACAATTAACGAATTTGTCGATCGTGGTGTTAATATGGCAATACTCTACAGTAGTGCTGAAACCATGCTATAAATGTTCGTAGACTTTACAAATAGAATATATTTTATATAGGTTTATAAACCAGTTGATCATGGGCAATTTTTGATTGCTTTTAATTCCCATTCTAAATACCCACTAACTTTATATCATATACCTGCATACTTTCAGATACCAACACGCATACGAAGAGCTTGGTGCCACAGTCCATCTGTAGAGTAGATAAGGAAGCTGCTACATAATAGGAACTAGAGCACTCTGAGAGCACATAAAGAGTAAATGTTAAGAGTTAAATTAGTCCTGAAACTAATTTTTATTGTAAAATTCTTTAGCTGAAAGGCATTGTGTTAAAAAACTGATTTAATTGCATAGAAAGACCAACATATAAAAGTTTGGGGATTTGTGCTTTTTGACTAACAGTTTCTGGAATTTCTGTAACTAACAGTTTTTGTAATTTTTCTGAAAATTCGTTTAAGACTTTTTCAGCTGTGTTGTGAACTACACTAAGATAAACATCAATCACACACACAAACGATCATCACCGAAATGTAGTCATAGGTGCCTTTGAACATTTCTTACGAAAGCTCATGAATATTCATTCACAACTTTATGAGTTATGTTTTGACGAACATTTTGGCAAACGTTGCTCTAAACACTAACGGATAAACCGCTCTTCATCAAAATTTGTTAGTTTGTGTCTTTGAATATTTTTAACAATTATTGCAAATTTCTCATAGAAAATTCGTAATATTTTTGAGATATGATACTGATAAACGTAAAAAATAGAGACACTCGAACAAATAAACAAACAAACAGCTCACCCAAAGTGTGACCATTTGCTCCTAATAACATCATCAACATTTATCGTAAAACTCATAGAGATCCATATATAACTTTTTGAGTGATACCAAAGAGAAAAAAATATGTAGACAAAGAAACAAAATATTGCACTAATTTTCACCAAAAGTAAATCATCTGTTCCTCCTAACATTGCTAACAATCACTGTAAATTTGTAAAAATCTGTCTATAACTTTTAGCTATCTTGGTAACAGACAGATAAACAAACAGAAAACTCAACAAAAACATAAAAGCCTTTTTGGAGATAATAATAATAAGATAAGACTGCTCTGCAAGAGCTGAAGTGCGGCCATCTCCATCCAGGAACCCTCCAGAAGAGTGCTCTGCTTGCAACAGCGCACATCATTTGCAGAGTGCTCTGAGCTTTAGGTCACGGGATGTGACCCGGCACAAGCGCGTAGAGCCCAACATCGCTCAACCGATCCAATTTGGGTCGTGAAATCCTTCCGATAATAAGATGATAATAATATACTGCAATGTAGACATATGGCTAGGTACATACACTATTAATCAAATTGGTAGTGTAGTTGCAGGAACTTTCTCCATTACAGAAATTTTTCAGTTTGACCAGTTCTACTGTAGTATTATTTTCGACAGATGCTGTGAAGGCTGTCAACCCTTTTCTGTCCAGGATGCCACCTGAAGGTGCGTATACTGAACGTTTGGTGCAAATCTGAGTAACGTCTTATATTGTGAACAGGTTCTAAAGTTTGCCTAATTGCAATGATGAGGAGGTGAATCTTAGACGTTTGGCTTGATGGAAAACAGAATAACGGCACGGTTTTAGTGCAGTGGACGTAACCGCTTGCAGCTGTATTATTTTAAAACATTTGCCCTTAAACCAATATTTTCTTTTTTTTTATACATGGTGGAGTTGTTTTCATACCTGGTGGAGACAGTTGTTATACAAAGTGAAGACAGTTGTTATAGCTGATGGAAGAAGTTGTTATACCTGGTGGAGGCAGTTGTTATGCCTGGTGGAGGCAGTTGTTATACCAGAGAAAAAACTTGACCCAAATAATGTGGTGGAGTATGCATGACAGCAAGTGGAAATTATTATTCTGAGAGACGATTGATTGCCTGCAAAAAAGCAATAACGAATTCGCTGCTCAGCTGGTGTGAAGCCAAAACCGCTCACTTCGTAAATGTTAGCAGTTGTATTAAAAAAGTTTGACGATAGAGGCATATTTATCATATCACAAATTCTTTGCCGTTAATTTTGAAGGCCTGGGACCCTAGTACCGAACATAATTTATGGAGGACTGAGATTTCATTTCACTGGTTTTGTGACTATCTTCAGTGATGGCTATGGAACAGAAGGGCATTGTAATAAAAAAAAAACAGATTTAATGGCATGCAAAGACCCACAGAACACTGTCTTTCGATTAACTTGTTCAGCCTGAAAAGGAAAAAAATATTAACTTTTTGTGACAGTAGCATAGATAGTTACGGACATATTATGTGGTAATTTTCAATTTCCGTTATTAAACCAAACATTTCTGGGTCACTCTGTCCGTAATTTAAACCCTGGTTCACACGATCCCCAAAAGCTCGAGTTTCGTCAACCAATAGTCCGATTGTCGCACTGAGCACTCGTGAACTCAGCTGCGTCTGCCAAAAGAAAAAGTTGTGAAAGTGTTAGAAGTGCTGGCTGTCAAATCTGTTTACTCAGCGGATGTCATTTAAAACGTTTGGATATCGTTACTAATCTGCACTGAATAAATAAAAGTTAACAAGTGGTGCAGTTGTGTGTTGTTTAAAGGGACACAGCAAATAATTGGGTGCGGAGTAGAGAAAATTCGTTCATTTTACTGGCGTGCGAACCCGCTCTATGACTATTTACTTCTACATATTAGCAGTGAGAAATTAGACCTTCAAGCTTCAGCTTATCTACATTGACTAGCAGACTCATAAAATAGGTTGCCTTCTGCTGGAATAATATCAATAGGAGAATAAAATCTTTAAAAGACTAGAGCCACCATTTCAATAAAAGATATTTCAATAATAGGTTCATACAGAGACTCACCTTTTTTTCTGATATTAAGAGGTCTCAGTACCAGATTGCTGTCCACCAACGAAATTACAATTTTACATTTTCATGGGGGTGGGTTGGCGTTGGGAAGATACTTCCCAAACATGGTGAGGCATCGGGCCCCGCCTCACGATAGTTTTATATCCGAATCTATGTCCTCTACCTCCTTGACTGACATTTTGGCAAAAAAAAAAAAAACTACGAGATTGACTGAGTGGTCAATGGAGTGCTATTTTTTTCATTGTGTAGATTGATCTTCGACGCAGGGACACGTCAGGAATGCAAAAAAAATATGTTCTGGACTTTTGGGCAACGGGTGATGAACAATAGATATGTCATCGTCGATTCCAAATCTCTTCCATAAAATAAAAGGCGTAACTACAAAATGGCGGAGAGGACCTTTCACAGAGAACGACATCAGTTTTGAATTGCGTGGCATTTGAGCGATGCAGCGGCAGACGATCTGGTGCACTGCGTTCATAAATCTTTCTTGTCGATGTTCGTCGTCTGACATTTTCTTGGGGTTAATCAGAATGACTACAACATGAGCTTTACCTGAACTTGGCAACTTCTGGAAGTTTCTACAACATAAGCCCTACCTGAACTTGAGCAACTTCTGGAAGTTTCTACAACATAAGCCCTACCTGAGCTTGAGCAACTTCTGGAAGTCGTCATGACCACGCAGTCACTAATTTATTCTCAGAAATCGAGGCAAATAACATTGCATCAGCCTTTAACTTACGACGAGTTCACACGACCGACTTTTGATGTGCATACGCAAGGTATGGGAAGACTGACGGGTAAATGCGGGCTCACACAGCAGCCATGTTCATGTGTTCCCTGATCTAAGGGTCCGAATGCGCGTCTGTGTCCGTTTAAAGAGCAGAAAAATGATAGCAATTTGAGTTCAGATTCTCTCCATATTTACAGATATGCCAAACTTAACGAATGCCACTGGCAAAGCCTATTGACTGGACGGCTAACATACTCGTAGATCTCGAGGTAGACACAGCCGCAGTTGTGTCAGCAAGAACGCAATGTATTCGGAAGATAACTGAAAGAACAAGTTTGTTTAACTGTCGCTTGATAAAGGCTGTACATGGAAGATTAGTGCCCGACAAAATGGTTCGTTAATAATAATGAACCGTGCTAAACGGAGCTGCTTAGTGTACTGCAGTTGTGATTCCTTTAATTAATGAACAACATTCTGCAGATGCCATTAACTTTGCTTAAGGACTCGAAGGGTTTCTTGCCCTGTCATTAAGGGACCATTTTGTCGTAATTATTCGTGAAGTATTTAGTGTCCGATTCAAGTTTTGTTAGCTCGCACGCACAAAGGACTTTCAGCCGTGTTTAAATAGACTTCGTGCCAATTTCGACCCGTATTACTAAATGATGAGGAGGGCTTGCAATGGCTTCAACTTCTCTGTTGCACTTTTGTTTGCTTCTTCAGTTAAGGCTTGAGCGAAACTGGCTGTATGGGGAACAGTATAGTGGGCGTTGATTGAGTGTGCGCGTCCGCAATTGTCTATCCAGGCTAGTTTGTTACGAGTGTAGAGCGACTCGTGCAAGTGGTGCTCCGTCCTGATGGTAGTGCATACATAACGAGCTGCGAGTGTCCAAAAGAACTCTTGTTTATTTTTTATTCAGTAGGCTTTTTGTCCTCAGCATGATCTCCTAGAGCAGCAGTGGCTGCGATACTCCTCCATAATTCACAGCAAAGAGTCGCACATTAGGTAGTTTAATTTGCAACTTTTCATTGCGAAGATAAACTTTGCAGCGTAGAGTACTAATTTAAATTCGTTAATATTACCGCCACATCTTTTCTGTTTTACTATCGCATTTGATCACAACAATATTCTCCTTTATTTCTTCTTTTTTGTGACCTAATCGCCCACTCTAACAAACCTGACCACGAACAATAAGAGAAACATCAGGTTAGTCAGATACAGCCTTTCTAAAGTTTTGAATGAGGCCATTAAAAAAAAAACCTTATCCTTGATTCTATTTCACCTACTCTAACTTTGAGTTTTGTTTCAGAGCAAGAGGAGTTCTTGGACGCGATACTGCAGCAGCTTTCCAAACGCAAGGAAAATGACAATGAGGGAAACCTGAACAGCGAACACAGGACGGTGGCTCGCTATACGCTCTTGGTGGCTCATCTCTACAAACCTGAGTGACGTACATACGAGCGGGTCCAAGAATGTTGACAGGGCAAGGCAACAGGTTAACGAAAGCACTTCGTGTAGCAACGCCAGCAAATGCGAAGATGTCGACGTAATCTCCTTCTTTTCACGGAATTACACATTCCAAAAACTTCAGATGAAATGTGAAATTTCAGAAGTTATAGCTTACATGGTCAATGATTGTTATGTTGATTTATTACTAAAAATCTAAAAAAATTAAATTTAAATTTAGAAATTTTTAAAAAGGCCAGCTCAAAGACTGGAGAGCAGATTTAAAAGAGGGATTTTAGCCATATTCGGCGCTGAATTTCTAAGTGTTTACATAAACTAGAGAGACTGGTAGCGGAGCGTCAGATGGAACAACAGTGGCAGATTGCCGTTCAGGTGGTATGCAGGCTAAGATATGATGCGCTATTGATACCCAAGGTAGAAGCAGCAGCCGTGCGTGTTGAACTCGTAGCGCTGGACGTTGAAGGTTCGAGTTTCAACCCAGGCCAGCGAGCTCTTTGTGGAGCTTGGCACACTGATTTAGCAGTTGATAGGTATGCACAGCTGCCGTGGAGCATTTAACCTTTCGAGAAACTGGTAGGGTAGGGGGCATGGATTGCTGAATAAGAACTTTCCGTCGATGGTGCCATAGTGCTTGACGACCTGTGGTCGACTGCAGCCGTATACTCCACTGTGGCCAGTTGGCCTATATCAGCAGCACGAACCAGTGCGTGTGAGTTTTCCCGCAAAAAAGGTGCAGATCGTCAGAAGCAGCTTCTTCCATGAACGAGTTTCTAGACTATATTATGAAAAAGTGAGATTGTAATTTCGAGCCAAAGTATTCTTCAAGCTTCTTTCAGACTCGGGTACAGTGCTACTGATATGAAATAATAGCTAATCTTTCGCAAAGAGTCAAGACTCGCTTCTGTTCGATTATGTTTTGATCCTGTGAGAGGGTTTTCAGAACCATATTTCACTCAAATTTTATTCATTCCCAATTCAGTAATCGAAATTTGGTGATCGATTTTGTGTATCTGTCAGTTTAACCTTCCACACAATTTTAATTAACATTCGCTGATCGGAACGCATAAGAACCTGAATTGTTCGCACCGTACTAGAAGTTATAGGTGTCCCGCTGCAAGGGTCTTTTTCAATTTTGTCTAAGCCTTCTGAGAATTTCTGAGACCACCTGAAAACCTAGGCTCTTGATAAAACCCTGTCTTCATTTTCCTGTTGAATTTGTCAAGAGTTTTTAGTTTTACCGTGCCCATGAATGAGACTGAGATTAACAGCTCACCTTCGATCGAAATTACTCAAAACATTCGTTTTGAAAATGTGTCACAAAAGAAGGCTTAAAGAGCCAAACGTTGCTGACCACCTGTTGACTCAACTAAATTCACACTCGCAGTGCCAGTGCATCAGATGTTCGCCTGCATGCCGTCCGAACGGCAAGCCCCTAGTATTGGCAGATCCAATGCACCACTACCGGTTTCATTATGTGTTTTACACACTTTTTAATAGCGTCCTTACCTATTTAAGGATTTATCATGAATGTCTAATGGACTCTTCACCAGCTGCATCAGTCGTGTGTAGCAAGATTGTCATGTATTAGTATAATGAAAACTGAAGTTTTCGCATTTCAAGAACTTGGTTGATGCTGTTGCTAGTACTGTATACTGTGCTGGTATCTTGTCGACGGCACTGGATGCAGCTGTAATTACTTACATATACAAATTTGGGTAACTGGCTAGAATACGACAGAAATGGTATATTATTACTAGAGCCCGGATTTATTGCAGTTTCCGGCGTAAGTGCAATAACTACAATGAGAGCAATAACTGCAATGAGAGCTGTGAATGCAATATATTTATTAGGCCGTGTTCACGTGCCCCCATTGTAATGCGTTCACTCAAACTGATGAACGCGGCGCGTTGATTTGAGAGAAGGAGCTACAGCAAGCGCTGTAGACTGAAGAATTAAGCATGCCTCCCCCCTTTTTTTGAACGCGCTGCGTCATTCAAGTTCACTAAACAGAACTTATAAATGCCAAATTTATCCTCTGCAGCGTTCACAAATCATGGACATGTCGGCAAAAAATCTTTTATTTTCACTTTGATGATCAGAATCACTGTACAGTGCTCCCTAGAAAACCTTCTTATAACACTAGAAAACCTGAAAATGTTATAAGAACACGGACACCATGTTTGATTTGGTAGTCCAACTGATTGCTCTGTGCTGAGTTTTCTTCTGCCTGTGTATCAGGCTATAACTATTTTAAAATTAGGCTATTCCTATCTAAATCAGTCTATAAGATTATGGGAGACAAATGTGACTTCAAACCGACGCGAAAGATAAGCGAAAATGTAAAGAAATGATACCATAACTGAATGCGCAGCGTCATTCATGTGAATGAAGCACACTTCTATGTGTGGACAGAGAAAAAAACAGTTGCCACACAGCTCGTGTTCATTTTCGTGATTGAACGCGTTACGATGAGGGACGTGTGAACTCATGTCACTTATAATCTCTGCCACGTGTCACAAGACTTCAAACGCCATGACAATTGATTCCCTTATCAATTATTGTTCCATGTATTTGTTGGTGTAAAAATATAATTGCGTTGAGCGCCTCTCAAAGTCTGACTATTAAATTATTATAACACTAGTGGCCCGTGCCGTCATTATAAATGACGGCAAAAAATTAACACTTTACCAAAACCCCCTCCGTCTTTTGGGCTTCCTCATTTTTTCCCTATCTAATACTGAAGAAAAAGATTCCAAGGTACCCAACTTTTTTTTTCGCCTTTTGAAATCTGAAATTTCTCCTATCATATTAGTTCTATTTTCCCCTATCTAATACTGAAGAGGAAGATTGCAAGGTACCCAACTTTTTTTTCGCCGAAGAAAAAGATTGCAAGGTACCCCACTTTTTTTTTACATTTTGAAATCTGAATTTTCTCCTATCTTATTCCCATTGAGCTTGACAGGAAAGATATAAATATATAAATAAATAAATAAAAACACGACGTGAATTATTATTAGTACTGATTTTTCGTTGGTGGGAAACATCATGAGAACAGGTAAAGCGTGATATTTGCAAGAATCATCTCGCCATTGGGAAGAATTGTCAATAAACTCCAGCGCAATGTATACCTACTGATAATTCGTATTTGGAACTGAAATACCGTAGGTGTCCGTTGATCCACTGACATGCTATTATCGTTTGCTATCCGACTTTTTTTTGTCCTTTCAATTTTTCGCTGTGTTTGCATTGTGTTTCCTATTTCTTCTACTCCTATTGCTTAGGTGCGATAAGTGCAATGTTTAGGTGCAATAAGTGCAATTTTTAGGTGCAATAAGAGCAATTTTTAGGTTCAATAAGTGCAATTTTTAGGAGCTATAACTGCAATATTTTAAGCGCAATAAATCCGGGCTCTAATTATTACAATCTATAGGATAAAACACCGTCAACAAGAAAGACGAGATATTGTGTCTTGCACACAACTGGCATTTATGCACAACACAACTAGCTTCTGCTCACACATTTCGCATTTCCCGACACTATTCGCATTATCCATACAACTCGCATTTCTCCACACAGTAGAAGGACGGCAATTAGCTCAAATATTTAAGGGGATTGTGCATTGTGTGATACAAGCACCAAGTTTGGCACAAACGTACACTAATATACTGCAAACTTTTTCAGATATTGAGCCACTTGAAATTCTATCTTTATATTAATCCAAAAAAATGGGTTTACAGTTTTTGAATAACTCATTTGCGATGGGGAAAATGCGAAAAGTACAGGAGTCTAACCTCCATTATTTCGATTCTACATATCTGTATCAGGTTTCATTCAAATCGACACAAATATAAGAAAACTTTTTTTGAAGTCGAAAAAGAAAATTTTTGGTAGCAGACAAAAAGTAAAAAGAATCACTTCTGTGCTGATTTCAATGAAACTTTCTACAGACATGTAAAATCGAAAATAAATGGCGGTTAGACTCCTGCATTTTTCCCATAGACAACGAGTTATTCAAAGAAAACGGAAGCGCGGCCTCGACCGAGAGCTAATTTTCTTTTACTTAAATTCCTATCTAGTCCTACAGTTTTGAGCTACAAAGATGATTTTGGATCCAAAAGAAGCGGAATTTGAGTCTCTACAAATAAGCGCTTGGGTTTCATGATCGACGAATTAGGAGACGAGAGACAGCGGACTTTTGATAGAAATTCGAAAGAAACTATTATTATTTTTTCAAGTTTCTCAAAAACTTTTTCGACGATCATAACACCAAATATTTTTTGAGAATCAAATTCCGCTTCTTTTCAGACCAAAAAAAATCTCTGTAGTTCAAAAACTGTAGTTTTTCCCAGCCCTCTTTTTCCCCGTTTCTTTGAATGACTCGTTTTCTATTCGGAAAATGGAAAAAGTAAAATAATTTATCTTTCATTTACCTCCGCTTAGGAGGTCATGTTTTCGTCGTGTTTGTCTGTCTGTCACCGAGATAACTCAAAATATGATTAACAGATTTTGACGAAATTTGCAGGGATTGTTCGGTATGTTAGGAAGAACAGGTGATCAACTTTTGGTGAAGATCTATCCATCCGTTTGTTTTTCTACCTCAATTTTCTCAATGCCATAACTCAAAAAGTTATAGACGGATTTTTATGAAATATACATGAGTTGTTAGGTATATCACAAAGAGTAAATGACAAAATTTTTGTGATGATCTGTTTGGTTATTCGTGTGTTTATCTCTGTGTTTGATTTTATGCTTGTTATCGCAAGTTTTGAATGGATCTTTATGAAATTTACAGAAGTTGTTTGTAATGTTATAAGACATAAATGATTAAATTTTGGTGCATATCGTTTGGTTCGTTTCTATTGCTTGTCATAATGTTTGTTAGAAGCATAACTCAAAAGGTTATGATTGGATCTTCAAAAATTGCAGAAACTGTTAATACTACCAAAAGGCACAGATGATTAGATTTTGGAGTTGATACAAAGAAAATCATGGTTTCAGAGCCAATTTGAATTTTTCGTTACCGTTGCCATACTTGGCGGAGGTATGAGCTCTCCGAGTGCTCTAGTTATACAAATCTGTACCAAGTTTCATTCAAATCGGTCCACAAATAAAAAACTTTGATTTTAGGAGCACAGCGATTTTGAAAGTCAGTGCGGTAGCCCCTGCTTCACTGCACTAAGTGGCAATTAGTACTATTGGATTCCTTGCCCCCCAGAATCAAACAACAGCTTCATTATGGCCAAAGATAATTATTATAGCACACATAGATCACAAGTGGCGACCATTTTTAAATCCAATTTGGCAGATATAAAGATAGAATTTCAAGTGGCTCAATATCTGAAAATGTTCGCAATACATGAGTAGGTACGCTTGTGCCAAAATTCGTGGTTGTATTACAAAATGCACAAAAGGTTTGCTATACTTACTGCCCCACTATAGTTCTCTCGCATTGGCCTACACAATTTGTATTATCCACACAACTCTCAAAGCGCATAACAGCAAGATTTCTCTCATAATGAGAGCCATTGGTCACAACTGCCCATTCGCATAGAAGTTACTTATAACGAGCTCGTATATAATGGGAACCTGGTATATACGTAGGTACTGACTAGCTAATTTAAGAAACTAAATTCGCAAGCAGCAGAAAAAATACCGTTCATTTTTGACATAGGACAGAATTATATTCTTTGAAAAAATATAAGAAATGTGAGGAATTTGTTGCAATAAAGGTAAAATTGTGACTGACGCAGGGGCTGGTTCAGTAAGGGAGCTAAATGAACGTATTTTAGAAAGCAAAATAAATTATCATTACAATTTCCTAAGAAATTGCTAAGGGATTCTCCTTGAATTCGGTGATAAGATTGTTTCAAGGGAATCTTTAATCTTGTTTCGTCTGCATTGTTTAATTTGCATTTTTCTGCAATTGAAGTTGTAAAGCAAGTTATTTTTCCCTGTATAGATTTAGAACCTTTAATTTTATGCGCTTAAAAAGGAATACTAAAAAATATAAATTGAGGTAGAAAGTAAATGAAGAAAAATCTGATACGTGAGATAATCTGAGCAAATGCCTGCCTGATTACATCTAGGTAACAACATACGGTTTGATTTTTGTGACTGCTGTAACGCACTGATCACAATCATAAACGGCTATGTATTAATTGACTTCTGCATTTGCGTATGGAAAATTTCCTTTCCTAATTTCTACCTGCTATTTTATTTTGTTTATTCTACCTCATTTCATTTCTTTACCAAAAACATTAATGGATTCCATATGTATAGCATTTACAGCTTTTAGACTTTCTGTACGAGTGGTTCCCAAGCTTGTCTACGCCTGGCACCCCTTGAAAACTTTGTATGTGTTCTCGCACCTACATGAAATTAATAAAAACTCTTCTGATAACAGGGAATGAAACTTACACTGCTTGTTAAACAAGAAACTCAAGTTAATATTCTAAAGGCATGTAATTATCCACGATTTCGTACCCCCTAAAAACGTCATCTCGCACCCCCAGGGGGTGTGAGAACCCCGGGCTAGAAACCTCTGTTCCAGTCCTTGCCTTCACGCTCACGGACGTATGTATGTACGGTTACCGTTCATGCGCCCGGCTACTGACTATAACAATATAACAAATTCGGCATGTTTTCTTCCAGTATTGGAGACTATAATTTTCAAGTGCTGTCAGCACATGTCCTTATTTTTGGTGCTATGTATTGCATTCGTTGGTGCATCTGATCGACCCTGAAAACACGCGCTTTCTGGAGGCTGGTATGCACGTTTGGTGCTGTTTTTCACTTTCCACTTTCACCGGAGTGAAAGCAGCATAGGTGGCACAATAAAATTGATGAATAGTCTGCTTATGTTTTTTTTCCTACCAGCGTTTTCATGCCTAATTCTGCTTCGCCATTACTTGCATATATGTATATCGATTAGAAGCAGTTGAAGAAATTTTAATAATAATTAATAATAATTAGCTTTTATTAAGAACACAATGGGTTCACAAAATATGCTTACAAGCTTACAAGTACAAACAAAGTAGCCAAAATTCAACCTAGTAATTAGGCCCAGTCAC
>LQNS02278145.1:10359317-10389413 GCA_001587735.2 Parhyale hawaiensis
AAAATAAAATAAAATAAAATAAAATAAAATAAAATAAAATAAAATAAAATAAAATAAAATAAAATAAAATAAAATAAAATAAAATAAAATAAAATAAAATAAAATAAAATAAAATAAAAAAATAAAATAAAATAAAATAAAATAAAATAAAATAAAATAAAATAAAATAAAATAAAAATAAAATGAAAAATAGATAAAATAATAAATAATAAAAATTCAAGCAAAATAAAAATAAAAATACAATGTCACCTAAGCCTGCGATTGGATGGGAACTTCGGGTGAATAGAAGTATTTTACTAATTATCATGTTTCCTATACACGATTGCCCCAGAAATGAAAGGATTCCGTTAACTGCTAGTCCCATACAAAATTCAAGTTAAGAGTCATCACTATTAACGTACTCTAATATAGCTACCTAATTTTTGTAATCTAAATATCGTCCGGTTTCGATTCACGGAATGAAAGGAATGTGTCATCAAAAGTACCGAGAAAAAAATGCATTAAAATAGATTAGGTTAGCGATTGTAACGAGGGTTTCCAGCTCTGCGAAGGCAAGCAACTATATTTTGAGGAGAATAGATTACATTGTTTTTATCTTGGATTCTAAGTTCCATCGGGACCGGGTCTGAAGTAAAATTTGACAGCTCACCTTTACTCGAAATTGACGGCACGTTTTTATAATGCAGCGGAGGATGCCAGTTTACGAAATCAGTCATCCTGGCCGTCTTCTGACTCTGCCGACATTAACCTTTGCCACGTCCTGAACTCTTAGAAGGTCGGCGAAGCTAGTATATGTGGCACACCAGCAAACCTAGCGTTACCATGCATGGTTTTAAACTTGCTCTTTGTGGGTTACAGAGCTTGGACTGCCTCCCGTCTAAGCTGCAAGCCATTAGTGTCGCCAGATCTCTCGCGTCGCTTGTGGCCTCATCACTGCATATAAAGGACTCGTATATATGCTGGTATAGTCTTGATTGAGTAGGGCAAGTTATGAGGTTTTTTTAATTATCACTCGCGAACGGAGTGAGAGTGGTGATGTTTTGGTTGTGTATGTATCTATTTTTTGCCTGCCTTTCAATCAAAAAACTGTCATATGAAACTCAGTTATTATCACAATCTCTTGCAGGTAGTCAAGTGGGTTGACCTAGATGTGTAAACGCCAATACTGCTAGTGCAGTACTTTCCGTCCTCTCCTCGCAGGTGCTTTTGTTACGGCACGAGGCGTTCAAGTTTGAACATGGACATAGTGTATTTATGTAGTTCAGAGGTATTATATAATCGAGATGAAAACCAAGCTGTTTGATTTAATCTACTATTTTAACGTGTAACTGCGATTAAAAGTGCTGGCATGAATCGGTTTTTGCAGGCTTTGCATTGCTTACTTACTTCTGTTGACAGACCTAAGAGTACAATCTGCTTTTTGTTCTCATCGACTCAGACGCTCTACTTCATTACTGAAAACTCAGAAAAGGACATACGAAACAATGAATAAACCCAAGAGCAAATATGCACATGTTACAGTAACGGCAGCCTAGAGTGCTGAAGTTAGGACACGGGACGTTGCAGCGTCCGACTGAACAGTGAAAAGTGGCGTCCGTAGATCTGTTCGTTGTATTATTTATGACGTCATTCGATCATTTACAGCTCATTCGGTCCACCGCTGGCATTGGCTCAGCGTAGGCAGAGACATATCCACTGTCAGCGAAAATTATAATTGTTATTTAATGAAATTGCCTTTACTTCGGGTCGGCCAGGAGGTCACATTTCTTACTTATTTCTTTTTTTGCTTTTTATAACGGAATTAATTTTGCTTCCAGGATGTGCAGTGGCCAGAGTCCTGTTCTTTGTGCTCGCATAATTATGAGCTCTATAGTGCGATGTGACCATTTCTCAACTTTCTTCATCTTTACAGTATATATATATATATAACTAATGAAGGATTTAGACGTAAATTAGGCCGTTAGGTGTAATTTTCTCCCATTAAGTGTAATTTACGTCCAATGAATACATACGTGTAAGGTTAGGTAAAAGGCGAGGACTTTTTCTGCTAACGTCCTTATAAGCTTTTTCCCATCTGGTTAGGTTCAAGGCAAGGACTGGTCCACCCAATAACCTCAAAACACTATAAAAACACCAAAAAACCCACATTATTGCAGTAAAAACACTTAGGAACGCTAGCAGAACCAGTCCTTGATAGCCTAACCTTACACAGGCCAGATCATTTGGAAGGCGTTCTCTAGTAGAGGTGGTCGGTCTGGCATAGGGACAGATCAAGCCAAAAACGGCCCGTTTTGAGCGTTTGTCTGTCGAGAAACGTACGATGAAAGTCCCGTAGACTAAGGTCCGTTAGGTGTAATAATCAAATTACACCTAACGGCAGCTGATGACAGCTAATATAGGCGTTAGTCAGACATGCCTCCAGGTAAACCCTTATCTAGCTATACATATGTATCATTTTTTCGCAGTCCCTTCTAGTACAACGAACTCTGCCCTATAAAATTTTGTAGATGTGGTGGCTATGGTTCTAGTCAAAGAGAAATACAGCGTGCTTTCACATGACCCAAGCTAAGCCAAGTGTGATGCTATTACCAGGGGTACATCAGAAAGTTATCAGTTATCAAAGAATCCTCACCTCTACCGCTGACTGGCTGGTTGATATGAATGGGGAGCCTGCCAGTGATGGCTCCTAGTTTATTATATTTTAAGCCAAGCTGACTATTCTTGACTACAAGGGCCTAACTTCAGGATTTGGCTCATTCATAGACTACACCATTCTTGGCTGCCTTCTCAGTACAATCAACATAGGGATCTCAAACACATAATAAACTGTCCGTTGTGATTCAAGACATGTGTTTATCACCAAGAAAAGAAATTTGTAGGTCGATATCTACGGTGGGCGACAATAAGTGAACTGTAGGGCACCAAAATGACCTAAAATGATCAAATTTAAGTTTGCAATTCAGTAAAGGCCAGCACTTATGTATGCGCACTGCTTTCCCATAGCTACAATTTTACGCCGAGAACAGTGTACTGTTTATTTAATGTTGTTATGTTAATTAAAAAAAAAAAAATTATGGAGGCTTTGTTAATTGGCACTAGGGCCTACTTGGGTGGACTGGTCAGTCATTCTAACGCTCCTGCCACTGACATACCAAACTGCACGAAAGAAGCTATCTCGATATTATTCTTTGCTTAGCAGGGCGTGTTCAGTCGGTTTTGAATTTACGACAGCTTATTATGTTACTTGCAATATTGCACGCCAGCAGACGGGAGTTTGACCATACTGCAAAGTGATTAGGCTTTGTGACAAATCCCACACAAAATTCGCTCTACTGTATGTGCTAGATGATAACGAAGAAAAGTTTTAGAGTGACAAATTCAGGCAGTTAGTCATTTGAAACATTACTCCCTACTCTCGAACTCGTCCGCCCTGCCCCCCCCCCGCCCTCTTCGCAGTAATCGCCGATACCTCCCCCTGCACTCTCCCTAGTTTAACGAAACGTGGATATTATTTAGTCAGGTGGTCGTAGGTAGTAGCTATTTAAATAAAACGTTTTGTAATCATTGTACAAACAACACTCCTTTTGTACCTTGCGGTTAAGTTTCACAGTAAACAACAGGTGGACCTTGCACTACATTTGCTTCTTCTGATGCTTCTGATGGTCTATGAAAATATCCCTGAATTTTTTATGTCAGGTGTTGCTGCAGGGGCCTATTGAGTCTTTTCGTGTGGACCTGCGGCTTCGTTTTTACTCTGTGACCTGGCCACGGGGTCACCACTTAATTATGGGCCACAAATGTTCCCTTCGAAGAGTCAAAAATCAACTTTCATGCAGTTTATTCTATCGTTTGTGTTGACTACGCAGTACGAGTGTGTTGAAGTTAGTCCAGTGCCGGGTTACTGTAATTTTCTCTCCGTCTAACGGCTGGTTATCTAAGTTCTTAGCACAGCTGAACAAGCCAAAGACTTTGCTCAGGAGCCTAACTAGATAGATAAACGCCTATTGCTACATGTGGCATCAGCGTTTCAAAGATGTTCAGATCTTAGCAACCTGGGCTTCGGCGTCAAGTGAAATATACTGTTTTTTATCTGATCAATTTGCCTATCAAAGTTATCGTTACACTAGGAGCATTAAAAACATTTCATTCATAAGAAGGGCAGAGTACATGAGTACGTGGATGGGGTGCTTAATTGATGTCGATTCTCTCATTCGCCACACGGACACTCAGAGGAAGTATGAACGTCAATCGTGTTACTGATCTCAAACAATAAATAGTTTGTGTTCTTCAATAAGATACACAAGACTTAAAATGACTATGTGCTATTTAGTATCACTCAGCAGTCGTAGGCCAAAGGCCTGGTGAAGAGCATAGTTGGGCATCCGATTCGGTTGTGAGGTCAAATATCCGTGTCTTTAGTCCGATTACGACAAATGATTTCTCTCCGAGTAGGATGAACGGACTTCGGAATCGAATGTCCAGTTCTGATGAAGAGCATCTAAAGAGCATAGATATTTGACTATTATAAGTTGATAGTGAGTGAATCTTTTGCTACGGTAGTCATTAATCGTCGATTAAAAAAAAATTAATTGCATTTGTTTCTCTTTTAGGGTAACGTCTGCTATAATAAAGTCTATTTATTACCTGCGAACAAAGTGAGAGAGGTGATAATGTTTTCATTGAAGAATTAAATATTTATTTGTATAATTGGGAAGCAACCCTTCTTTTATACATGTTCGGTTAAAAACCACGCCATATTTCTTTGTTAAAATATCTTTATTATATTTCTCAAGACATAGAATCTTTAAAATTGTTGTCCGTTCTGTGCGATTGAGGAGCTGGCCAAAGTTGATGGAGTTGATTTCTTCGCAACGCGTTTCAACCATTGCACATGGCCATCAGCCGCCATCTTCAGGCTGGATGTTGAAGTAGCTGAAGTTGATGGACGGTGCGAGCAAAAACGGAAGGAGCTGAGCTGAATTAATAGAATGGCGTGAACTGATATCACCGTGTTCGTTGCTTGTATATATAGATGATGGAGCGTACCGTTGTGCTCTTCTCGGAAGCTGATTGGCTGGTTGGCAGTATAGTCAGTCAATCATGGCGCTATTAACAAAGAAATATGGCTTGGTTTTTTAACCGAACATGTATATATATATATATATATATTTGTATGTTGAATAATTTGACGAGAAGCAAGACAGTTAGTAGAATTTTGTTACCAACGACGCGTGATAATGTGATAATGACGGGCTAGTTTTGGACCAGCATTATGTGTTTTGGTAATTTTTCAACGACGTGAGATATGTTCTGCTATAGTTTATAATTCAAGTTTTGATCTTAAACTGTCTTACGTTGCGTTCACGCTAGTTGTAGGATTCATAATTATTATGGAGTCTACCATGCAGATGCACCACCTATTATACCCTGTACAGGCTGTGAACTGTCGCTCTCGGTGTCTCTGTGTGTCTGTACATAGTNATTGATAATTATTATGGAGTGTACCATGCAGATGCACCACCTATTATACCCTGTACAGGCTGTGAACTGTCGCTCTCGGTGTCTCTGTGTGTCTGTACATAGTGCAGTAGTTGAACTGAATGGAATGGACTACAGTCGAGAATCAAAGAAACATTTGTATTATAGAAAATTACATTTAAAGCTTTCATCTATCAGTATCATAGGTACCATCAGCTATGGTATACCTCAAAATTTTGCTTGAAGTTTCAATGGTATATTTCTCGTCAACTTCGAGCCTGCCACCTGATGAGCTGAGGTACAGCGAAGCGCATCGTGGGTAACAAAATTCTACTAACTGTCTTGCTTCTCGTCAAATTCTTCAATCTTCAATTGATTTGCCATCTATAAGTAAGATACATTTGTATGTATATATATATATTTGTCTGTCCATCCAATAAGTGGTCGAAGGAGTTGAGCAATATTGACAATTTTTTGTAGTGAGTTTGGTGGGTTGCCCTCGATGTGACCCATGTCAAAGAACTTGGATTAGCTGGCCATCAAAAATGACGGCGATGAAAGTTACTTCCACCGCGGTTGATGGTCCTACGCCACGAGGCGTTCTAGTTATCAATGATATTGAAGCGCTAAAAAGAACAGAAAATCCTGAAAGCGTCTGCTGTAACGTCAATGTATATACAAACATTTGTGCACCTTAAGAGTTTTCAGCCTGAAGTGTTTACGACTTCCGTGTAGCTATCTCTTGTTTCAAGTGTGTCCTCATATTGCAATTTCAAACGAGACCATTCATATGGTGACAGTGACGTCAGATAGCAGTAAGATTGCTTCGAATTGAGACTGTTGACGATCGAGCTCAAATCCGAGGTTCTCTGTTTAACCGTCAATTTTGCCTCACAAAATCACCATGCTGAAGTTAAGGCACACCTGAATCCCTCACTGGGTTACGCTAACCGGGTTTTCTGATAGCTAGCAAATGGCCTTAACAGTACATGATCAGTATTTATTCTTATGTATATAGTAGACATAGGGTGAAATGATAGCCGATGAAGTCGTTCATCCTCGTCAGGTACGGTTAACTTGTACTGAAATTGCTCACTTGGATCGAGATAATCTAATTTGCTTCGTTTTAGCAGTTCCTGAACTTCAGTCGCGGCCGCTGGCTTGATTCGTTTCGAGTGTCAGGCGTAAGTCGCAGACTGCTTGCGCTTGAAATGACAGCAGCTCGATCTTGCTCAGCGTTCTTTGCAAGCACAGTAAAGGCAAAGTCAACATTGACCGCACCCTCCAGTGGAAAAGCCACACTCAGTGATTCATGCGGCAAATAAAGGCCAAGTGGCCCCAGGGGTGTAAATACAGCTGGAGCCGTCGACGGGTAGCTAAGAGCTGTGGCGCAATTAGAGGAAGGTGGTCGTGTTGATGTTGTTGTTGTTGATGACTTTTTTGGAAGATCTAATTAAGAGTTATTCAGTTCCGGAATATAGCTTCTTAAATTTACGTAAAAAGGCTTCATTGACGACTCAGTGTTAGTTGTTCATCTTCTGTATTTTTGGAATCACAGTGACAGTTGTAGACACACATGATGACTCAGTTACAATTCATTACAGGGTGATACATGGTCATGGCAAATGAGGCCATGACGTCGCTAACGCACTCTACTAGGTGTATAAAAATAGAGGCTAGCGATACAAGCTAGCGGGCGACTGCCTGTCAGCTCTCCAACCTCAAAACTCCTTCCCTCAATTCGCACGGGGTAAACTCTCAACAGGTGGGGTTCAACCCTCTCTACCCACATCGTCCAATGCGAACCTTTCTATCGTAAAAATCTCGCCTCCTCCATACACTTATTCGTTACTTCCTTGATTACGTCATCGAGCGTTTCCTCATAGAAACTCCCCACGAGGGTGTTGGGCACCCGTATTGGTTGCCTCCCTCGTTTGAGCAAGCTCCACCTATATTATAGCTGTCCCTCGATCCTAACCAAGAAAAGAATCAAAACTGCAAACTCCTTACAAAAAAAAAATATATCAGTTACACGCAGCTCTTCACGCATCATTTGTTTCGCCTCCAGCGAAATTCAAGCTTGTTTCGCTTTTTAAATTTCCTTTCAGAAACCCATTAACTTCCGACCCAGGCTGTCACAGCCATAGACCTGCGCGATCCTTTTCATAACCTGAGACCTTTCCCTTGAGCTTGTGATACACTCTACCTTCGCAACTGTTTTCTGCTTCGGCCAAATCGTTAATTATTGTCACTGTTCCCCTTGATTATTTCACTTGTGCGCACTTATTTGAGATAGAAATGTTTTAGTAAGTAATCGTGCAATTCTATTGTTAATGATGCGCAAATTATTACATGACCTATCACAACGTATATATGTCCCACGATATTAACTTTCAATGTTTTCTTAATAATATACCGACACTGATTGCAGCTTTCTGACGACCACTTCAAAAAATGATTAATGTTAGTTAGGGTCGCAATTATTAGAATTTACGGCATGAATTCCTATGATTACGACACCCTTCTTCGTCCTCCGAAAGCGATCGCTGGCTTCAATTCTCGAACAATTTTCTACTATCAAGTCAATAGACATTTTATGACTTGCATCCAATCAGCATAATTTTATCTAATATAAGCACATCCTATTCATTCACTTATACAATATACTTGACCATCGCATTCAATTCACTGTACAGACCTGTTTTGTCGGGGCTAAATTAATAGACGAAAGGAAACACACATACACAAACAACAAGCATTTACACATTCCATACACCATCTAGAGGTCAACCTAGTATTGCTGCGATAACCAATAGGCCTAAGCAGCACTTGTGGCAGGTTGTGTGTGGGAAGTCGGCTGGCACACGCTAGGTCTCGTCCGTCCGCAACACGACGGGTTTTATCGTTTAACATCCATACTATCTTGGTCGTGGTCATCCCCATACTAGTTGGCGTTCCACAAAGTGATATACCGCGCGCCGTTTCCTTTCTCCGCTTTAATGTAATAGCAACGACGATATGGGAAGCGGTAAATACGCTGTGTCTCAGGGGCACTCTGATGTGCGTATCGAGAAGTGCGTAAGGCGGCTTTGACGCCTTATGCGAATGGGCTCTATAGGTACCGTGGAACTCATATTTTAACATCGCGGGCCGTCCTTGCCTCGCGGAATATTCCTTTGGGGGTAATTGACAGCAATAGCGAATCATTTACATTACTCCTTTTGCCAGCTATAATCAATCCTCATCCGTACATGTGTAAGTAGATACGAGTTGTAAAGGCCATAGGCAACGGATGAGGCCCGTATATGTGAGAGCACAGTCGTTACAATAATTACAAAGGCGTCGTTAACATCTGTATGGTTGACCTCTTTACGAAAAAACACACCTGTCAAAACTATTCAGCTCGTGCAAACCTTCAGCAATGCATTGCACGTAAAGTTGAAATATGGCTTGTGCAAATACTACATAGCAGACTCGTCAGCCTGGTTACCAGAATTGCGGTGCGTACCCTTTTTAAACCTTAATTTAAGGATTTTATTTCGGTTTCGTAATTTCTTAAACACTCTAACGCATGGCAGCTAAGTCTATTTTACATGTATGAGTCAGATCTTCGTAATTCACCAATGTGTTATTTTAATACCCATGAGAAAAGACCTTTTAACTACACAACGAATTTTTGTAGTACATATGCGAAAATACCAACCCACTATAATAATAATATCCGAGAATGAGTACGGTTGATGATGTGTTTAGAGAGGCGAGAATAATCGGTGCATCGCAGACAGCTCAGAGCTTTTTATTTATAGTGATTTCCCTGAAAATGAAATGTTTACGAAATTCCGTGAATTAATGTAAAACCATTCTTGTTCCTCCCTTTTTTTCTCACAATTACCTGCCGGTGCAGAATTGCCGTTCGCCTGTGATAGAACGATATTCTCATCTCTTCCATTATAGGTAGTGTTGAAGTGGGAAATTTCTCTGTAAATTAATTAGTGAAAAACTGTCACTCTCCCTCTATGTTAGCTACATAATAAACCTTTACAAAGATTTACAAATAAGCAGTCTCAGTGATATTCCTAGCCTTAGAAAAAGCACAGCAATAATATGTATGCAACATTCTAAAGCGGCCAGTTTCGCCCTGTGTAATTCGATTGCCATCGAAAATATATTCTCTATATACAGTTGAACCTTTGCGAGACACGAACATTACGAAGTCGCATGGAGAAGCACACGCTACAGAAAAGGGAAATGTATAAAATTTTCAAAATGAGATGCACTTCTAAAATACACAGATTGTGTAAATATATTTATATTGCTACTGCAAGTTTGCCATTTTCTTTTACAGTATATTTTTCTAGATCTTCATGTCATACATATCTTGTGACCTCGGCCAAGGATGTTATGTTTTCGTAGTGTTTATCTGTTTGTCTCTTTGTCTGGCTGTCACCAAGATAACTCAAAAAGTTATGAACCAATTTGGACGAAATTTACAGGGACTGTTAGGTATGTTAGGAAAAACATGATTAACTTTTGGTGAAGATACGTCCATCCGTTTGCTTGTCTGTCCCATTTTTCTCAATGCCATAACTCAAAAAGTTATCGATGGATTTTTATGAAATTGACATGAGTTGCTTGGTATATAACAAAAAGTATATGGCCAAATTTTGGTAATGATCTGTTCGTTCGTTTGTCACTATTTTTAATTTTATGATTGTTAGCACAATAACTCAAAAAATAATGAATGGATCCTTATGAAATTTATAGGCGTTGTTAGTAATTTTAAAAGACATAAATGATTAAATTTTGGTGCAGATCGGTTTGTTCGTTTGTATGTTTGACTCATATTTGTCATAGCGTTTGTTAGTAGCATAACTCAAAAAGTTATGAACGGGTCTTCAAGAAAATTGCACAAGCTGTTATGACTATCAAGAGGCACAAATGATTAAATTTTGGTGTTTATATACAAAGAAAATTATGGTTTCAAAACCAATTTGAATTTTTGGCTACCGTTGCCTCGCTTGGCGGAGGTATGCGCTCTCAGAGTGCTCTAGTTGTTATTATTATTATTGTAGTTGTAGAATGAAATTTTGTTTGCAGTATATTCTTAGCATTTTTTTGCCAACACCTAATACAAGTTTCAGTGACTGATTGATTTTACGTTTTCGGAATGACATCGAAACGTGGATAAAATGCGTAGGATTGATTTTTTTTAAGCAGAGTGATAATCCATTCGTAAGTGATTAAATCCAAGATGGTCCTT
Organism: Parhyale hawaiensis; assembly: GCA_001587735.2. NCBI lineage: Eukaryota > Metazoa > Arthropoda > Malacostraca > Amphipoda > Hyalidae > Parhyale > Parhyale hawaiensis. Next base: position 10,370,056 of record LQNS02278145.1, read on the forward strand.
TAATACATCGGCTCATGCTACAATTATATGAAATTTTCATACCCGACACCCCCGTACCCTAAGGTAAATACCCCTGTGATAGCTTTGCGCATCAAGCAAGTTTGCTGATTTTAGCGCGTCGACCAGTACGACAACGATCGCACACTTCAATTGATCAAAAATATAATAAATAGAATTGAGAGTGTATTTTTACAGGAGCTTCGAATGATAGCATATTTCTGTCATAACCGTTACAGCTACTAAATATATCCGGTTTCCTCATTGGTATTGAAAATCAATTAAAACGATAACTCGCTGAAAGGCAACGCAGCAATGGATGAAGAAGTTGATGTCCTTGATGATATCTTGGCCTCGGTGGGCTGTGGCAAGTGGAGTGCGCTGTACTTCGTGGCCTCAGTGCTTGGTAAGTAAAATTAATTACTCTGTAAATACTTGAGCAAATGTTGGGGCTTATGCCTGAAGCAAGCTTCTACTTACTTCTAAGACCTGCCCTCAAATTGATCTATCTTTTTTTTTGATAGGGTGCTCTGTTCAGCTGCAAAACGGTAAAAAATTTAAAGAAATATAGCAGATGAATAAGAAGAAAGCTTTAGATTCCTAAAAATACAATACTAACAATGTAGTATAAAAGTATTTCGCTTATTTTAGGAAAAACGATGCCAATAATAATGTCAAAGATTTCGTAAAGTTTTTGAGATACCTTTTCAAATTTTACTATCGATCCGTAAATTTTTGGGCGGAATAGGAAAGAAATTACACAGTTTGATGGGAAATTCACTACACGAATTGCGGAATTTTCCGTAGCGATCTAAACGTTGACCAGCACATATAGCATTATTTAATACACAATGTCGTCGAGGACTGCTCGTGTAATAAAATTTCATACTTCTAATTGGTCAGTGAATTGTCGTACTAAAGATTTGAGCTGCCCAGAAAGTAATGCTATAAGTCTGCATATAAGAGGACCGATCTCTCTCTGGGGAGTCATTTTTTATTATTTGTCGTAGAACTTTAAAATTTGGTCATAGAGCGCAAAATCGTCTAAAAAGAAAAAAAGATTCATGCATATTTTATGTATCTCGTATAGAAAACAAGTTACAAACCGACAAGGGCTTTTTAGCGGGTCTACGGTAAATGCTTCTCTTCCGTTAGTTTTCGTAATACGAACTCCAGATAAGTTTTATTTTATAGTTTGAACCCTGCTCTACAGCTCACCCGAAAGATTTTACAAGATTTCCCTTAATAATTATGATCTTGATGAATTTTGAATTTAGATAATTTAATTTTTCCGAAAAGACCAAAGCTTTTTGGCAAATTTTCGTTATATGAACTGTGAAAACTATTGAACTCTAAAAATATTGTCCTAAATCAAGACGAGTGGCTTTGTGGCGCCGTGTTTCCTCCGTCACAGCCACTGAAAGGCTAAGGGCAATTTTGTGGATATAATATTCCTTGCAGCAAAACATGATGGAAGAGTATAAAATCTGGTCTCAGTGATATTCTACAGGCAGCAGTAGCAGCTCAAAAGTAGTATGATATTGCATTTATACACCTTTGTTATAATGACGGTATTTAAGAATACCAGCATTATTAATTCTTTTTACGCCAAAGCGTTCTTCTTTAAAAAAATGGCAGCTCAGCATTTCAATAGTTGCTCCAATTTTTCATAATTTTGGTTATATTTTTCTGTTAAAATATAGATCGGTGATCATTTTCCACAATCGGAGTAAATCAATATGTTTGATGAGTATTTTCGAAATGATACATAGGCAAATTTTTTTTTCTGGAAGTCATTGCAAAACTGCGACATTCTAGTGAGACTCAACAGTAGAATAGCGGAGCCTATTATGCGCGCAGTGGACAAATGACGCGGTATTAACAGAATGCTCTTCAACTTCTGACCTCCAACGATGGCTGTGATCCTCGTTTCAGTTTAACAAAGGAGGCTAAGGGCAAAAAAGAACAAGCGTGATAAGTACATATCATCATAAAAATATATACACTGCTACATGTCTCCCTCAGCAATGACAGCTGAAGTCATCATGGTAAATATCATAAAAAAATTCCAACCCCGCTTTACTGTACATCTCCCGCGGACCTAATGGCTGAAGTTATCATAATAAATATTAATTATAGAAGAGAATTATCCCGCACTGCTGCATGTTTCCAACAGCCACAATGATTGAGGTGATGAACATGATCATCTCAGAGTTCGCCGCTCCCCCGCTCCAGTTCGGTTGTGTCAAGCCCAGTCCTGACTTGCCACAGCCGTCCAGTTCCGAAAATTTCAGGTGAGCTTATATGCACGCATGGTGAGTTTCCCTCGCTTTTTTTTCAGTATTCAGGAATTTGGAGCTATTTTCTGCCTTTGAGAGATAGCTTCAGTTAGGACGCGTTCGAGTGGGTGGTTAAAGTCGAGTATGCCAAACCTGATTGACTGGATTTGTTCAAAACAGAGCTAAAAACTTTGGCTCCATTATAATTTCCTAAGTTGTGTTACAGGAGTTAGAAGCGATCCGATTGAAACCTGCATTTTAAAGAGCAAGACTGATAGATTTGGAATTCTCTCTGGTAATCTGTACTTTAGGACATGCTAAACCCTAGTGGCTTAATTTTGCTATCCAACTGAACGCACCCACAATCTGACCAAATGGTTCAAAGGAACACATTTTATTATAAAATCAAAAGGAAATTTTTTTTTTTTTGCACTATAGAGGTAGTACGCGCAGACTCTCGAGTTAATGTGCGAAGTACCTCAACTCGAAATAATTATATTTCTAGTGTTATGGGAGATCCAGTTACATGAGCTGTGTTTAGTGCGAGTAACTTTCATCACTGGTCCTCGGAAGCACGTGTGCTTTGTTGATCATTTGGTTCTATTATCCGCAGATTTTTCAGTGCAAAGCAGGAGACATTCGAAGAATTTAGGGAAGAAGCTTTGAGTGCTTCAGTTATTAATATATTCTTAAGTTCTGCACTGACTCTCTGAGATGATTTTCGGTGAACATAACTGATTGATGGAAAATACGATTCTGCGCCGAAGCTAAGCCATCGAGGCTTAGCTTGTCCTAGACGGCGGACAGAAGCTTTGGCTTGGCTACTTTGAATTATGTTGCAAGTGTTATATGAAACGGGATAATGTAGAGCCCGCTATCTTCATTTCAAGCAGTAAGATTGAGTTTCTGGAAGCCTTAAGGATACCTGATTAAGGATTGATGCTTGAAGCCTAATTCACCGGGTCGAAGCCAACGCACCTGTCTGCAGTTTCGGACATGTTAAGTCTCGAGTGTTTAATTTCTGCGCCCAAGCGTACATAGCATTGGTGTTTTATTTTCCGTTAGTTAGCTCCGTCAAGGAGGTTATATTTTCGTAGTTTGTAGTTAAATCCATTCGTGGGATTTCAGGATTTGGAATTTTGTCACAAAAGACTTTTTGATATTGTCGGCTTAGTATTTCGCTCATTTCCTTGTCATCATCGACAATAGAACCTGCATCATTCGCCAGTGGCCCGATTTTCGATTTTTTTGGATCAATGATGTGATGCGCAGGCAAAAAAATATTTGCTATTGCTTTTTATTTTTTCAAAGGCTTGCTTTTCTTTTTCTTGTTTTTCTTCATCGTGTGATCTTGCAAGGTGACGTTCTATCTCATCTAGCTTCTTTGCACTCGGTATGTCGTTGCAGTAAATTCGTTGATTTATGGCATTTGATGAGTTTTGCACGTTTCTTAAGTAGTTCTTTACGAAATTTGTGGTGTCGACTTCTATTAGATTTATTTTTGCCGGGCTTAAGTAATTCATGCAGTTTTCAAATAACATGTTTTCGAATATCTCATTGATGCTTTCACTTTCTTGTGAGTTATTTAGAAGTACGTCCCAGTTTACTGACTGCAGTTCTGCATTCAAGCCGTCCCAGTTAATACCTTTATCGTGGACGTTCAAGTCATGTATACTGGAGATGGAGTTTACTTGCGAATTTTTCTGTGGTCTATGAGCATTGCAGTCGCCAAGCTGAGTCGTTATGTCAACAAGCCTATGATCAGGTAATATTGTATCCTGGATTTCAATATTCTTAATCAATTCTGCGTTATCTACGAAGAGAAGGTCTAAGACATTTTCATTTCTCGTAAGTGACGAGATCATTTGGATCAGTGATATTCATTCATGATGTGAACTAGGGTCAAGAGAGAGAGCCTGTTTTCTTTCATCTCTAGTGGCCGATGATGTTCTGGATAGTACGAAGCTTTCAGCTTCATCTGGCAAGTGTGTCGTTAGCCATTTTAAGAAGGGGAAGTTGAAATCACCATTTATATACAATTGATACTTACTCGGAACAGCTTTCGCAAATTTTTCGGCGGTGGCGGTCGTTAGCACCCGACGCATATAAATATAAGTTTATCAATATTAACAATAATACAGTCACCCTATTCCATTCGAGAATTTCTGCTTTGTATGTAAACCAAGGTGATCTTTTAGCAGAAGAAAGCTTCTAAATTATATATATATTCCGTGCGATAGGCTCGCAAACTCATTTCGTTTCAATACCGTCTGTGCCCCATCACAGTGCTACAGCCTTCCAGTCACCAAAGCCCGTCAGCCAAGCTTCGTACAGTACCGTACACACTGGTACAACTTGCTGTTCGTTGATGCTCGCCTGTACATGCGAGCACCTAACACAAATATGCATTTTGGTACTGCGATAACCAGAAAACTTTCAAAAATTAGCATATAGTTATTATTGCGATACACAGAGTACTTTAAAAATGTTAAGCGTTTCAACGGGAAGAAATTAGAAATATATCTGTGATTTTCTTCGCACGGAAAGAAAGCCTAAAGTGTCTGCCGTTTCGCCGGAAGAGCCTGTAGTACACTTGGCTTACTGAAAGAAAATATTTCGTTCAGTATTACGACCGAGATGTCTGCGTTGTTTTTGTTATATGGCGGAGTTTGTTTATAGGCTTGTTAATGGGACGTTTACCCCGACTCCGTCAAATCCCAGGCCCGGAGGTTCTATATTGGCGTGTTTGTCTAATATTGCTTGAGCTTCGTAGGCTCTTGACTGTAATAGAGCAATGTTCTTGACACCATTGATACTCCTAAAAATGTCGCATAATTTCGGCCCCTATGAAACACATATATTATTTACTTAATGTAAAAGAAAGTATCCTAATGATCAAAACTTGTTCCAGCCTGTTTATATCAATATAGGCGTACTGTTTCATCAAACAAGAAAGTAGAAATAAGATTTGATGAAAAACATTGACTCTCAAAGCACCGATTCTCGTACAGCGATCAGCACAAAATCACACCTATCGATGTGGTATATCCCGAATTAGGTATCACCTCATGATTTAGAATCAATACCAATGTGCACTGTGCGTGAAACTACTTTGCTGGATGCGAATGACCTCTTTCTGATCTAAGGGTAGAAAGAACGTTGGTCGCTAGAGTGTTTAAGGCGCTGCCTCCAAGTTTGAAGTCTGAATGACGTGGGTTCGAAACCGTCCAAGGTCCGAGCTTTTTCCAAAAGGGATTAAAACTCACAACTGTACACTATGACGAGAAGTTATTTTCTTTCCGTTTATAGATGAAACCATTAATACTTTCTATGTGCTTAGCAGGTAGTTCAAAAGTGTCCTTCCAATGCGCTGCCGGACACTTTCTAGCGCTTCACGTACAAATTTCTTACGGTGCATGTTTGCAACCAGAATTCAGCCTTGCTGGGAAGTTTAGCTTCTATGCCGAGGTTTTTTGTTTGCCCCATCGATTAAACCTTTTAGGGCTGGGTAACCTCCGGCCAATGAAGAGGCGGAGTCTTGTCGCTGCTGCAATTAACCTCCCAGACTACACTGGAAGAGCACGCGTAAGGGCAGGCAAGAAGTTTAATCTAATATATATTTTGCTATGTCGCAGATAGTCCACTGAAGTGGATCTGGGGCCGCGAGATCCAGATATACATTGTTATAGTTTTCCATTGTTTGTGACAGTAATTTCCATGTAATTCACGTTTGGAGGTTTTGAGAATTCTTCATCCTTTTTGTTTTTAGGTCCTCATGTACAGTCAACACCACCTTGCCGAATGAGTCAGGAATAGTAGAGATGCCGTGCGAAGAGTTCGTGTACAACACCTCCATGTTTGCGACCACTTTTACTTCTGATGTAAGTGACAATTTTTTCCGTACGTGTATGAAAGTTTAAGTATATATAATGTTAGAGCTTAGTGCAGCTACCCATAATGCCAGTGTTGCAATGTTAGAAAGAATGTTTTAGAAACGACAGCATGCCAGACAATAAATACAAACGAACTTCAAGAACGTTACACTCCAGTAACTGAACTAAGTCATCAATTGGGTAATCTCAGTATGATTATTATCACTCACATGAGTAAAAGAAACATTTCATTTGATTGCTACGACACAGCAGAGAAGAGAAAGTTGTTACTGCATTGGTATCGGTTTCGTGTGTACTTTGAGAGTCCACCGCAGTTCATTTGCTAAATAGAGTTATGTCAGATCTATGCCAACATGCTGGCGGCAACGTTCAGCCAATCAGCGACCGCGTTGACTCTGACGTCACTGCACTTCACTACACAAAGGAAGCCACAGCTCACATACTAAAGAAAGTTATATCATATCTAAAGAACATCTAAATTAAACTCTATAGCTTGGATGTCTGCTTTCATTGCATGTTCATATGTTGCGTAATAAAAAGTTTGAAAATGCGTACTTCTCCAGCCGTACGTACGCCGCCATTCCAGGTAGCAAACTGAGTAGTCTGAGGTATGTGCGTTTGATACGAATTGCGCTGTTGGCTAATACTTCTGCATGACGTCACTATCCTTCAGTAGCATGCAATATTTGTCTAACATAACTTCCTTTAGCAAGTGAACTGCAGTGTTTTTTTGGCTGTTGTTGAGGAAGGGAGCTCTGTGCTGAGCTGTAGGTGCAACTTACACTCACCTGCTGGGCAGGTTGTGCTATACTGCACGGTGTGTTTTTCCCAAGGAGTCTAGTTTGTAAGGCTTAGACACTTGTGCAACCGATCAAATACGTTTTGCAGTAAAATTTAGCGAGATGAATATGAAATTACTATTGCATCACACACACACAAAAAAAATCGAAGTTATGATAATTAATTTATTGTAGTTCCAAAACTAAGTAATAATTTATTAATTTTTTTTTCATTAACGAAACAATTTTTGTAATCAATACTTCTTCAACGGTGGGAAGGACGGGCAATAACAACACACTGGACTCAATCGTACCAAGTGAATTTCAATTGCTGCCTAGTCAATTCTTCAAGCTTCAAGGTGGAATACACCTTCGCTTCTTTGCTATTATTGCCTTCTACTACCAGGTGAATATCTACTCGTAATATTAATATCTTACCTCTGCATTGCTACTAGGTGCGCCCCTTCCCTTGTCACAGTATCTAAGTACTAGTACTGCCATGAGGGCCACGTTTTCGTGATTGTCAAAGACTATGTATTTACTGCCGAAGTTGTGCTTGTGTTGACGAACAAATGAGTGGCGACATGGACATAAGACGGTATTCAGCGCGTGCTCACGAGAAGTAAGATAACTTTTCCATGTCAACAAACAAATCTCCATTCCGTTTACAAACGATCCGGCTTTCAATTACGCTGTTTTGCTGTAAACTTCAGCTTAAAATAACCTACGACGAGAAACACTCTCTTATTTGCAGAAAATTTCAGTTTCATGCCACATAAAGTATCTACTTCGCTTCGTAAACAAAGACATGTGACGTCACATATCCAAGTACCGCTAGCGCGATGAAAATGAAGATACAACTTGTGTTCATAAACAAGAGCACTGACGAGTTTCCGTGGTCATTACTAAGTTTATTGTCGTCACGTAGGCACGAATCTTTTCGCGTTTGTAACTTGCCGGCAGCGATTGCTAATACAACTTCGCCCCGGAAACAATCGTCAACCTTCCTCATACTACATCCACACTTTTGCATTTCCAGTTCGATTTGGTGTGCTCCAAGGACTGGTACAGACACGGCTACCTCCTGTTCTTCACCATAGGCAGCACTGTGGGGGCCATCAGCGGAGGTGCCTGCACCGACATGTAAGATTTGAAATGAAGGGTTATAAGAGTACTACTGGACTCGTGCGTGAAAAAATTCATGCATTAATCGATAAGTTTGCTTTATATAGGCCGGTGCAGAATCTTCTCTTCTCAGTCTTGCTTCATCATTGATCCTTTGTCGTGCTCGCATCCTTAGGTCCTCTCTCTCTGACTTGCCGTTCCCATATTTTCCCGCTTCGTTCATCAGCAGCTTATATTCCCTTCTGCTGTGTCGTATAGATGCTTCATCGCTCTCCATTGGTAGCACGTCCTTATTCTTGAGACTACATATATAGTAGTTTCGCTCTTCTTTTCCATTCCCTATCCTTCAGTCTCCTTCTTCTTATACGTGCGTCTTCCATAGTGAGAGGCTAAAGTAAAATCTTGAGTAAAATACTATAATAAACTTGAACGCAACTCCAGTCAGCTTATATGCAATGTGAGCGCACTGTAGTCATGAGACTGTCTTTCAAACTCAAATATTTACTTCATTGAAGTGCTGAAATTTTGATTTTATTCTCGAGTAGTTTTAAGGAGATTGACCAATGACAGTCTACAAATTTTTAGGAAGGTGGAGAGAAAGTTTCCAAATTAAAAACTGTTCTGTGAAAAAAAGACAGTAACCTAGAAGAAATGATTGTCTACTGCCCGTAGAAAATCAATACTTCGTGAGTGCTTTTTTGATCATCGGATGATTAAATACGTCCTAACCTGAGAGAAAAAGTTACAATATATGACTCCAAAAGCTGCAAATATGTTGTTTCGATTTCACGATGTGCATTCAGCTGTGGTGATAAAAATCCCACTTTCGCCATCTTCTGTAACCTGGTCATTGATCTCTATGAAAACGTAACTTAATTACAAAATCTGCAACCTGGCCTATTTTCTGCCTATTTCCTTGAGAGCGGACACGAAATAAAGAAATAAATTAACAGAAGCATTTCATTTTATTAGGATGCATCATATTATGAACTAGAGTGACCATGCACCGTTGGGTCACCATCACCTACTTCTTTGTATATATATAGCAGAGACAAATATACATAATATGACGTCATCTAGATATATTTCCCGTGTCATCTGTACATTTAACGTAGAAGATTATGCAGCCGACCTCAGGTTCATCCCACGTATCACTGATACAATCTCATTAAATCTTCAACGCTCGAATTTCTACCTCCCTTACAGTTGAGATTCCATGCACGGTGTCATATAAACAAGCAAGCGCGCAAGCACGCACACACCAAGCAAAATTATCGGAGTTTAATAAGTATACTAGACTGCTCGTGACTCGTTGGGTCACTAAAAACCTGTCCTAAGTATTCCCTTTACTTTTGCTCGATTTGTGTCTCTGAAGTAAGTTATGCCAGCTTTTAAAGTCCCGGTAGACTGAGAGACAAATATTTTTCCGGAGACACAAGTAACACCTAAGTATAGATGCATGTCGATATTCCTTCTAGCTTTAAAAGTAGTAGACTGATGATATTCATTAATTGTCTTAGCTGCTGATACTGGCCACACGACTAAAATTTCAGAATTTAATTTCTTTCGTGCATTCGAGGTATATAGCAATCGATATCCAAGTTACGGTGTTCCTTAAGTATCCTGCTTATTCTGACTCTTGAGCGATATTTTGGCAGCAGATTCCGGCCAACTTGATTGTGCTTGCATAAGTGGCTGATGTAATGGTGCAGACCACTCACCTGAGTCTCTTATACCTGAAGTGACTACAAGAACTGAACGCATCTGGAAGCTGCCTTTGAAAGCCACCGTAAAAAAAAAACACTGAGCTCAGGTGCATCGCCTATTGATATAGTCTTATTAATCTCCAGTGCCGAATTTCTTTCTATCTTATCGCAAAAGTTGCTTGTACGGTAACGTAGAAGCAAACAAGGAAATGCGCAATCAAAAAAGCAAGATTATAAGAGTTTTATAATTGCAGAGATTTACTGGTTATTCCCTACGTTCCTTCCTTAGTTTGTTCGTGTGTTAGTACCACCATTGCGCTCTCATTATTATATAGGAGAAAATTAGCATATCCTGGACCCCATCTAGGAAGAGAAGAAAGAGAGCCATGTTTTAAGTTTTTAAGCTGCTACTGCTCGCAGGTCATTGGTAGATAATTTGCTGTGTGTTTGGAACATACAGTACATACTTTCGTGTTTCGTATACATGATACGGGTCTGAAATATTACTGAACAAGAATGATTGTGTTTTCTTTAATTTTCACAGGTGTCAGCTATTTTTATTTCTCCTCCAGCTTTTCTGTTATCTGATTGAATAGTGAAAATTTCGCACGGCTAGAGCTATCTTTAAAAAAGCTGGTATTCTATCTACGACCTTATGACATAAGTAAAAAAGAGACGGATTTGTCACGAATATTTTTTTGAAAATTAAAAATAAAACATTGCCTATCTATGTTTATTAGTTTACAAAATTACGAAAACCTAAAGTTATGTTTAACTAGAACTGCATTGACCGAGGGAGATTCCCCCGTCAAAGTAAAAAACGCAGTGCTAACAGAGTAGTAGGCAGACAAATGAGCACACAGTCAGATGGATTATCACCGAAATTTGTTTAGTTGCTCATGTGACATTTCTAACAGTTTCTATTAAAATTGATCAGTTTCTTGAAGCATTTGGAACACTTTTAGCAAATTTCTTGAAAATCTTATATATGTTCTTTAGCTATGTTGTTAAAAGACAAACTCCGTTAAAAAACATATCCTCATTAGCCGAACAAATGAAAAGAAAACTGAAAAAATCTGAGTTGCAGGAAACCTGATTTGCTTAACAATGAGAAGCGCTTATGAATTATATTGGTTTAAGGGCTTTAGTTTGAGGATCGAATACCTTTAGAGCATAGCCATATTTTGAATGATAAACACGCATAATAAGTAAGTATCGTAAAATTTCAGTGGGTTTGGCCACTGAATGCGTAAGAAAATTATATAAGGAGAGAAGAAAAGAAGAAAAAGTCACAAAAGCAAACGTTAATGATCCTGACCATTTGCCAAACTGAGAGACGTCTTCCTGACAGGTTACCCACTCAGGCGTAACCTGTCCCTTAACAAAAACGTAGCTAGAATGTGCAGGCTCGAGATGAGGAAAATTACCCGAGCTGCTTGATAATTGAGGGGATGTCTCCTGAGACATCGTATTATAAGAAGTTTGTTCAGAGCTCGATGCTTCTAAAGCTCGTAGAATCAAGTAAATGGTACCATCCAAGGAGGTTCTAATAGAGAGGAGCGCACCCTCTCTATTTATCCTACGGGAGCGTTGCGAGTAAACTTTTCCCTTAACTGGCTGAATGGCTTATCCAATCGGAGAGCGGCATTGCCTCAGGCAGCCTATATAGGAAGGAGTCCTGAGCTCAAATTTTTATAGCCATTAACCATCGACGAAATTCCGAGCGGATGGAAATTTGTAAAGGAAACTTGTATTCTGTATACCATCAGATGATAAAAGTAACAGTGTGAGCACTGGAATATAAATCTTCAGACACGATTGTCTTTGCAAAAATATTGAAGAACTGCCTGTCTGTATCTTCCTTGATTATTTGTTCTGACCACTGCCACTTCAGCCACTTTAAGGACTCCTAACGCCAGCTTCGATCACGTGACAAAGCCATGTGTTTACTCGCCCAGAGAGTGCTTGGGCTTGCTCCTCCCATTAGAAGCTCCTTGGTACCATCGCCTCTATGACAGCACCTGTAGGTTGTCGTAGGTAACTTGGTATTATAGATACGATATACTCGAAGATGGGTTCGGTGTTCTACCGTCAGTTTCAACGTGATAATCGATAAGCATGAAAGGATATAAACACCAGTGATGCTCTTGTAGTTCGCATTCAATAAAGAAGCAAAAGCAAAGTACCGTAAGTCATTTACTCGTTTTATCTCGGGCTATCTTTGAAAAAAAAAAAACCGGTTCATACTTCGTCATACTCATCACACAACGGACGATAAAATATTTACCTAATTCTTTATACCGCAGTAGGCTTGCACATATACAGATATTTCACAAAATACTAAATGAAGTTACACATACAAACATAGGTCTCTTTCGTATACAGTGGACAACACTATAGAGAACAAACGTAAGCGTGAAATGTGACTTCAAACGGGGACTTAACTAAGTTACAAGCGTGTCCGGTGCGACTTGAGGCGCAATACACCTAAGGCGATTTTTTTTTGTGGCCATCTTGTGGATGATTCCGCTTGATTGCGCGTGATCCGCGCGTTTTTGTGACCGCTTCCGGACGTGATTCTGATAGCAATCAACAGTGATCAGAGGTGAAAATTGATCACAGCGTGATTTCCTCCGCAGGCTCAACATGCGTGATCAAAGAGTGATTCCAGTCGTTAGACAAGAAAAAATTCAAAATTTGAAATGCAAGTTCGTGATGTTTTCTTATATTTAGGGATAAATTAAAAAATGGTATTATGATTGTTTGTAATATTGACGTCCAGAATTATAGTTTCGTTAATTTAATGTCTCTGTATGTTCAAAATGCTTCAAACACTGATAGTTCACTTTTATAATTACTTCAAAGTGAACAAAAGTTCCTAAGAAATCAATTCTCCACCATTTTCCGTATAAATCCGATAGAAATTTATTTTTTCGAAAATAGACATGGCGTCTCTCACGGTCTCTGGTTTGTTTACAAAATCAATGACCATTCTTGTGCTTTTCAGTGATCACGCTGATCATGATCACAGTGATTCTGATCACGAGCGTGGCCACAAAAAGACGCCGTTAGCAGACCGAAGCTAGGTCTACTGAATGCCGTTACGGGTGACTGCTATTTCGGCAAGCGGAGTCAAGTGCGGTCTGACAGTGATCAATAAAGTGCTAGTAGATTTTCTACCTAGGCCTCTACGCTTTTCACTGTTGCTTTTCGGCCGTGATGTCCTAGCCCACCACTACACCCGTTCCACAAATTCTATTAATTTCGTTGGTGCTCTTTTAATTTGCTATCAATGGTTTTAAAAATGTGTGCATCCTCAGCAGTAAGATTCAGCGTTTTCGCTATATGAAGCACACTATGAGTCAATAAAAGATCTTCGTTTATTCAGCAACACTCCGTGAAGCAGGGGAATAATTCAGTGTCTTTTGGTGCCCTGTCAAGTAATTTCCACCCTTCAGGTTTGGACGACGTGCTGCTCTGTTTTGTGGCAGCTGCATCATGGTCGCCCTCACTGTGGTGGCCTCGACAGTCCCATCTGAGCATGTGGTGCTGGCTGCCAGGTTCTTCTTGGGCTGGTCGATTCATCTCGTTATCAACTCCGGCATTACCATAGGTGAGCCCAAGTTACCATATCATAGCTCAATTCAGGTAGTTAGCAGCTCCAGTATGGATTCTCAAATGGCTGAAAATTATTGTCGAAGAAGTTACCTCGGCTTCCAAATGGTTGCTAACTTTTATACTGTTTGCAACAAAACGGAAGGCTCAAAAATCAACATGCGTTCAGACATGTTCAGAAAGTTATATCCCAAATGTTTTAAACCGTTTGTTCACTAGTGAAACATCATAGCAAGCGTCACCAAATAGATGCCAGTTATTATTCCCATTTGAAATATTGCTGATCATTCGTTAACGATGGACAAGCTGTCCGCAGTTTCCGGGTCTAGTTTCTAATGACGAAAAATGACGCCTTATCATTGGAGGGACAATCGGACAAGTGTCGTCAGTAAGTAGATATAATTTACTGAATACATTGTAGTAATTATGTGATTTTGCGGAATCTAACGGCACCAATGAAAACAGTCTTCCGTCAAATGGAATTACAACTCATATTATTATACATTTTTTATTTTTGATTTAAACTGGTGATAATGTACATAAATTGAATTAAGCCATTTTATTTTATGAATTACGACTTTGTTATTGAGGTATTCACTCATCATTATTACATCTTTCATGGAGACCAGCACTCCTGGACTCATATAAAAGTTATTTATCGACTTAGTCACAAACAAGCATAGAAACTATCATCAGAGAATTTGGTTTCTATACAGCAACTGGAACAAGAAATGACTGATGCACATGTGCATCTCAATAGATACAGTGATAGTACCTGAGGGTAATTAAATTTCAATGTTGATTTGGTGGTTTTTCGTGTTGCAATGATATGCTAATAAATATTACTCAAAAAGGTTGCATCTTCTATATCTGGCCGAAATAAATATGTACGTACATCGTAATCAAACTGACGAGTTGTATATGATCCATGAATAAATTATAATACATTTACCCTTTGAGTTTCGGGTGTGCAATAGTTTGTGATTGTTTGCCAGTTTTTGAGGTGACTTTGATTTGAAAATACGATCCAATTACCTCAGCTCATTATGTATATATATGTCGGATATCGTATAAAGAAGGCCTATAAATAATTTTTACTAAAAAAAAACAGCAGCCAAGAGGTTCTCACTAGAATTTAGTCACATCTTCAGTGGCTTAAGAAAAAATGATGAGCAACCTAATTCGATTTGAGCGTTGCTAGCAGCAAATATACAGCTATCATGTAAGTGAAGTGGACAGCACTATGATTAAAGATATTGTCAAGTTTCAAGAGTGAACACTAGGACTATTTCAATGTGTTATTAAAGTTCTTGACCTTACCAATGTGCAACAGCTATGTCATAAATTGGTTAGAATAGAGCACTATATTATCATTGATCAACCAACAAACTATACAGGCATTTTTACGGCAATAAAGTGCATCTAGGATCCTCCATGCATTATCTTTAATGGTGTAGAGCAGGTGCTGTTGCCTGCTCATACATACATGTGTATGATTGGGTCCCGAGCATAACTGAGTTTCCATCGCTATTTAACTTAATTGTTTGCCACTTATCGCCCGCAACTTAATCAAACGTGAAGAATCACTCGCACTGGATTGAGTTTTTTGGCTTAGTAATCCAATTTACTTGTATTAGCCCAGTCGATGTGATTCGAGCGCTCGCAGTTCTGTAATGCCGGGGACACACATGCATTTCTACTCCCAACTGACAGCTCAGATGTGCAGCTCGAGTGCCATTTCGATTCATACATAAAATAGGTAGCATAGATACCGTTGCATAAATGATGTCCGAGTCTCGCATCCTTGGATCAAGTTGTCTGTGTAATTGCCTAGTGTGTCCCCAGCATAAGCAAACCGTGATGGTATCTGCGAACGCTGTTGATTTTGTCCCCTTCTGTGAAGGACGCGACAAAGTGAAAGGTCTTTCATTAACATTTCAGCTGTACAAGGGACCTAAATTATACTAATTCTCTGTATTTTTTGTTAGTAGCCTAAGTAGCCTAACGTACGGTTAGCGTTCGACCAATCTACCCGGGAAATAATCAACGCCTGACAAGGAATTAAAAAGTAGCGAGAACCTAGGAAATTGTTTCCACTTTCCAAAGCGCTACAATCTTAACTAAGCTACGCTATTATCACTCATATTAGTTTTGCCTAAATCAGCTTTTCTAACCTAACCTACTCCATGAATAACGCCCGTCACTTAATCCCGACGAACTCTATCTAACCTCAAGTCAACTGCACAAAGTCGAAACGCGAGAACATCTCACCTTACCCTCCTGATTACGCTGCTGCGGATGCAGCTTCGACTCTCTAATTTTATAGTCTTCAAAAACTGCATAGCCTCTGAGCCACCACCGCAGCTGTTCCGCTACAGCGAGGGTCTATTGCTCAGTTCAGAATCTCTCTCTCTCTCTCTTAGTTAATTTCAATTCGCAACAGCACATATTTGGAATCGATGTGTGTAAACAGATTAAGCTGTTATCACGCGCACATAAACGTTTTGTTCCAAGAACGTGAAGCGCTTCTGTGTTCTGACTCGTATGCTGCAGCAGGCTTAACGTAGCCCGTCCATCCTGTAGTCACCGCTGTAACAAAAATCGGCTCTTATGCGAATGATTAAACGCCGTGATAAAAAAAACCATGGCTGGACAACGGGAACGTTTCCGTTGTTCAACCATGGAAGAAGCATTTCAAATAATTTGTAAGAAAAACATTAAAGAACCAGAGAAACAAATTACTTTCCTTCCGGCAAAGTAATATTAAAGCAAAAGTTGCTACATAACACGCAAAAAGTCGTACAGTTGCTCGGTAAAATAAGGAAAAGAAAAAAATCAGCTACTATACGCTGCGCGCTTTACAGCAATATAACAGCAAGATTCGCGTCCAACTCGCCTTAACTAACTTAAAAAAAAAAACCTAACCGTATTTCCCACAGGCACATATACTATCTTACATAACGATAATGTTGAAACTGGCTCATGTTAAATCTATAATTTATCCCACGATGTTGTATGTTTTACGATTAGGAGAGGAGGATGCGTTAACGACGAGTACGCGACGGCAGAGTTGAGGGCCACATTTTACAGACACTGTCCGACAGGGTGTGTGAATGTTACGGAAAAAACAACCTAAATAATAACAAAATTCTATTGTTCAGAAAGTTAAAAATGCTCGTAGATGTTTCGATGCATACTTTTGTGCAACTATAAAGATTCTAGGACATGTAGGACACTCTAGAGGCCGAAATGAAATGAAGCAAAAAGGAAAATAGCTACAAATTAACATACAAGGTTTTCAAGACGTCACAAGCGCATTTCCTATGGTGCACTGGAGCTTGGCCCCTCCCCGTGCGTCAACCTTGTAAAGTCTCATTTTCTTTGGTCCACTTTATAACCAAAGCACTTTGAGAGCACATACCTCCGCCAAGCAAGGTACGACAACGAAACTTTCAAATTGGTTCTGTAAATACGATTTTTTCTTTGTATCAAACTATCAACACCAAACTCTGGTCAGTTGTGCCTTTTGACAACTTCTGTAATCCTGGAAGATTCATTCATAACTTTTTGAGTAGTGCTGTTTACAAATATTCTGACATACATTAGTCAGACAAACAGAATAACCGATTATCGCCCAAAATTTAGTCGTTTATGTCATTTAACACTACAAATAATTTCTGTAAATTTCATAAAGATCCAGTCATAACTTTTCTAGTTATTTTGCTCACAAGCCCAAAATCAAACACTGAACAAACGAACGAACAAAGAAACAGATCATCGCGAAATGTCTGGTCATTTACTGTTCGTGAAATACCTACTTAACAACTCTTGTAAATTTCACAAAATTCCGGCCATAACTTGCTGAGTTATGCTGCAAAGAAAAATAGCCAGACAAACAGACAAACGGTTGAACGGATTTTCTCCAAAAGGTAACCATGTGTTATTCTTAACATGTCTAACGATCCCCAGAAATTTAGTAAAGATTCCTCATAATTTTTACCTTATCGTAGTGAAAGTAAACATGCAAACTCGACAAAAAAAATAACCTCATTGGCAGTAGTAAATACGGCTATAGAAGACTAATAAATATTTTATATATTTTTAACCAGTTTTCATTTATGACCAGGAATGGAAGTGTGTTCACCGAAACATCGCTCGTTTTACGGCAGCGTAGAGAGCATCCCTTATGCCCTCGCCCTGCCTCTGCTGGCATTCATGGCATACTTCTGCCGGTACTGGCGGGCCTTGCAGCTCTATGCCTCCATACCTCTTATGCTCCTTGCAGTCATGTCCTTCCCACTGTGAGTACAATTTTATTTTATTCTCTAATATGCTTCACATCGTGGGAATGTCACATGAGGAATGGTAGAATGCCTTGTTATAGCCTGTGGAATATCCGGGAGATATGTATAGTTTTTACTGAGTGCGCGTGTGTCAGGCCACCAGAACTTCTTTCAGAAAAGTGTCTGTTCAGGGTAAACGGTCCTCTTCTTTTCTAATCAATTTTAGTCTGCACCCGCCACCTCTAAAATTTTATAGGACACATTCAGTTCTCTCTAGTGGGACGGGTGGGGGGAGGGAGGTGGGCTTGGTGGGCTGCGGATGGGCTGGATAGTTCCGACGTGCTTACAACACCAGTTTTAGTTCAATATTACTTAGCCAGCTATTTATGTATCAGCACCTTCTACCGCTCGCTGCAGAACAGGGAAACAGCGGCTATATTACTGGCAGTGAGGGAGGAGATTGACATGTCCGCTCACGTCCGTCCCTCGTGTTCCAGAGTCTCAGTGCTAGGTAGACGCACGTCACGTGAGTTTGTGCTTTGCTGTAAGTCGTGGGTCCCCCCGATGAATCTAGTTTCAGCTTATTGAATATGGTTAATGCATGTGATCTTTATTCTCATATAAAACGCTTATCAATAATGTTGATGATAATAATGATTCATCTATCCATAAATGAGCTGAAAGGAGCAAGAGTAACTGTCGAAAGTCTCGTTGGTAAAATTTGGGCATTGTGAAAATTTACGTAACTGAAATTTTCATGTTGTCAGTGACTGTTCACAACGAAATGAATTTCCATAACTGTTGGTTGAGAACTTCGATCGCTAGACAGTGGAAAATAGTTCGGATGCAAAACCCAAAATATGCACTTTGGAAAAATTTGGTACGTATTAATTGTGACTCATTACAATACATTTTTTCTCTAAACTCTGATGTTTTAAAGAAAACCGAATTCGAAAATATTTAGTACTACTTTGGGTCGAAGTTGCTGGTGGGCTACTATTTCAAGTTTGATGGGGTACTACCGTATTTCTGAAATTTAAATAAACTTTTCATCAAAAGTTCAAGACCACTTAAAAATAAAAAAATAACAACGTTTTTGTGATAAAGAAATAAACTCCTTCGACTAGGAATCGGTAATTCCTAAAGGTTAAAGGTGAGATTGCGCGTGATCCGTGCGTTTTTGTGACCATTTTTTGACGTGATTTTACTTGCAATAAACCGTGATCACTGGTGGAAATTGATCGCGCAGTGTTTTCTCCCACATGGTGATCATGCGTGGTCAAAACTCATTACAGCCGTTAGACAAACAACAATTCAAAATTTGGAATGTAAGTTCGTGCTGTTTTCTTATATATAAAGAGAAAGTGAATAATTTTATTAGGATTCTTTGTAGTATTGACTTCCAGAATTGTGGTGTCGTTAGTTTTATTATGCCTGTGCATGTTCAAAACACGTCAAATACTGCTAGTTTACAAATGCATTGACTTCAAGATAAATAAAATAAAAATTAAGAAATCCATTCCCTACCATCTTCCGTGTAAATATGATAAAAATTCATTGTTTGCTAAAACACACACATGGCATCCTTGGTTTGTTCACAAAATCATTAACCATCTTTGTATTTTAAACGATCATGATCACGGTGATTCTGATCACGAAAGTGGCCACAAAATGACGCCTT
>LQNS02278145.1:10396479-10409133 GCA_001587735.2 Parhyale hawaiensis
TGTTATGACTATCAAGAGGCACAAATGATTAAATTTTGGTGTTTATATACAAAGAAAATTATGGTTTCAAAACCAATTTGAATTTTTGGCTACCGTTGCCTCGCTTGGCGGAGGTATGCGCTCTCAGAGTGCTCTAGATATTATTATTATTGTAGTTATAGAATGAAATTTTTGATTGCGGTATATTCTTAGCATTTTTTTGCCAACACCTAATACAAGTTTCACTGACTGATTGATTTCACGTTTTCGGAATGACATCGAAACGTGGATAAAATGAGTAGGAATGATTTTTTTAAGCAGAGTGATCATCCATTCGTAAGTGATCAAATCCAAGATGGTCCTTTTATACATCGGCTCATGATACAATTATATGAAATTTTCATACCCGACACCCCCGTACCTTGAGGTAAATACCCGCGTGATAGCTTTGCGCATCAAGCAAGTTTGCTGATTCAGCGCGTAGACCAGTACGACAACGATCGCACAGTTCAATTGATCAAAAATATAATAAATAGAATTGAGAGTGTATTTTTACAGGAGCTTCGCATGATAACATATTTCTGTCATAACCGTAACAATTACTAAATATCTCCGGTTTCCTCATTGGTACTGGAAATCAGCAAAGACGATATTTCGCCGAAAGTCAACACAGCAATGGATGAAGAAGTTGATGCCCTTGATGATATCTTGGCCTCGGTGGGCTGTGGCAAGTGGAGTGCGCTGTACTTCGTGGCCTCAGTGCTTGGTAAGTATAATTAATTACTCTGTAAATACTTGAGCAAATGTTGGGGCTTATGGCTGAAGCAAGCTTCTATTTACTTCTAAGACCTGCCCTCAAATTGATCAATCTTTTTCTTTATAGGGTCCACTGTTCAGCTGCAAAACGTTAAAAAATTTAAAGAAATAAAACAGGTGAATAAGAAGAAAGCTTTAGATTGCTAAAGACACAATACGAACAATGTAGTATAAAAGTCTTTCGCTTATTTTAAGGAAAAATGATGCCAATAAAAATGTTAAAGATTCGACAAAGTTTTTGAGATACCTTTTTAAACTTTACTATTAAATATTTGTAGGCGGAAGACGAAAGAAATTACGCAGTTTGGTGGGAAATTCACGGCACGAAATTTGCAGAATTTTCAGTAGCGATCAAAACGTTTACCAGCACTTATAGCGTTATTTAATGCGCAATTTCATGCTTCTAATTGGTCAGTGAAATGTCGCACTAAAAATTTGAGCTGCCCAGAAAGCAATTCTTTAAGCCAGCCTTTAAGAGGACCGATCTCTCTCTGGGGGGTCATTTTTTATTAGTGGATGTAGAACTCTAAAATTTGGTCATCGCGCATAAAATTGTCTAAATAAGAAAAAAGGATTCATGCATATTTTATGTATCTCGTATAGAAAACGAGTTACAAACCGACAACGGTTTTTTAGTGGGTCTACGGTAAATGCTTCTCTTAAGTTAGTTTTCGTAGTACGAACTGTAGATAAGTTTTATTCTATAAGTTTTTAAACCTGCTCTACAGCTCACCAGAAAGACTTTACAAGATTTCGCAGAAATATAATTTTGATGAATTTTCAATTTAGATAATTAAAATTTGTTTTTCGAAAAGTTCAAAGCTTTTTGGCAGATTTTCGTTATATGAACTGTTAAAAGACATATGAACTCTAAAAATATTGTCCTAAATCAGTACGAGTTGGTTTGTGGCGCAGTGTTTCCTCCGTCACAGCCGCTGAAGGGTTAAGGGCAATTTTGTAGAGATAATATTCCTTGAAGCGAAACATGATGGAAAAGTATTAAATCTGGTCCCTACACGTTGTATACCACGTATGCAGCAGTAGCAGCTCAAAAGTTGTGTGATATTGCATTTATACACTTTAGTTATAAGGACGGCATTTAAGAATATCAGCATTATTAATTCTTTTCACTCCAGAGCGTTCTTTTCTAAAAACAATGGCAGCAGTGGCTCCAATTTTTTATAATTTTGGTTATATTTTTCTGTTAAGATATAGACCGGTGATTATGTTCCACAATCGAAGTAAATATTATGTTTGATGTATATTCTCGAAGCGATAGGAAAATTTTTCCTTTCTGGAAGTCATTGCAAAACTGCGACATTCTAGTCAGACTTGACAGTAGAGTAGTGGAGCCTATTATGCGCGCAGTAGACGAAGGACGCGATACGAACAGAATGCTCTTCAACGTCTGACCTCCAACGATGGCTGTGATCGTCGTTTCATTTTGACAAAATAGGTGAGGTGAAGGGCGAAAAAGAAGAAGCGTCATAAGTACATCTCATCCTAAAAATTAATACACTGTAGCATGTCTCCCTGAGCAATGACGGTTGAAATCATCATGGTAAATATCATAAAAAGAATTTCAACACTGCTTTACTGTATATCTCCCACAGCCATAATGGTTGAAGTTATCATAATACATATTAATTAAAGAAGAGAATTATCCGGCCCTGCTGCATGTTTCCAACAGCCACAATGATTGAGGTGATGAACATGATCATCTCAGAGTTCGTCGCTCCCCCGCTCCAGTTCGGTTGTGTCAAGCCCAGTCCTGACTTGCCGCAGCCGTCCAGCTCCGGAAATTTCAGGTGAGCTTGTGCACGCACGGTGAGTTTCCCTTGCTTTTTTCAGTATCCAGCTCTATGGAATTTGGAGCTATTTTCTGCCTCTGAGAGATAGCTTCAGTTAGGACGCGTTCGAGTGGGTGGTTAAAGTCGAGCTATGCCAAACCTGATCGACTGGATTTGTTCGTAACAGAGCTAAAAACTTTGGCTTCGCTATTATTTTTAAGTCGTGTTAATGGAGTTAGAAGCGAGTCGATTGGAATCTGCATTCTAAGGAGTAAGATTGGAATTCTCTCTGGTAATCGATTAAGGGTCAGCGCTTGCAGAGTGAGTCATCGGGTTGATGCCATCGCACCTGTCTGCACTTTAGCACAAGTTAAACCCCAGTGGCTTAATTTTGCTGTCCAACTGAACGCACCCTTAATATGACCAAATGGTTCAAAAGAACACATTTTATTATAACAATCAAAGGAAAAAGTTTTTTTTTTTTGCACTATAGACATAGTACGCGCAGAGACTCTCGAGCTAAGGTGCGAAGTACCTTAACCCGAAATAATTATATTTCTAGTGTTGTAAGAGATCCACTTACATGTGCTGTGCTAAGTGCTAGTAACTTTTGTCACTGTAGATTATTTGGTTCTATTATCTGCAGATTTTTCAGTGCAAAGCAGGAGACACTCGAAGAATTTAGGGAAGAAGCATTGAAGGCTTCAGTTATTTCTATATTCTTGAAGTTCTGCACTGACTCGCTCAGATTATTTTTTGTGAACATAACTGATTGAAGGATTCTTCAATCAGTTCTTCAAGCTAAGCCTCGAAGGCTTAGCTTCGGCGAAGAATCCTATAGTAACAACTTGAGTCACGTGATCTTCAAAAGTGGTATTATCTTGTAGTCTCACCCCAAGATCTATTAAAATTTGCTTTCTCTCGATTTCGCTCCCATCTCTCGTCGTATAGGACGTAGCTTCAGTAAGGGAGAAGTTTTTTCCGTATCGTAAAAGTTCAAGTTTTGATTCGTAAAAGGTCATGTTGTTAACCCTTTCGATACTGACGGTCTCGAATCAAAGTTTTCATTATTAAAATCAGTGCGTTGTTTCTTGCTATCGAAATTTGGACAACATATTTAACAACCCGTCTGAAGTCAGTGATAGTATTTTATCTACGACTGAACAAAGCTGTAGGTGAGCCTAAGTGACTACAATGATAGTGTCTACTGTGAGCTTCTTTTAGAACCTCATAAAAGAGCAAAGTTTCCGTAGCGAAAGGGTTAACCGATGTCCAGTGAAAGATGTTGGTTAGATCTAGTAGCACATTCCGTATGTCTGCCACTGATTGTACCGCTGCTAATATCCGCGTCTCATCAACGAACGATGAGGGAACAGCAAACTTGCATTGGTGCCCCATATCATTATCATGATGAGGAAGAGTATTGGACCAAGCACGGTGCCTTGTGGGACTCCACTGAGTACCGGCTGTCGTTTGGACACTTTATTATTTATAATTACATTTTAGGTTCGGTTTTTCAGGAAAGCTTTGATCCGTCTAATACGTTTTCCACGGATGCCCATGCATGTTGAAAAGTTTGAATAGTAGTATTCTATGGTCTACTACTCTACTTTATGGAAGGCTTTGGCAAATTCTAACTATATCACGTTCACATTTTTACCTTGGCATAGTGGGTCTAGAATAGAGTCATAATGCTCAGGCAACTGCGAAGTGGTTGGACGTTTATGGCGAAAGTCATGTTGATTTGACGTACGCAGGTTATTGATCATTAAATGATGTACAAGGTGTTTCCTAAATACCCTTCCAAACATCTTCACTACCTGGCTAGTTAGGGAGACAAGTCTATAGTTGGCTGGATCCAAGCTATTTCTAGCTTTAGGAATAGGTGAAATATTTTTGTGCGTGTAGGTGAGTGGAATTTCTCCATCATCCATCGGTAATTGCCACATAAGGTATCGGGGGTAAGAGATGCTTAGCTTGCACATCTTAAGGATTTTTGCAGGCACATCATCTGGTCCCGCTGCACTGTTGCCTCTAAGTTCGTCAATGGCTAATTCAATGCATAGTTTGTGAACTCCAAGTCCATTAGGTAGTTTGTAGTTAAATCAATTCGTGAGATTTCAGGATTTGGAATTTTGTCACAAAAGACTTTTTGATATTGACGGCTTAGTTTTTCACTCATTTCCTGGTCATCATCAATAATAGATCCTGTATAATTCAACAGTGGCCCGATTTTCGATTTTATCGAGGAATGATGTGATGCATAGGCCAAAACAATATTTGCTATTGCTTTTTATTTGTTCAATGGCTTGCTTTTCTTTTTCTTGTCTTTCTTCATCGTGTGATCTTGGGAGCTGACGCTCTATCTCATCTAGCTTCTTTGCACTCGGATTGTCGTTGCAGTAACTTCGTTGATTTCTGGCATTTGATGAGTTTTGCACGTTTCGTAAGTAGTTCTTTACGAAATTTGTGGTGTCGAATTCTATTAGTTTTTTTTTTTTTGCTGGGCTAAGGTACTTCATGCACTTTTCCAATAAAATGTTTTCAAATATCTCATTGATGCTTTCATTTTCTATTGAGTTATTTAGAAGTACGTCCCAGTTTACTGACTGCAGTTCTGCATTCAAGCCGTCCTAGTTTATCCCTTTATCGTGCACGTTCAAGTCCCGTAAACTGGAGATGGAGTTTATTTACGAATTTCTCTGTGGTCTATGAGAATCGCATTCGCCAAGCTGAGTCGTTATTTCCACAAGCCTATGATCAGGTAATGTTGTATCCTAGATTTCAATATTCTCAATCAATTGTTTGTTATCTATCAAGAACAGGTCTGAGACGTTTTCATTTCTCGTAGGTGAAGAGATCATTTGGATCAGTCAAAATTCATCCATGATGTGGACTAGAGTCAAGAGAGCGGGTCTGATCTTTTTCATCTTTAGCGGCCGATGTTGTTCTGGATAGTACGCAGCATCCAGTTTCATCTGGCAAGTCTGTCGTTAGCCATTTTCAAGAAGGGAAGTTGAAGTCGCCAGTTATATACAATTGATTCATACTCGGAACTACTTTCGGCAAATTTTTCGGTGGTACATTTTGGCGGTCGATAGCACACGACGCATATGAATGTAAGAGTTTTAATATTAACAATAATACAATCACACTACTCCATTCGAGAATTTCTGCTTTATATGTGAACCAAGGTGATCTCTTAGCAGAAGAAAGCTAATAAATTTATATATATATATTCCGTGCGATAGGCTCGCAAATTCATTTAGTTTCAATAGCGTCTGTGAACAGTCACAATGCTACAGCCTTCCAGCCACCAAAGCCCGTCAGTCAAGCTTCGTACAGTACCGTACACACCGGTACAACTTGGTATTCGTAGATGCCCGCCTGTACATGCGAGCACTATAACACATATATGCATTTTGGTACTGCGATAACCATGAAACTTTCAAAAATTAGCATATAGTTGTTATTGCGATACACAGTGTACTGTAAAAATGTTCAGCGTTTCAACGGGAAGAAATTAGAAATGTACCTGTGATTTTCTTCGCATGGAAAAAAAGCCTAAAGTGTCCGCCGTTTCGCCGGAAGAGCCTGTAGGGCACATGGTTTACTGAAAGAAAATATTTCATTCAGTATTACGACCGAGATGTCTGCGTTGTTTCTGTTATATCGCGGAGTTTGTTTATAGGCTTGTTAATGGGAAGTTTACCCGACTCCGTCAAATCCCAGGCCCAGAGATTCTATATTGGCGTGTTTGTCTAATATTGCTTGAGCTTCGTCGGCTCTTGACTGTAATAGAACAATGTTCTTAACACCATTGATACTCCCATTAATGTCGTATAATTTTGGCCCCTCTGAAACACGCATATTATTTACTAAATGTGAAAGAAAGTGTCCTAATAATCAAAACTTGTTGCTAAAGCCTGTCTATAAAATATAGGCGCACTGTTTCATCAAACAAGCAAGTAGAAACAAGATTTGATGAAAAACATTGACTCTCAAAATGCCGATTCCCGTACAGCGATCAGCACAAAATCAGACCTATGGATGTGGTATATACTGAATTAGGTATCACCTCATGATTTAGAAACAATACCAATTTGCACTGTGCGTGAAACTACTTTGCTGGATACGAATGACCTCTTTCTGATCTCAGGGTAGAGAGAACGTTGATCGCTAGATTGTTTAAGGCGCTGCCTCCAAGTTTGAAGTCTGAATGACGTGGGTTCGAAACCGGCCAAGGTCCGAGCTTTTTCCAAAACGGATAAAAACTCACAACTGTACACTCTGATGAGAAGTTATTTTCTTTCCGTTTATAGATGAAACCATTAAATACTTTCTATGTGCTTAGCAGGAAGTTCAAACTTGTCCTTCCAATGCGCTGCCGGACACTTTATAGCACTTCAGGTAAAAAATTTTTTATGGTGCATATTTCCAACCTGACTTCAGCGTTGCCGGGAAGTTTAGCTTCAACACCGAGGTTTTTCGTTTACTCCCTCGATTAAACCTTTTTGGGCGGGGTAACCGCCGGCCAGTAAAGAGGCGGAGGCTTGTCGCTGCTGCAATTAACCTCCCAGACTACACTGGAAGAGCACGCGTAAGGGCAGGCAAGAAGTTTAATCTAATATATATCTTGCTACGTCGCAGATAGTCCACTGAAGTGGATCTGGGGAGGCGAGATCCAAATATACATTGGTTATAGTGTTCCATTGTTTGTGACAGTAATTTCCACGCAATTTATGCTTGGAGGTTTTGAAACTTCTTCATCCTTTTGTGTTTTTAGGTCCTCATGTACAGTCAACACCACCTTACCGGATGAGTCAGGAATGGTGGAGGTGCCGTGCGAAGAGTTCGTGTACAACACATCCATGTTTGCGACCACTTTTACTTCTGATGTAAGTTACAAACTTTTTCGCACGTGTATGAAAGTTAAAGTATATATAATATTAGAGCTGAGTGCATCTACCCATAATGGCAGTGTTACAATGTTAGAAAGAATGTTTTTAGAAACAACAGCATGCCAGATAATACATACAAACGAACTTCAAGAACATTACACTTTAGTTACTGAACTAAGTCATCAATTGGATAATCTCAGTATGATTATTATCACTTACATGTATAAAAGAAACATTTCATTTGATTGCTACGACACAGCAGAGAAAAGAAAGTTATTGCTGAATTGGTATCAGTTTCGTGTGTAGTTTGAGTGTCCACCGCAGTTCATTTGCTAAAGAGAGTTATGTCAGATCTATGTCAGCATGCGGGAGGCAACTTTCAGCCAATCAGCGACCGCTTTGACTCTGACGTCACTGCACTTCACTACACAAAAGAAGCCACAGCTCACTTACTAAAGAAATTTGGTTGATAATACAGGGCGTGATGCAGCATGATCCGATATAGCTTGGATGTTTGCTTGCATTGCATATTCATTTGTTGCGTAACATAAAAGTTTGAAAATGTGCACTTCTCCAGCCGTACGTACGCCGCCATTCCAGGTAGCAACCTGAGCAGTCTGAGGTATGTGCGTTTGATAGGAATTGCGCTGTTGGCTAATATTTCTGTGTGACGTTTCATTCCTTCAGCAGCATGCAATATTTGTCTAACATAACTTTCTTTAGTAAGTGAACTGCGGTGTTTTTTCATCTGATATTTAGGAAGGGAGCTCTGTGCTGAGCTGTAGGTTCAACTTACACTCACCTGCTGTGCAGGTTGTGTTATACTACAGGGTGTGCTTTCCCAAGAAGTCTAGTTTGTAAAGTTTAGACATTTGTGCTACCGATCAAATAAGTCTTGCAGTAAAATTTAGCGAGATGCAAATGCAATTACTATTGCATTACACACAAGAAAAAATCGAAGTGATGATAATTAATTTGTTGTAGTACCAAAACTGAGTAGGACGGGCAATTGTCGAAAAGAACACACTGGACTCAATCCTACCAAGTGAATCTCAATTACTGCCGATTCATTTTTTCAAGCTTCAAGGTGGATATACACCTTCGCTTCCTTGCTATTATTGCCTTCTACTACCAGCTGAATATCTACTCGTAATATTAATATCTTACCTCTGCATTGCTATGATCGAGGTACGCCCCTTCCCTTGTCACAGTATCTAAGTACTAGTACTGCCATGAGGGCCACGTTTTCATGACTGTCAAAGACGATGTATTTACTGACGAAGTTGTGCTTGTGTTGACGAACAAATGAGCGGCGACATGGACATAAGACGGTATTCAGCGCGTTCTCACGAGAAGCAAGATTAGTTCTCCCTGTCAGCAAACAAATCTTCATTGCGCTTTACAAACGATCCGGCCTTCAATCACGCTGGTTTGCTTTAAACTTCAGCTTAAAATTACCTACGACAAGAAACACGTACTGTCTCTTATTCACAGAAAATTTCAGTTTTACGCCACATGAACTATCTTCTTCGTTTCGTAAACAAAGACATGTGACGTCACATATCCAAGTAACACTAGAGCGATGAAAATGAATATACAACTTGTGTTCGTAAACACGAGCACTGACGAGTTTCCGTGGTCATAACTAAGTTTATTGTTGTCACGTAGGCACGAATCTTTACGCCGGCAACTTGCCGGCTGCGATTACTAATACAACTTCGCCCCGGAAACAATCGTCAACCATTCTGATACTGCACCAACACTTCGCATTTTCCAGTTCGATTTGGTGTGCTCCAAGGACTGGTACAGACACGGCTACCTCCTGTTCTTCACCATTGGCAGCACTGTGGGGGCCATCAGCGGAGGTGCCTGCACCGACATGTGAGATTTGAAATAAAGGGTTATAAGAGTACTAGTGGACCCGTGCGTGAAAAAATTCAATCGATAATCGATAAGTTTGCTTAATATAGGCCGGTGCAGAATCTTCTCTTCTCTGACTTGCTTCTTCATTGATCCTTTGTCGTGCTCTCATCCTTAGATCCTCTCTTCTCTGACTTGCCCTTCCCATATTTTCCCGCTCACGTTTATCAGCAGCTTCTAGTCTCTTCTGCTTTGTCGCATAGACGCTTCATCTCTCTCCAATGGTAGCACGTCTTTATTCTTCAGACTGCATATATAGTAGTCTCGCTCTTCTTTTACGTTCCTTGTCCTCCAGTCTTCCACAGTGAGAGGCAAAAGAAAAATCTTGAGCAAAATACTATAATAAACGTGAATGCAACTCCAGTCAGCTTATATGCAATGTGAGCGCAGTGTAGTCGTGAGACTGTCTTTCAAACTCAACGTCTACCTCACTGGAGTGCTGAAATTTTGATTTTACTCTCGAGTAGTTTTAAGGAGTTTGACCAATGACAGTCTACAAATTTTTAGGAAGGTGGAAAGAAAGTTTCCAAATTAAAAAAATGTTCTGTGAAAGAAAGACAGAAACCTAAAAGAAATAATTGTCTACTGCCCATAAAAAATCACTACTTCGTGAGTGCTTTTTTTATCATCGGCCGAAGAAATACGTCCTAACCTGAGAGAAAAAAGTTATAAAATCTGACTCCAAGAGCTTCAAATATATTGTTTCGATTTCACGAAGTGCATTCAGATGTGGGGATAAGGATCCCACTTTCGCCATCTTCTGTAACGTAGTCATCGAGCACTATGAAAACGCAACTTAATTCAAAATCTGCACCCTGGCCTATTTTTCACCCATTTTCTTGAGAGCGGACACGAAACAAAGAAATAAATTCACAAAAGCATTTTATTTTATTAGGATGCATCATATTATAAACTAGACTGACCATGCACCGTTAGGTCAACAAGGATAAGTATATATAATATATGACGTCATCCAAATATATTTCCCGTGTCATCTGTATATTTAACATAGAAATTTATGCAGCCGACCTTAGGTTCATCCCACGTATCACTGATACATTCTCATTAAATCTTCAACGATCGAATTTCTCCCTATCTTACAGTTGACATTCTATGCACGGTATCATTTAAACAAGCAGGCGCGCAAGCACGCACACACGCAAACAAAATTATTAGAGCTTAATAAGTATACTAGATTGCATATGGCCCGTTGGGTCACTAAAAACCTGTCCTATGCATTCCATTTTCTTTTGATCGATTTGTGTCTCTGAAGTAAGTTATGCCAGCTTTTAAAGTCCCTGTATACAGAGAGACGAATATTTTTCAGGAAACACGAGCAATGCCTAAGTGTAGATGCATGTCGATATTCCTTCTAGCTTTAAAAGTAGTAGACTGATGATATTCATTGATTGTCTTAGCTGCTGATACTGGCCACATGGCTATAATTTCAGAATTTGAATTCTTTCATGAATTCGAGGTGCTCCTTAAGTATCCTACTCATTTTGACTCCTGAGCGATATTTTGGCAGCAAATTCCGCCAACTTGATTGTGCTTGCATAAGTGGCTGATGTAATGGTGCAGACCACTCACTGGTGTCTCTTATACCTAAAGTGACTACGAGAACTGAACGCGTCTGGAAGTTGCCTCTGAAAGCCACCGTGAAAAAAGAAAAAAGAGACACCGAGCTCAGGTGCATCGCCTATTGATAGTCTTATTAAATCTCCAGTGCTCAAATTTCTTTCTATTTTATCGCAAAAGTTGCTTGTACGGTGATGTACAAGCAAACAAGGAATTACGCAATCAAACAAGCAAGATTATTAGAGTTTTATAATTGTAGAGATTTACTGGCTATTCCCTATGTTCCTTCCTTAGTTCGTTCGTGTGTTAGTACCACAATTGCGCTCTCATTATTATATAGGAGAAAATTAGCATATCTTGGTCCCCTTCTAGGAAGAGAAGAACAAAAAGAGCCGAGTTTTACTGCTACTGCTCGTAGGTCATTGGTAGATAATTTGCTGTGTGACTTGGAACATACATACTTTTGTGATTCGTATGCATGATACGGGTCTGAAATATTATTGAAAAAGAATTATTTTGTTTTCTTTAATTTTTGCAGGTGTCAGCTACTTTTTTCTCTTCTCCAGCTTTTCCGTTATCTCGTGGAATAGTCAAAATTTCGCACGGCTAGAGTTATGTTTAAAAAAGCTGGTATTCTATCTACAACTTATGAACGTGAAATAGTCACGAGTTTGTCACGAATATTTCTTTGAAAATTGAAAATAAAATAATGCCCGCCTATCTTTATTCGTTTACAAAAATTACGAAAATTAAAAGTTATGTCTAGCTAGAACTGCATTCACCGAGTGCAAATCCCCGTCAAAAACGCAGTGCTAACAGAGAAGAAGACACACAAATGAGCACACTGTCAGTCGGATTATCGCCGAAATTTATTTAGTTGCTTATATGGCATTTCTAAGTTTCTGTTAAACTTAATCAGTTTCTTGAGACATTTTGAACACTTTCAGCAAATTTAAAGAAAATCTTACATATCTTCTTGAGCTATGTTGTTAAAAGGCAGGCAAACTCCGTTAAAAAAACGTACCCTCATAAGCCGAGGTAAAGAAAAGAAAACTGAAAAAATGTGAGTAATAGGAAACCCGATTTGCCTAACAGCAGGGAGCGCTTATGAATTATATTGGTTTAGGGGGCTTTAGTTTGAGGAA
Organism: Parhyale hawaiensis; assembly: GCA_001587735.2. Classification (NCBI taxonomy): domain Eukaryota; kingdom Metazoa; phylum Arthropoda; class Malacostraca; order Amphipoda; family Hyalidae; genus Parhyale; species Parhyale hawaiensis. The sequence goes on from LQNS02278145.1 coordinate 10,408,609, forward strand.
TACCTTTAGAGCATAGCCATATTTAGAATGATAAAAACGAATTATAAGTAATTACCGTGAAATTTCAGTGAGTTTCGCCACTGAATGTGTAAGAAAATTGTATAAGGAGAGAAGAAAAAAGTCATAAAAGCAAGCGTTAATGAACCGGGTCACTTGCCAGACTGAGAGATGTCTTCCTGACAGGATACCCACTCAGGCGCAACCTGTCCCTGAACAAAAAACGTAGCTAGCAGCTTAAATTAAAAGCAAAATCGAAGTAAGTCTTTGGCTTGTTTCATCTCAGGCTATCTTTGCAGAAATCGGATGTTACTCCGCCATACTCATCACACAGCAGATGATGAAATACAAGATATTTACTTAATTCTTTATACTGCAGTAGGCTTGCACATCTACAGATATTTCATATAGGGTAGAGGCGTTAGTCTGCGATCACCGGCTTAGTCTGCGATCACTTTTACACCCCTCCATTAAAAAACTGCTGCAAGACAAACCATTGATGCTAGGAAGATCAGCTAGGGCTCAAAT
>LQNS02278145.1:10446840-10459363 GCA_001587735.2 Parhyale hawaiensis
GTAGAGTTTAAAAAGTGTCGCTTACGCCCCTATTGTTCTAGGGCCCTCATTTGTTCTTTTGTAACTGTAATGCCCAAGGATGTGAGGTGAGCTTTACTTCACTGAGGATTAATTGAACATTGAGTCATTGTGATTTCTTTGAACAAATGAAGGTGAGCAATACGTCCCTGCTGTTCATTTCCCACCGTATGGTTATTGCAGAATTATTACTGGTGACCCTGGGTGTGGGATATGTGGCCCTCTGGCGGGAGATTGGTAGCCAGTCTGCACACGGCATATGTATATATATTTTTAAACACCAAAACAACCCTATTTTTAGAATTTACCATTAACAATTCGCATTGTCTGTGTAATTAATTAATTATTCTATCCAGCATTTGTGCATTAAAATTAGAAAAAAATATATATAGCCTTTATGTAGTGAATTTTAATTAATGTTTCTCCCTCCAGTCACAACAGCCCAGGGAGCCGCTCAGCAGCAAGCTCTGGTCATTGGTTGAACACAAGGAGATGCGCATTATGACGGCTGTCATCATGACTCTTTGGTTCTGCGAAGCTGCGACCTACCTCACCATTCCTTTGTTATCCCATACCTACCAGTAAGTTCATCCCGGATAGGAGGCGCAGTGGTACCACAAGGTGCTGTCTTGAGAATCCTGACCAAAGTTGAGTGCGTTGGGGTTGATGCTGTTGTTACGCGTTCCGATCATTTCAGAAGATCAACTTCAGGCTGGCGAAGACTTGAGTCCGCGATAACTGAACCGCGAAGTAGAGAGGGTACACTGAGTCACATCCTGGGAGGCTCAACGCTTAGTCTTATTGGGCCTCCTTCTCCCCTGCTGGGGTTCCTTTACTTGATTGGCGCTGCGCTAGTGGGGTCACAGTCTGCTGTGCGGAACTCTGTGGTAGATTCTCAGGTGCCTCGCTTGTGCCAACGGCGACATCGGAGCGCTGAACAGAAAGGATATTTGATTCAGGACCAAAACACTGCATAAATTATTGATATTAAATCATTTGTGCAGGACTCCGTTCCTGTACATGACACTGCTCGGTCTATTGGAAGTCCCGGCACCGTTCCTAATCGCTCCTTTTGGAGACCGGTACGGCAGGAAGCTGGTGGCGGTGGGTAGCAACATGGTGGCCAGCGTCCTCTTTGGTGTGATGGCCACTCTGGAAATTATGGCTCCTGAGCAAGGTAATGGCAAGTTTCTTATGCCTTGTAACGTACACTGCAACTAAAGTGGCTTGGATTGCGTGCACTATTCCGACAAATCAATAAAAATTTTATAGAAGTAACAGAGAGGAAGAGCTTCAAATACCATGAAAACTGCACGCAGTAGCAGTAGGCATTAGGTCGGTGCAAAACTGTTTGCCGATTTATAAGAGAAAAAATTGAATGATTTAAATTGATGTTCTGCCTAGTCTTATTACTTAAACATAACACCGTATTTCAAAATTTATTCTCTCAGATTATTTGAGCATCATTCATATTTTGCTACGATATTCGCAATATTCGCACCTATGTTCGTCCCATCTAAAGAACACATGGGATACGCTTTACTCAACGATTTTCATAGAGGCTTCACTACGAACTTTTAGACAACAATCAAACCATTACTGCTGATCTCTATTGTTATCGACTTCGTCGTTTGAAAGCTGCTTTGATTCAAGAAGGACCTTCATTATTCAGCAGAAAGAGAGTCATTTCCATCATCACAGTGCTCGCCACACACAGTGCTACTGACCAAAACTCTCTTGGGAGAATTTAGTTGGGAAGTTTTGCCCCATCCGCCATATTCTCCTGACCTGCTCCCTCGGATTATCACTTATTTTCAAGATTACAAAACGAATTAGATGGCCTTTGGTTGACATCACGAGAAGAGATTGAAAATGAGTTAGATTTATAGATCGCTTGAAAATTTAAAGAGTTTTACAAGCGAGGCGTTTATCAGTTTGTTGACAACTGGAAGCAAGTTAGAGAGGGCAAAGGTTGATAGTGTTGCGAATAAAATTGTTCAAAACACAGTTTGTCATTCTTGATATAGACTTTGAAATCGTTACGCTCTTCAGTTATCTTCCTGGAGGTAACTGTCAGTTCGCGAAGGCATGTTCACACCTCATTCATATCAAAGCTTTCTTTCATCCACATATCCGAATGGGATACCGTACCCTATAGAAGTAGCGGAAGAGTGAACTACTTTCTGAGTTTAAAAATTTACTTCACTCCAAATTTAAAGATACATCCGTAACTTGCTCAGCGACACTTGCAGTGAAAGCTCATTTGATGGTTCACTTTTTAACAAGTTTTTGTGGCGTACACGAAGTTGTGCTGACAACGACGCTACAAAACATTCCGAGGAGTGGATGAACGCGTTGAGAGGAATGACGTGTGAAACCGCCGTAAGGGTCGTTTACATCCCGCAGTATTACTGCACATGTAAAAAAGTTATGGGGCAGTTGCAAGGAATGAGTTCGCCGTTGTCAAGTATTCCTAGTACAGATTTTCTGTGGAATTTAGTTATCAGTGATAGACGTTGTTCGATTCCAAAACCGTGAGGTCCTTCAAGAACGTTGGAAGGCTATGACTAATTTTTTTCCGAAAAGCTTATAAGAAGTCTAGTTTTTATACAAAGTATAAGTTTTCATTGTGATTACGCTGTAGACGCCGACTTTCATAAGTCATGTTGTGATGATAGACATGCTCCGTTTTAAACAGAAATCCTATAAGAGTAAATTTTGCGTCTCGTTTTGGTAGCAAATACTAAGCTAAGTATGTACTAGCATCACAATAGATGATAGGCAGACAGTTCGAAATATACTGTAATACACATTTCACTTTCTATACAGTATAAATCGGTATAAATCATTCATACAGGTACCTGTGGTATACTTTCTGTATTATTTTGCTAGTTTGCCCGTGTTATTAGCTGGAAACACACTAGAAATAAGGTTTATTGTTTTTACTACTTTGGGTAGCATACTTGCTCCTCGAAGGGGCATGCATAGATATTGAAATGTAGTCGTTCTTACGATAAAAGTACTATGCAGTACTAAGCGACAGACTTTGATCTCTAACAGAGTTTTGGATGGCTTACACTGCAGATCGGGTCCACTGTAGTTATGCTAACAAGTGTCTCATCAAGTATCTCCATAAGAAAGTAGTGATATGAAAAATTATTAAATTGCTATATATTGCTCAAAGACACTTTAACACTAACCGACAGCTTTTATTCAATATAGCCTTCTCCATATTGAATAAATGCTTCGACTTCAATGTATCTTTGAAAGTTTCACAGGAGGCATGAAGCACTTCTTATAGAGTCAAAGCCCATTCTTCAAGTAGCCCACACTTTAAGGTGTCAACTGAATCATGTAGAGTTCTGCACTCTTTACACTCCAAGCTGGACTACACAGAAAAGTTAGATGGGATAAATATAAGGTCTCTTCGAGGGACTTCCTTCTTTGCTCAGGAACGCTGGATGGCTTGCCTGAATCTAGCGTTGAGTCATGTTGCAGCCATGTGATGCAGCCATGTGTTGCAGCCATGTGTTGCAGCTATGTGATGGAGCAGTTTTGATGAAGTGTCCAAGGTGCACTTCCGAAGTGATCGCCCGCATGTCCAGGAAATCAGTTCTGCTTCCACGATGCCAGAAATGTAATGCTGACTGTTAAGTTTGACTCCAGATGGTACAAAAACGAGAGGAGACCTCTCAGTGGTAGTGATCGCAACCCAGATATTGGATATTGTAAATAATGGATTCTGGCATCATAGCACTCGTCTGCCTTCCACTGATCTACCTCTACGCTATCATTCTAACGATTTAGAGTTTACTGAACGTAGGATTACTTTTCACCGGTGAAAACCAAAGTAAGTACATAGTACGCTTTTCTCCAAGAGGTTGAGGAGGTGACGAGTTTTGTCAACTCTCATACACCCTTCAGTTATCAAAAGTTCGTGTCTTTTCTACATTTTCTAAGGGAATACCTTTAGATCTTTTAGAAGTCGACATATTAAAGTCTTGCTAATTACTGCCCTTGTGGCTGATTTTATAGCAGAGCAATGCGGATTTTTTCTTAACTTTTGCCTCGTGGGGTTGATGGGACGTTAAGTTCGAACGGACCATTTTCTCCCTTGACTTGCCGGTTAAATACTTTACCAGTTTCGTATTTTTTATGAATTTCCAACCTGTTCCACGACGAATGTGCTGCTATTGTGCAATGTGTGAATCACTCTCTCTCCTTTTTTATAAAGGGATACGACTAGGTTTCTCTCAACGACCCATTGTTTACTTTAGTTTTGATACACTCTTACTATGGAAATGTAAAATAGAGACAATCTGATTCAAACTGAAGTAAAATCTAATAACTAGGCTAGGAAATCAACACTTTTTATATAATCTCAAAATTGTATTGCCACAATCGCGGCAGACCGTCTATTCTATTCCCCACGCACAGCACAAAATGATCTACAGTTCTGTTGCATCTTTGCAAACACGACTGTTTGTCCAACCAAAAAATTTTCTAAGATGTTAGCCGTCACGTCTGCTAACTTTTAGCTAGATAATCTTGTGAAGTTTTCAACATCTTTCATAATACGGGGTGAATTAGAACTTATAAGGCCGTGTACTTCTCTGTTGTTTACGAAACCACACTAAATACGTTCGAACACTTGGCGGTTTCGGACGCCGTTAAGAAACTGTAATGTGAACATGGCTTAATCTATCTAATACTAAGAATGACCGTCGTGTGTTTATATATATATATATATTTATATTTTTATTTATTAGTTTATATGTTCGGTGTCACGCTCTTAACGAAATAGATAGGCGGAAATTAGCCCAGGTTGGAGGCTCTGGTTGTCCTCTCAAGCTCCATTGAAAGTGATGGGCAGAAAATAGGCCGGGTTGTAGAAAATGGCAAACGTATCTTAAGCAAGGACAGTTGAAATTCCAACAATGAAGACATCGCAATCTTAGTCTGATTTGTACGAGTATTAGCTTCTCCATACATCGAATCTACGGCAAAGTACAGGGCGACCTTATGTCTGAATGCACTTCTTGCATTGCCGAAGTTGAAATCGTAGCACTGAAGATATNAAGCTTCCGTTGGCACTTTCATGCTTCTTGATTCGTAGTTTCTTCCCACAGATGATTTCGTTGCATGAGCTATTCTTCCCACTTTGATGCAATTGTCAACGAAACCGACGAAACATAAGTTTTCACGGGCAGTAGATAATTACTTCTTCTAGCTTACTGTTTTCCTCTGCCGAAGCAGTTTTCTCCTCATGGGTCAAAATTTGAGCACCTCAAGTGAAACAGATATTTGAGGTGGACAGACTTTATCAACGGTATCTTTGCTACAGAGCGAACACATTGTATATAAGCTGCTATTTTATTTAAGTTTGTTGAAGTGTTTTACTCAATATTTTACTTCTGCCTGTCTATATAGAAGTCCTAAGGATGACAGCACGACAAAGGATCAATGAAGAAAAGAACAAAATTAAGAAGTAAATGAGGGAAGAGGAGATTCCGCACCGGCCTAGAGGCATTAGGCAAACGAATAGGTTATTGCGTGAATTTTTCACGCACGTGTCCACTAGCATAAAAATACTATATATGTATGATACACTGTACCTCGATATTTTTGCAGATGCAGTGAAGTTGTCGCTGGCGGTGATCACTTACATCGTACTTGTGGGCTTTTCGCAGGTGAGAAATAGGCCTATCATCGTAGGATGAAAAAATTGACAGATAAAATGAACTTAAAAAATGGGCAATTAAGCAAGAAAAGGTGATTCTCTCATACTGTATAAATACAAATAATATTATAATTGCTGAAATAGGACGAGATTCAAATGAGATGAGGTAAAGCTAGCTTTAAGTAAAAAATAGTCTTCTAAAATGTTAATAACATATTATTGTAACTCTACACAAGTGACTCGTTCAGTCACAAAACAACGGCAAGTAAGGAATGTTTGCTGGCAGCCTACCACCAGTGTTTACGTTATTTTGTTGCTAATTTCGTTAAGTTTTTCTTGCTTATGCAAACATTGAGTAAATAAAAAATTTTCTTCTCGTTAATATTTTATCAAGCGTCCGAGCTGATAAACGATTCTGAATATACCAAGGACTGTAAGAGTATCTTGAATTTTCCCGTTTAGTCATTCCATCCAAATTTTCTACTCTCGCGTAAAAAAATATCGTATTGTGAATGACTAACAGGTACGGAACCGCTACAAAAAATAAATAAATAAATAAATAAATAACTGGAGCAGCAAGGAAAAAAAAAAACATTGGCACTGTACACAACAGTAGCAGTGGATCAATTAAAGGGACTTACGTACGTATTTTAAAACGCAAAGAACAAGCATAACGATCCACAGAAGAACTACAATTATCACCCGTGAACGAAGTGGGAGAGGTGATAATGTTTTCGTTTAAGAATGAGGTATGTATATATTTATATGCTTCTGTATATGTATACATTTATTTCTCTGTTCACGTAATAAGTGGTCGAAGGAGTTGAGCAATGTTCATTATTTCTTACAGGGAGTCAGGTGGGCTGCCCTCGATGTGATCCATGCAGAAAAAAGAACTAGCTTGGCCGTAAAAAATGATGGCCATGAAATTTGCTGTCCATCCAAAAACAGGTAGAAGGAGTTGAGCTATGTTCATAATTTTGTGCAGGGAGTCTGGTGGGTTGCCCTCGAGGTGACCCATGCCAAAAATTGGGATTTGCTGGCCATAAAAAATGACGGCGATGAAATTTGCTGTCAACCCAAAGATAGGTAGAAGGAGTTGAGCTATGTTCCTAATTTTTTGCATGGGGTCTGGTGGGCTGTCCTCGATGCGGCCCATGCCAAAAAACTAGGATGAGCTGGCCATTAAAAATGACGGCGATGAAATTGGCTCCCACGCCGGGTGATGGTGTTACGGTACGAGGCGTTGTAGTTGGTTAGACGAACTGGACGACAGCATCCCTATAGTGTACGGTATTCCTACAATATCAGGCATCTATTGAGATACTTGTTACTGTAAGTTTGGCCTGAAAGTGTATCTGTTTCTTCCATTCCACTAATTGTCTATTTCACTGTAAAAATAGGGATTTTTCTCTTCAAGAGAACAAACTACATCCGGGCCCGTAACACATCACACATATTAACAGCTAGCCTTGTCTCTCCATCTTGCTGTATGATTGTCCATCTGTTCAGAAACTCAGAACTTGTCAAGTGAATAACAAGAATTGACGAGGCTGTAAAAGCATCAAATTTCCACAAAAGGGGTATGTATTTAGGCTGGGTGATAAATTATTACATAATTCAGAAAAATTGTCGAAATGTCTTAGTAGTGTGCGTGCTGATCGGAAATTGCTAATATTCAGAGAGAATATTTTTGGGAAGCGACGAGATAATTAACTTGCAAATGCAGCACCTGGTTGTAGACCGTCATCAGAAGTTAGCCGTGCTACGATATAGTGCAATTGAAAACGACAAAGCTGTGAATAGGAATACGGAGGAACTAAGGATCTGAGAAATATCTGCATATTTCGTTAGTAAAAATAAATACTAGCAAGTCTGAGAAGGAGGCTGGCTCAGTGAGTTATGAGTAATTCGGTAATGGTACTAATGTCAGTGAAACGAGACTCAGCGTTACCACGACTCGTATGGCAATGCAATCCAAGAGTAGTACGTACGACCATGTAGGATATGCTCTCTATGTTTTCTTAAGCGACGAAAACTGCCTTCTCTAATTTTTTGGTTGAGTTGTGTTGTTATGCATAGTGGTGGCTGCATTTGCTGTGGAAACTGAGGAAGGTCAAAGTCTATAAGCAGGTCCTTCTTCCACCAGATGTTGAGACTCCTCACGTCAGAGCTCTTCCCAACGTCAGTCCGAGGACTTGGAACTTCTTTGGGCAACTTCATGGCCAGTTTGGCCTTCAATGTCCCACCCCTCGTGTCCGCTACAGTTGTAAGTATCTACGTATTATGTCAAATTTCAAGGTTTATATCCAATTCGAATTTGTTGCTGACACGTACTGTATCAACTGTAATTTTAAGCTTTGCCTCTAATGCGCAGCTAATAAAGTCATATGCCATTCAAACAACATTCAATTTTCAATCAACTTCAGTATCCAGCTTATATTTTTGACTGCCAGTCAACTCACTGTACGTTTCGTCTTCAATATTCAGCCCCCACATTTCCACGAATATTCCACCTACCGCCTTTAATGCTCAGCTACCACATGACCACCGGTATTCCACCTACCTGTTGTCATAGTCAGTCTCATTCATTTCTGTTACGTAATCTCTAGATTCATATGGAAGCCGTTTCTCTTCCCTGCTCTAAAGAAACTATGCAGAGTCCGGAGAGTCCTTGGACTTTTTCTTTTACTCTAAAAACACATATTCTTATACTTTTTATCAGTAAAACAACTAAATATGTTAAGGTATTTATAACGTAGCCGTAATTTCCTGGTATGCTCTTAAAATTTTCAATTTGCGTTTCAAAAATGGGTAAACTAGAAGCTTTCATACAACTCCATTGCGCGGGAAGAACCAACTCTTTCTTTAGATCATTCAGCTTTGTAAGTGGCCAAACCGACAGTCTGCCATGCTGCCTAGACATTTACCGCAAGTTGATACTGATCTGAGGATCCTCCAGGACGTGGGAGACCTCGATCTCTTCGCACCAAATAGATGGTTAAAGCGGAGCGTGAGAAGGTGGGGAGAAACCCAAAGAGGTCCATTCGAAAGTCGGCAAAAGAGGTGAATGTGAGCAACATGTCAATGAGCAACATTGTTAAAAATGAAGACTCATCAAAAGCTCACTTCTCTTCAAACGCAGAAGAGACTTGACAGAGCAAAACTTCTTCACGGTAAGCTGCAGTATGTGTCACGTGATTAGGGGAGTAATTTTTTCCGACGAAAAACCATTCACAGTTGAGGCCCAACTCAATTGTCACTTTGGCAGAATGTTGGCAGAGTTCGGAGGACATTCCTAAATCTGTGACAACTTTTTATCACTGTTGAAAACCGTCCTCTGTGATGGTGTGGGCTGCAGTCTAAAAGACTTGGATATCCCCTCTGATTTTTGTGAAAGAGAGCATAAAGATTCACGTACACTGCTACCTAGAGAATGCTTTGGTTCCAGTATTTATTGAGATGAAGAAAAAGTTAAAATATGAGACTTGCCACCTTCCCATTCCTCAAACACACCCAGGAATCCTGTTCTGGTCAGTTTCGGAAGTATTGGAGCAAGAAAATGTGGTCTACTTCATCGCCAGATTTAATCCCAAGGGATTTCTCCGTATGGTCACTGTTGGAGACACGGATGTACTACTGTATGTTCAAGTGTTGATGCTCTCAAGTAGTGTCATAAGAAGGACTGGGCCAAAATACTTCAAAGAAGTTTCGCGTATTTGTGGAATGTTTCCGTCAAAGACATATGGATGTAGTTCTGGCAAAGAGGGACTTTATTGAAAAATAGTTTTGTTCGTCGATTCTCAGATCTACAAATTAACTTTCTGACTGGTTCAATGTTCTATTATAGAACTTTTTGTATTAATAAATCGCTTTTCATTAAGATTGAGGACTTTCTGGTCCAGCTCTAGAGTTTTTTATTTGCAGGAACACAAGGGTCACTAATATATTCCATTCTTTTATTATCGAATACGATATCGTCAACTCTCCAGTATCTCACTTCACCAAGTGATCTACGCATATATTTAGAATCTGTGTTAGTGATCTCTGCACACTGGGTCATTTCCGACACAACCTTCCGCTGGTGCTCTTCCATTGTCCTCTTATCTGTTGCCACTGGCAAAAAAAAAAAACTGTTAACAGTTCAAGGCTTATGGTAGAACGTTTAGTGCTGGCTTCCAATTGCGGTGTCCCTATGCATCGTGAACAAGTCCAACAGGCATCGCACCTCAATTGCCTTCCTGGTCTGAAATATCGAAACCCGCAGTGGAAGGATGCTAGGTACTGCGCAGTGCGCATGCTTCCTCCAGCAGACGGAATCGCCTCCCCGCCAGGCTATATGAATTCTTACTATACTTGGCTGGCGGGCACAGCATTCTTCGCGCGCATACCTTATTGTGGGGCTACTGAACCTGTCTATAGAAATGGAAACTTTTCGAAAGGGGGGGGGGCGTTATCACAGAAGCCTTCCGTCTCTGCCGACATGGCAGTCATAATCTCAGATTGAAATCAGCCATTCACCCCTTTGGGGACTGTAGGGTATCGATATGCTGCATGAACCAGTGCATAAGGATTTTCCAGATGGGGTGGACTGTCAAGTTAACTTATCTTCACCTTTAAACCAATAATAACCATGTTTTACGAAATTGTCACGAAAAAAATTACATGAAACAAATTGAGAAATAGCAAATCACTAAAAAAAGTTACGACACAATTTATGAAATGAAGACAGTTAATACGCGATCAAAGTCATGTGTTGTGCACATAATTATACGGCGGCCGATGTAGTTTATCTTCTGTCGTCTCCCCCTATACCTGCGCATACATTTTCATCCATGAACTAAGTAGTCACGTTTGACCTTGATGTTTTTTTCCATGTGTCTGTCTCTTACTTATTATTTTAATTCTAAGTCATCACTCTGCCATCATTCGAGCCTTTCATTTTGTGTATACCGCTGTACTTACAACCACTAAGGAGAGCATATTTTCGAGGGCGTTTATTAGTCTCTTTTTGTATCTCTGTCACCAAGATAACTCTAAAAGTTATGGATAGATCTTGATGAGATTTACAGGGATTGTTAGCTTTGTTACGATCAAGGAGTTATTATTACTCCCTGGTTACAAGGAGCAAAAGACCAAATTTTCTTGGCGAGTTGAGCTGTGTGTCCGTTTGTTTGCTTTATGATCATTTTTATTTTTGTGTTTGTCAGTAACATAATCCAAGAAGCTTTCAATGGATCTTCATGAAATTTATAGGAATTCTTAGAAATGTTAAGAGGTACAGATGAAGAACTTTCTGTGGCGATCTGTTCGCCCGTTTATGCGTTGTCTACATGCACGTTTGTCTTAATGTTTGTCAGAATATAACTGGAAATGCCATTGACGATGTTCAATAGACTTACAAGAACTGCTAGGAATGCGTAGAGACACAAACAAGCAAACTCTGATGATGATAAAAAGGAAATCTTGGATTGAGGATCATTTTGACTTTTATTAACCTTGTGTTGTCTGGCAGAGGTATGCGCTCTAAGAGGACTGCTCTTGTTAAAAAGGATTTTCAAAATTAATAATAAAAAAAACGTTACGACTATGGTGCAGACCGTTAAGCAGTTATTACCATTATATCATTGCAAACTGATAACGATGCTTGTCTACACACTGCAAAAACCTCTAAACCTCTGATCTGCCGGCATGACACCTACATCATAATTGGCTGTTTCATTAAAATACGACGACGTCTCGTATCAAGAAGATAATATTTTGGACTGCAACCCCGAAGAATACTTTCGATATCAACGGTAAAAAACGTTCAATATTTTAGCATCTACTATTCTCTCACAATTTCTATAGCTCAATAATCAGCGCTGGTTCTTGGCTTCCAGTCGTCAGACCAGCTGTGGGTGCCATTGGTTGTCAACATCGGCCTCTGCCTGACGAGTGCCGCGCTGGTTCTCTTCCTGCCAGAGACGCTGAAGAGGCCGCTCCTGCAGACGGTGGACCAGCACGTGTGGTACACCCAACACCGCGACAATGTCATGCCACTTTCAATTGGAAGGAAAGAACCCATAGAGGAACATCTGCTTTATGAATGATGTCTGTTTGTGCGCAGGCACTAGTCGAAGAGCTTGGCTCCGAAAGCTATTTCATGAAGACACTACCCAGCACGAGTCTGTTTGCAACCATAAGTAAAAGTAGAAATGCTGTTGGAGCATCAGAATTTGTTTGCGCGGATAACCAGTATGACCAATTGTGTTGAAATTGTACTGATAATGGATGTGCATGCTCGATCATATGGCAGCACACGTGTTGGCAAGGCTTAGGTGGGATAATGTGCCGATACAAGCATATTCTGGCTATTTACCAGGCCCTATTTGTAGCAGGAAAACTATGTGAAACCTGCGAATACGTACATTCTGGATTGCAGTAAGAATGGTAGGGACAACGAGGCTTACTGATCTCCGTACAAGCTTGACCAAACAATGGCTGAGTATTTCAATATTGACAAAAGAAGGCATACATAACGAGTAAAACTAAATAATCTCTGCATAAATTTTACTGAATTACACTGGAAATTTTCCTGCAAAAACAATACTCATCGTCATGTTCAAATAAGAAGCTCAACGATAAGATGATAACTAATTCGCTGCTGCTGATTCATTCGTAATACCAGCCCTATCGGAAAGAAAATCCAACACATGTGCCAGATATTGTACTCGCATGGCCCTCAGCCAGCGAGTACTGTTTATAAATTAACCAAAGCTAATTGGATTGAGATGTTAAAGTGGAAAAGCAACCACTGTAAACCAACACATTAACATTAAGTTT
>LQNS02278145.1:10499492-10512278 GCA_001587735.2 Parhyale hawaiensis
CAGAAGACTACCGCATCGCGTATAAGAACAGCAACTCGGGAAAGAAGAGGAAGAGAAGAAGAAAGTCAAAGACAGCAGGAGAAAGGTAGGACGCAAAGTAAATAGCGCAAGCGTGGAAAATTCCTATGAGCTGACAGAATCTGCGCGGCATCGCCCGCATCTCCCTCATTGCCAAACTTTGTACAAAGCCCTAGCTACCTGCACAAAAAATACGCACGCGCAGTAAACAAATATAATATACACGTAGGAAGAATCAAAATTCAGCGAAAAAAATAAAATTGGGCATTTAACTTATAACTGTTCTACAGCAGACGTACTTTACAGTAATAAACATTAAATCTATTAAAGCCTTCACAACAATATAGCAGTCTACACGCTGAGGCTATATACATCATAGACTACACTTAGGCCGTTGATCCTTGGCGTCACAGCCACTGGACGTCGCCATGACTACGTTATCTCGCGGTCGCTGCAGCAAACTTATGATCATATGATATTTCTGTTCATTCTAATCTTCAAGATCGAAAGCAGTCGAAAGTCGAAACAAAGTGAGTTCGAATAGGTCGTTCAAAAAAAAAAAAAAAAAAAACTGAAGCGTTACATTAGTAAATGTGGCAGGTTAGTTAATGGCAGTTTTGGACTTGTTGCATATTGCCTTGCCGTGTGTCAGGGTGGGAGATGGTGAACGTGTTGAACAATCACGTTCCAAATACCCGCCCATACAGAGCCCAAATTCGTCAAGCGTATAAGCTCACCAACTGTAAGGTATTCCCGAATGTAAAGACTCAACTCGTCCAGAGACAGCAACGCTCAAGTTGGGCGCGGCTGCCACTGGACGAGGCCTAAACAAATGCGTCTTTAGGTAACAAGGTTCCATGTATTCGCCAACATGTACTGGAAACAGCAGAGACCAGAACATATCACGGGGCCCAAAAGAGGAAGGCTACAAAAGAAGGGTAGGTTCGGTACGATTCTGCAAACTATATTACAATCTACACCAAAAAAGCACTTCACAAACTGTGAACGTTTGATACGACTTAAATTAAGTTACCTTATTACAGTGAAAATACGTAGGTATCTATTACCTGCACCTTTGTATTAAACAATTTTTATTGTTCTCGTGCCAAAACATCACATTCCGCAGTAGCTAAACCGGAAGCGTATAATGTCAACTACACTTCAGGTTGCAAACAAGGCTATATTTTACGGGGAACTTAATTTAGGTCAAGCGTTATTTGCGTTCAAGAGCGTAAGAGCACCTCCGCATGTGTGCTCATACCGGGTTTTGTAAAAGTTATGTTACACTTCAAGTTACATGTTTGTGGTCGGTTTTAAATGGTGAATTTAATTGTTTGTGACGCTAACTTAAATTTGATCCTTTTTAGGCAATTTTCACTTGGAATAGTGGTGAGATGCACGTGCTCCTCAATGGAAGTAAAACGAAGCGAGACATCCGCTCTCCCCCTGCGCGGGTCGCGGCAAGTCCGACATCGAGGTCGAAACATTATGGAGGCGTGTTGCTCGGATGTAGACACACAGTGAACCTAAACGAGGTTGAACCTTGAGGTCATCACCTTCCTCTGTCTATTTAGGACTTTGTAGACTGTTATCCGTCAGGCATACAGCCTTATGGTGACGTCTGTCTCGTTGTGGCCCCCGCGTGGAGGAGAGCCAATGTCTCAATTCTCTTTGCTTCCATAGAAGCTCACTTGCACCTCACTAATACATATTGCTAGTGAAAACTGCCTAAAACGGATAAATATTAAGTTTGTGTCGCGAATAATTATATTTACTACTTGAAAAACTGACCACAAACATGTAAAATGAAGTGTAACAGAGCTTTTGCAAAACCCGGTATTACCGGAATATTCAAGGACCTAGCGCACAATGTTCCTCCGTAACATATTTCCCCTTGAAAACGCCAGATTTAGGACCTCCCCTAACGCCATCATAGAGTTTTTCGCAATCCTTACGCCGTGATCGCTTTTTTACATGAAAATGGATTGATGAAATTTACCGTATGCTAGGTTTCCGTCGTAATTGTATGAACGACAAAAACCGTTCACACCTATGGAGAAAAACTAGCGCTTGCTTTTTATTATTAATTTGCATATCGACGTACGTCCAGTGGCTGCGGCGCAAGTCTCGACCACCACGTCCCCCGCACCATCTCAGCATAGCTGCTCAACTAATTCTACATAGCAAGTATAAATATTGCGAATGAAGAGTCTCTAAACAATGGAACACAAAGAAACATTAAGCTTAAGCGAGAGAAGAGTATAACAATACGAGAATACGACAAAATACCAAAAAAGTGAACTGAATTTGAAATAAATGATACATACAGTATGGAGTCCTATGTATGAAGTGTGCATTTGTGTTACACAGAGGCACCAACATACAACACAAGCGTTGTTATTTTGGTTAATAAAATACTTGTGTTGTATAAGTGCAATGCAGTGAGGTGTGTGAAAGAAGACGAATCCACTGCCTTTGAAAATAGTTAAACGACCTTCACAGTGGAAAATTATGTCTTGCAGGAGCGAATTTTCAAGAGTTTATAAAATATATCGTGTTCGCCATAACTCATCAGTATTTTCACTGCATAAAAAGGGTAAAATTGAAAACACTACCTATCGAGTGGCTATTGAAAGAGATGAACACAATTTCAGAAAGAGACACAATCAAGAGACAATGAACAAGACGAAAAAAGAAGGCAAAGTGATAATCAGGAAAATGGAAATGGTAGGAAGCAAATTGGGTACCGACGCAGGAAAAACCACAATACATGAACGTGTATTTAACACAGATGTACACTTCATGCTTAACAATAACATATAATATACACAACAATTCGCTAACAGCAGTAGTAAATGGGCTCGCAAACGCAGCGATTCTAAGTTGCTTTACGCCGAAGGTCAAACGTTTTATTTCAACGTTTTTGCGGGAAAGTTTGGATATGATGGGAACCGCACCTTCGAGTAAGTGAGTTCCGAGTCTCAAATTTTTTCCTCAGGGAGCAACTACTGGTCGAACACGACGCAAAGTATCTCCAAAAGACGAAAGAAGAAAAGAGGAGACACACAGAAGAAAGAGACACTCATACGGAAAGCTTCTCCGAGGCCCCCTACACGGGAGCAGGAAGGAGACCCGTAAGATAGGTCACCTCCTACCATCGGTCACCATGGCTACATCGAGCTCCCCTCAATCATATCCAAAAACGTGAACTTTTTATCTAAAACAAAAACACTTCACGAAATCCTCACCTCTATTAGAGCTCATGTGGTGTATCAGTTGTTAAGCACTGAAGTCAGTCGGGGCCATCGCTCGGGCGTTTTAGGGTTAGCATGCGTGCTGACACCCAATGCCTGCATTTCGACACACATTCATCAGCAAATTAGCAGAACACTCCGAACGCTGGACTCAAGTAACACCATTAAACTACTGGCGGTGAGCTGACCGCTACAAAGACCAAATGGTAACGAAGCGGGCACGTCTTCACGGTCATATCCACCCATTACCGCATAACGTAAAACTTTCATTGCTCGTAAGATGAGTCCTGTTAAATACCATCCAGAAAGGCGGGTAGTAGGCGTAAATGAGTTAAACTGGTTACAAAGGTGAATATGCTATAACCACAAGAGAACACCACATCAGAACTTTTCCTTGTAGCTACAATTGCATTCTTCGCTAAGCCGGTACTCCTGTGACGTAAAGGGTTACGTACCGTAAGTTCATGATTTAATTTCATTAAAAGGTGCAGTTTAGTATAAAGTGAGGGGACTTTAACAAGAACGACGATTGACGAACTTTTTTCAAATACGCTCCTTTAAAAATAACAGCTGTTGCGGGAAAGAAAATCTTACGCTTTTATATATCATTTGTAAAGACACACATCAGCAAAACAACAAATGAGGTATAGCTAGAGAACCTAAAAAAAGACACAGAAGACGGACACATACAGAAGTTAGAGAAATCGTACAGTTTGCATGATAATCGATTATGATACATAAGTGTATTGGGCATATATTAAAGTACTTTTTGGAGAGTTACACAATCGAAGGAATAACTCAACATTCCCTGTATCATGCTGGTTAGCGTGTTATGCTTACAACACCAACTAGCTAAAGTTTGCATAGTGTCACTGTTCTTGTGAATAGTAACAGAATTAATGCATTGAGAATAGTGTCAAGACTTCAAAAGAGCACTTGCAATTCATAACAAAGAAAAGTCAAGATGCGCAGTTGGCATATTCACTCCAGACCTTGGGCCCACTGGACAGCCGTTTCAGATTTTGCTGACTGTAAGGACTGTAAGCAAATGCAAATAGCAATGACTTTTTGTTGATATCAAACTTGTAAGCATAAATATTCAACTGACTACAATCTTTTCACTTTTTATCAATAATCAGAACCTTGGCATGTTATAAAGCGAGACTCCACCACGATCTGTTCAAAGTTTAAGCGTTTCAATTTTGACATAAAAATCGAATGAACTTTTTGGTGAAGCAACTACCTGTGTACAAGGAAATATACAGTCGCATCGCACCTAAGTTTCAATCGCGCTTATGTTGTGGGATTGGAAGCGTAAAAATACCGATAGTATTGTTAACCTCATAAGGACCACGGTCCTTCCTAAAGGACATTTCAAACAATGCCGTTTACGAGAAACCAACATTATAGTTAGTCTTTATCGTGTTCATCTCGGGGTCTTTGCTTCCTGTATAGCTATAGGAAACTTTTAGCATTTGGCGACGTTATTTGCCT
Source organism: Parhyale hawaiensis (assembly GCA_001587735.2). NCBI lineage: Eukaryota > Metazoa > Arthropoda > Malacostraca > Amphipoda > Hyalidae > Parhyale > Parhyale hawaiensis. Next base: position 10,504,259 of record LQNS02278145.1, read on the forward strand.
TTTATGTCGCTCACTTGCAGCGAACAAAAAAAAAAGATAAAATACAGTATACACAACTGTGTCAAGATGGACTTGAGACATATGGGTTCAAAGCGAAACGTGTAAGAAAAGAAAATGTTCGAACACAGAACACAAACAATAACAGTGCAACGGAGACGAGAGAGCGCGTGAAGAAAAATGTCGATAAGTCCAAGTATTTATTTTTTCGATGCCATTCATCAAGCACGACGATCGATACAAACAAGAGCCAATTCTGCACAGACCAAAACACAGACAAACACGAAGTCAGACAGCGATTGGTCAACCTGGCACAAACACTCTGAACTGCTGACCAACACAAATATGGTGTCCACCAGACTGCGTCAAACAGTTAAGCAGATTCCAACATTTCAGCAGCCGAACACGGACATTGCAGCAGACACGCACAAACCCTGCAATAATTTGCAAACACTGCAGTGGGACGCAAACAATCGCTGTACCGTTGACATAAACACGACAGTCCGTAACTAAATTTCTCACCCAGTAGAAAGCGCTACAAAAATCGTAGCTAACAAATGCTGCTCCGTTCAGGATACAAACAGGCACAGCACCAAGCAAATAAACAAACAAACAAACAAACAAACAAACACTGAACTTGGAAAGCTACAGGAAAAAGCGACCAACACTGTAAACGCCAGCAACTCAGCTACAAACACGGCGTCGCAAAAGATCCAGACAATTACAGTATGACGCATACACGTACACCACCCCCCTCCCAACGATTGTACTAATAAAGACTGTCGCACTAAATTGAATATAATATTGTCATAAGTAAACGAGGAGAACTCCTCGCAGCACTCAGAGTCAGCCCAAAATTAGATTCCATGAGCACTTAGGCTGTTCTTACCGAACCGGCGTCTCCTGCCGCTTGCCTGGCACCGCTCCACACCAGCTGGTGAAGATACACGCTACCGCCGCTCCACAGATGTGGTGTTACTATGTATTGTTTTAGCACATTAGCTAAAGACTCCATAGTGATATGTTGCGTTACTATTGTATGTAATATCAGTAGGAGTATGAAATTGGAAACAAGCAAATTGGGCACGAAAGACAGGCGTCCCGAAGGCCTAGCTAATGGCTAAGGTAACTTATAGGATGCTCTTGGGGGCGGTGCTCCCCATAACATAGAATAGGCGAAGCGCTCAAGTAAGATGTGGTATTATCATTGTATAAATACATAAATACAAGCTTCCGTATCAATGCGACGGTTTTCACAAGAGGAAAAGAAGAGGCCGTGTGGTATGTCAAGGAATACAAGGAACAAACGTACGCAAGACGGTGCAGAAGAACAGCGCGCAAGAACAGAAGGGGACGAGTAGAACAATTATCGGAGGTGAGAGCAAAAAAAAAAACCAAGCACATTGAACACAGAAGAAAAGAGGTAAAGGACTAAGACAGGATAAGGTAACATATGGCAGCCTAGGGGGCACGTGATTTTATTATATTGCTTGAGGATTATGTTCACTTTTAGAACATGAATAATGTCTGACTTTTCCCAAGTTTATTATCGTATTTCTAGCTCTTCTCTCAAGATGACAATAATAAAGTTAAATACGATTAATTTGCTACTACCCCTTAGCGTAATGTGCCCAACTTCAAATACCAATTCAAGGCAACTACAGCACGTAGCAGTACTAAGTACTATAATCAAAATCAGCCTTCCCTATACGCCATTTCCAAATTATGAACTATCTGCAATGGCGCATCATACAAAACCGATTATCCTATTTTTTAAAAGCAGCACCTAGCAAATTCCAATGCCAGCTGCTCCAAACATTTCCTGCGGTTTTGGACTAGCGGCCGTGACGAAGATTTAAGCCCTGCAAGAAATACGAACGCTCAGGCAGACAATTCTCAATGACAGAGAGCCACAGAACTACTGTCTGTCGACCAACACGGCACCGTCAAGAGAAACAAATCATAGAAACATATTAGGGAATCTCGAATGCGCAACATGAAGTTTTTCAACGAATATAATTCGACCGTTTCTAGGCAAATCAATCAATATCTGCGTAGATTGGGGAATTACATACAACCCTAACGTGGCAATTCCCGTAAGAGAACACAACTTGAAGAAAAAAAAAAAGAGATTCAGATGCACATCATTAAGGGTCGCATGCAGTCTTGATGACAATCATGAGAGCCTCAATCCTACACACATATACAACAGCGTAAAGAATGCACATGAGACAGCTGCAAAAGAGCGATGATAATAAGTCCCAATGAGTCTGTACTTTGGCACTGGAGAGTACCTAATCGTTCAATTGTACACGTTAAGTTTCTGAATCGTACTGACCAACGAGAGGTAACGTAAACACGCATTTGTTCAAATTTCCTCGCCAACATCTTCGGCGAGTCTTGTTTTCCTGATTCATCTGCCTAACGTAAAAACTAGAACAGTAATGATCGATAGCTACTCTGAAACGCTAAACAATGAAATACACGCGACGGCTGCGCAATCGGGGTAACAGTAAGTGGAAATTTACTGTACTACAACTCGGCTTCAAAATGAAGACCAAGTAACAGCGACAGCAAACCCAAGCACTGGCAGAAGAGCTGGAAACCTGGCGACGGGTCATTGCACCTTTCAGACTTGTATATTACGAAAAAATACAACTTTCCCGATAGACGCACGAGTATTTTTATTGTTACAGTGATGCTTTTATCGAGCACAAAAATTCTTAAATTCTTAGGCAACGCACAATACCGTTAAAATAAAAGTAATTTATAAATAAACCCTTGACGCTTTTGACTCACGAATTCGCTGCATTGAAATATCGTACAAGAACCTGAGGGAGAAAATTCTACTGATCTCTTAAGCGCATCAGTTTACCACGCGGTTGAAAGTTTCAGCATTCAACGGTGACACCTCTGACTGCTGCACGTCACGTTCCTACTGAATTCAATTTTCCAGATTGTGTCAAGTCTAGAAAAGAAAAAAATCTTTCGGGCGACAAGAGAAGAAGCAAAAAATTGGAGCAATAGTTTCTCTTGCCGCCCACTGTGTCCGATGGAAATATTGCGGTTCCTTAGAGTATATATTTTTAAATGGGACGGTAAACTGACAGCAGAAAATCTCTAACATTGCGAACTTTTCCCTCCCTGCTGAAAGTTTCCGAATGCAAGCGCACTTACTTAGTTATCCCTTTAGCGTCAACTGTTGCCGCAACGCGGGATAAGACGGTTGATGAGTCGTTCCAAAGACAGGTATACACAATAAATAAATCGTTCGTATTATATGCATATTAATTCGGATTACTTTCATGCTTTCAAAATATTAAAAATTCAAAATTCTCCTCCCTTTATGATAAAATGAAACTCACTGCAGCCCTTCTATTCAAAATTAAAACCTTTCCTTCATCACAAAGCGACTATATTGGCTTCGAAACATATCTCGAGTTTATCTGTGCAAAGTTCTAATTAATTTAAAATAATTCAGCGGAAACATAATGCTATTTTTGATCAATTATAATAAAACAAGATACTGTATAATATTAAATTTACGTATTTACGTAAAAAGGTAAACTATACAGGAGTTAAATATCTCAAAACGTTCAGCAACGAAAAAAATCCAAAATCAAATATAAATTATTGTATAAATTGAAAAGTATACGAGCAACTTGAAGTTTTTGGTGTACGCGGTCAATCTTTTATCCTACTAATATGAATGACTCTCATAAACTTGACGACTTCTTTCGAATCTTCAAATGACTCCCAAATGCGACTTTTTTAAAAGTCTTATTAATTTAAACATTTTATTTCCAATAACCCCTGCAGATAAAGTCGCAGCTTTTAAACGTTTTTCAACAATTCGTCGAGTTTTTTTTACAAATCCCGAACATTTCACGCATATCTCCCGGCCGACAAAATCACGAGTGCGTTAAGACTATGCGTATCTTGAAGTGCAGTTCCTAAACAATGCGGGAAATATTACGCAAGATTCAAAGGCGTAGGTATGCATATCACTGCAGTCTGTGATGTGTAGCTCATGCGGTAAATTTATCCATTTCCTATCACATCCAATCAAAGTACAAGTCTCGCAAGTTCCAACACACACTTGCAATATCCAAAGGGCGCGAAGCACGACACTGGACTCAATGCTGCAAAAAGAATAATTTTTTCTACTCCTCCAAAATCCATGAAATTTGACCCAAATCCAGCATGTTTCATATACACTTGCTACCTCGTGAAGGCTCGGCAAGTCACTATCATGCACATTTCCTGCTGCAATTTGCCCGCTTTAGTGTCACTCTCCCAAATTCAGCAATTCTATCAAAACCCACCAGTTTCGCACACACTGGCCTGCCCGTAAGGGCTCAGCAAGTCAACGCGACGACTGTACGTATCGTAACAATTCCCTATCACTCCCAACAATTCACAACATCGGACCAAAACCCAGTCAGTTTCACACACACTTGCCAGCCCGCAGAGGCGTCAGGACGTCGCTCGAGTCCGTGATGTGTTCGGAGGAGTTCAGTTTGACAGGCCGAAGTTTCTGAGCCTCTTCACAGGTGATGGTGGCGGCAATGTCGTACTTGGCGCTGTGGTAGCGGCGCCAGTAGCGCAATGCCAGTACCGCCACGATGGTTATGGTAGCAGCCAGCGCCAGTACTACCAGACATATCGAAGAGATGTCACCTGAAAGAGAAGAACTATCGTTAATTACGACCCAAATCTAAAGTAACATACAATAATGAAATGAAAGTGAGACAATTTTAGCGGGAAACATGGAGAACCCACGACTTACGGTAATGACAAAATTATACCATATTGGTGACGAGGAAAAACCTAGTACAGAGAGAACCGTCCTCGAAGTAATGTATTGAATACACTCAACTGAAAACACACGGGGCTCACACTTGTTGGAAACGCATGGCGAAAGGGGTTGCCAACCATACTGGCGTACTGCTTTCCAACTGTCCAGTACTTTCGAAGTGTTCGCAAGGGGTTCGAAACTACCGTTCGTAACGTGTTGGCAATGTCGTTGGAAACTCCTTCCGAAAGGCCTGATGGAAAGCCCCATTCACACTGTCTTCCAACACCGTTCGCAACAGCATTTGTAGAAAATTGGTCTGGAGCAATTTGCTACCTGCTGTCGTGAAGTTTTAGTGTGGCATGTACATCAAAAAGGGAATTTTTATTTTTCACCTCTTCCCTAGTTGTTGGTTTGTGGTGACCCTTCATGCTGAAAATCACAGGCTACAGGGGTGACAGCCTCGGGCAGTGCGCTCAGTGTTGCCAGATATACGGATAAGTCAGGGTATGTACGGATTTTTTGTATTCAATACGCATAACTGGATTTTGTAGGAAAGTTTTAGCTAATATACGGATATTTTGGGATCTATAACGTAAAACCCAAAATACAATCTAATTCACGGGACTAATATTAACTTAAAAAGCTAAACATTCCGGCCCTAAAAAAGTGTTAACCTTTACTTTGGTAGAAGCCAGTGTGACACTAGGCATTTCACGGTGGAGTACGCATGAAGCTAATATATAAGTTACGTGAATAGCTTTTTATGATTGTTATGCGCAAGCTCATTGCTATGAGTAGCTTATTCGAAATTTTATTTATTTGTTTTACCCTAATGATTGCCCCTTATTGGTTAGCATTAAATAAAGGGTGTTTCATTACAACGGACCGGAGTTACCAGTAAAGAAAACAGTGTTATTGGAGGAAATTTATTGATTTCTCTATTGTTTCATATTATGTGATTCATGGCAGTTATGTTTGAAAAATAATATTGCCAAAATGTCTGCCGAGGCTTCGGCGGCACACCTCCAAGCGATGGTCAAAATTTTGATGTCGCTCTGCATAGTTGGCCCTCGACCTCACCAACATGACTTATTATTTTATCCTTCAGCTGTTGCACTGCTGTTGGCTGGTTGGCATAGACCTTACTTTTGAGATGACCCCAAAGGAAGAAATCTAAAGGCGTCAAGTCGCACGATTGTAATGGCCAAGTGACTTCGCTGTTTTGAAATATAATACGACCTGGGATCTTCTCTTTCCATAAAGCCATCGTTGAATTGGCTGTGTGGCATGTGGCGCCGTCCTGTTGGAACCACAAATCTTCAACATCCATAGCATTAAACTCAGGCCATAAAAATTTTGTTATCATGACACGGTATCGCTCGCCTGTCACCGTAACAGAATTCCCGGAAATCAACTATACAGAGCGACATAAAAAATTTTGACCATCGAGTGAAGGTGTGCCGCCCAAGCCTCAGCCAACATTTGGGCGATATTATTTTTCACACATAATTGCCATGAATCACATAATATGATACAATAGAGAAATCAATAAATTTTCACCAATGACTCTGTTTTATATGTCGTGCGCGTTTGATGGATTTGCGCGATCGATCGATCGATCGCGCTGCGCAATCTGTGGATGTTGTAGGTATTAGGCCGTAATTTCGGGTAAGTTGGACTACATTCGGGTTTAATGTCGAGTAGGTTAGGGGAGGCAAGAACTGTTTTTTTCATTTAAAAATTTGAACGATCCACCGATTGCGCAGCGCGATCGATCGATCGCGCAAATCCATCAAACGCGCACAACATATATACTGCTAACTTCGGTCCGTCCTAATGGAACACCCTTTAGAAGTTCACTTCTTCCAAACTCAGACTACAAATAGCTCTCAGAAGTGCGAACCACATTCTCTCACTGTTTTGTTTGCTAGTCCGTTGCCAAGAGGGTTTCCAACACTTCCTCCAAAACCTCCGACCGTTCGCAAGGAGTTCGTAACGCGCTACCAACCCCGTTGGAAACGGGGTTTCCAACCAGTGTGAGCCCGGCATTAGAGTATTAGATTAGATTAGATAGGATTAGGACCTTCCTAAAATTCACGAGGCTATCACTTGTCAGCTTTCGTAAAACCAATCGGGAATAAAATTTAGAAATTGCACATATCACTGTATTAAAAACAGTGACGACGTTTCGGCTATCAACAGCAGCCATCTTCAGTTAAAAATCATACATCTGTAAAAAGACCAAAATTTAATTCTATCGAAAGCCTTGCAGGTAAAATATGACAAATGTTACTATTGCACAACAAGGTACTAATCACAAGCTAGTTTTATCACAGAGGAAAACACAGTATCACAATTTCTGTACTTGTAACAATCACAGGAATGCAGCGGCAACAACCTACTCTTAGCAAGGTTGCATGACAAATGCGGCGTTCTAGAAGTTTCCAGTTTAATAGAGTTTCAGAAATGTGTAGCCTTGATCATAGTTGACATTTATGTATGGATTATTTTGTTTGATGCTTATGGCTTCGGCTATTTTTAAATCGATGACATAACAATGGTTGATAATGATAGAGAAGTTATTGATCAAAGTTTCAGCTGGCGGAGCGTTCATATGGTGCTCGAAGCTATAGTGCGCTTTAACGCTGCTGAAATTGTACCTGTGCTGTTTACATCGCTTTAACAAGGCATTCGTCGTGCATCCGATGCAAGATGCATAATTGCGCCTCCTGGCCGACTAGTATCACTGTGCGGATCGCCCTTTGGCGGAAATAATAATCCACTTCATGAAAGCCGTTATATTATGAGATATAAATACTTAATTTCAAATTTACATGTTTGCACTCTAGGTCATGCTGTATGTACCGCCATACCTATTGGATGTAATTGTATGTAATAGTATTTAGGCAATCAGGTGAAATAGTATTAGGCCATGTAGATCTCTCCTCGGGAAGCAATTACTGCATTTTCCATTTACCCTACTTTGAGTGAACAAGCTGTAATGTTAATATTAGTAGAAACAATTATATCATATTTTGCTTCTCGCGCGAGGGTGATTGTTAGGTAGCTCTATTGCGGAGCCAGTCCAGTTAACTCGTTTGGAATGTGATGGCACTGAGCCCTGTAGATTAGGTTGTGAATGTATAGCTGTAATATTTCTAACAAATTAATGTATACTCAATTTTTAATGTAAGCTGTAATATAATAATCCAGAACACCTCCCGC